>JASVER010000020.1:7585778-7645279 GCA_030449065.1 Oceanodroma leucorhoa | reverse complement strand
GTACTCGGCACTGGTGAGGCCGCACCTCGAATACTGTGTTCAGTTTTGGGCCCTTCACTACAAGAAGGACATTGAGGTGCTGGAGCGTGTCCAGAGAAGGGTGACGAGGTGGTGAAGGGTCTGGAGAACAGGTCTTATGAGGAGCGGCTGAGGGAGCTGGGGTTGTTTAGCCTGGAGAAAAGGAGGCTGAGGGGAGACCTTATTGCTCTCTACAACTACCTGAAAGGAGGCTGTAGAGAGGCGGGTGTTGGTCTCTTCTCCCAAGTAACAAGTGATAGGACGAGAGGAAAGGGCCTCAAGTTGTGTTGGGGGAGGTTTAGATTGGATATTAGGAAAAATTTCTTCACTGAAAGGGTAGTCAGGCATTGGAACAGGCTGCTCAGGGAAGTGGTGGAGTCACCATCACTGGAGGCATTCAAAAAACGTGTGGATGTGGCGCTTCGGGACATGGTTTAGTGGGCATGGGTACTGGGTTGATGGTTGGACACGATGATCTTAGAGGTCTTTTCCAACCTTAATGATTCTATGATTCTATGACCTGCTGGCCACGCTTCTTTTGATGCAGCCCAGGATACGGTTGGCCTTCTGGGCTGCAAGCGCACGTTGCCGGGTCACGTTGAGCTTCTCATCAACCGGCACCCCCAAGTCCTTTTCCTCAGGGCTGCTCTCAATCATTCTCTGCTGAGCCTGTGTTCGTGCTTGGGATTGCCCAGACCCACGTGCAGGACCTTGCACTTGGCCTTGTTGAACTTCATGAGGTTCACACAGGCCCACCTCTCAAGTCTGTCAAGGTCCCTCTGGATGGCATCCCTTCCCTCCAGCCTGTCAACCACACCACACAGCTTGGTGTCATCGGCAAACTTGCTGAGGGTGCACTCAATCCCACTGTCCCATATCGCTTACAAAGATGTTAAACAGTGCTGGTCCCAGTACCGACCCCTGAGGAATGCCACTCGTCACTGGTCTCCACTTGGACATGGAGCTGTTGACCACAACTCTGATTGTCACCATCTAGCCAATTCCTTATCGACCGAGTGGTCCATCTGTCAAATCCATGTGTCTCCAATTTAGAGAAAGTTTTTAAAAAAATAAAAATAAGTCAGTCAAACATATTCCAAAAGTAAAAAAATCATACCAGGACATCAGCTTGTATCTCTTTCATTTTATTTCCTGGGTAGGGGTAAAGCCAAACACTTGAAGCATTCACTCACTGCCTGCAAGTTTTCACAGTAGTATGTGTTATCTGAAAACACTTCAGTAATGTTACAATTCCAAGCTGAATACTGGAAAGTGAAGAAATAGCGGTACTAAGTTGTTGCTGGCATTATCTCTTGGCAAAAGACAGTTAGCACAATGCTTGGGAATAGGGGTTCTCTCTGAACTTAAGTCATCTGAATGTACCCTAACTGAATGGCTGCAAGTGCTCCTATTTCTTAGGACTGTGTCTCTGACATACAAAAAAGACATATTGTAAGAGTTGCTGTGGTATTGTAGACTGATACAGGACTTGTTGGAAGTTAGAGTTTGGCACAAATTAAGTAAATAAAAACTGGTCCTGATTTATTTTCACAGGCTGTCTGTAAACTGCAGTAGCTCCCGTGGCTACTTTACGAGCAGCTTGGCTCTACATAGTGGTAGGCTGTTTGGGAACAAGATAAAGAGCTAGGGCAGGGTACTGCTACAGTTATCTCATCATGCCTTCATATCAGTCAGAGCCCTCTGTACCTGCTCACAACTGCTGCCGGTCCTTCTAAACACTGAGAAGACCAGAATCTGGAGTCTGTATGGGGTGACTTAGGCAAGCATATGCTGATGCTAGTGGGTTTCTGTGTGTTTGTCCCCTATTTATATTGCAAGTGCAGCTACCATCCATGACTCAAACATGATTTTTCTGGGGTAGGAACTGGCTTTGCTCTGTCCAGCTTCTAGTACAATGGGATCCTAGACTGGGGTTTACATATTACTATTAGAGGACATCTGGTACAGCAATATTCTAAGCAAGACAAATCCAGTCACAAAGTAAAAAATAGAATATGTATCATTAGTGATGTTGAAAACAGGCCATTTTTAGGGGTGAAGTGACTAGTTGAACTGTTGTGATGCAGCCACATGCTGGTCAGTGCTCCCTGTCTTGATTATATACTGTACTTCTAATATCACTGCACTTACTGTGACTTCTGTTATTCTTGCATTTCAAGCTTGGTGCAGCCATACCTGTGTTGAACATATAACTATGGAAAAAACCCAACACATTAAGAGCAACAGAACTGCAAGAAACACCACCTTGCTATCTTTAGCTGACCTAATTATTTTTAGCAAACTTTACCCATGCTGAGATGAAAGTTTTGTCGGAAGTTTGTGTCGGGGAAATGCATGCTGTTGTTTTAATGCAAATCTAATTACCCTGTGGGACATCTTGCATGCTTAGCAAGTCCTTGTCCAAGGATGATTGCCTCAACTCTTTAGCAGCTCTAACTTTTGGGAGTAATTCAGAGAAACTGTTACTGCTGCTTGAGTTAGAAGGTTTCCTGATGCAAAACTGCCATTCAAGCGCTATAATTGAGCCCTGATTTGAACGAAAATTGATGACAGCAAGTAATAAAACTGTAGGCCCCCACAGAGAGTGCAAAGGTGGTTAAAGTCTCTGGCAAGTGTCAAAGGAAATCAGAGGTGATGCCAGCAGAGGCCGGTTAGAAAAGGCAACAGGTACCACTTTTTCCTCCTCCTAGTTCTACAAAAAATATTTTCTGAGTGTTATGCATGTCCAAATACTGTTTCACATGCTGCAAATTATTTGTGCCGATGAGTTATATAATTATTTGGCCACGTACAGCACTGCAAGATACGTATTAATAACTGTATTGGTTATTGCATATGGAAAGCTGATTAGAAAGAGCAAGCATAGTTGGCAGTGCTAAAGTGCACGTACTATGTTTGTACCATCCTTTGCAGTTGCATGGTACCTTTCAGAATTATTTAATTTCTTATAGTTGGTAAAAGGAAAAAAAAATGTGGTGCATGCTGGTATGAGATGTAGGAAGGTAAAGCACTTCAAGTCAGTGAAACATTGGTAAAACCAAGATAAGCTAAGAGCTCTCTCAGCAGAAAGGATAATTATCTAAAGTATTTCCTGTCTCCTAAGTATGTTCCTTACTTCTGGAAAGTATCTGGAAGTTTCTTTCTCCTGAAGTTTGCTAAGATYGCCAACTCAGTAAAAGCACTTGAGGATATGCTAGGTGCCCTGAGGAACAGGGTTGACATAAGGTAGTGGTAAGCATATTTTTGAGTGGTCTGTTTAACACCTAACACATCTCGGAACACATCATGTTACCAAAATTAAAACATTAATCTTTAACATTGTTTTTATAACATTAGATCTAATTTTAAGGGCAATCAACACTTTTGATACTGAATTTTCAGCGTGACTTAGTTACTTGGATAATACTTTCTCTGCAATATCTATTCAAGAATCTCTAACAAATAAATTCTGAACTGCAGTAATGACCATCAGAGTTTGGTGTGTTTTTTTTTTTTTTGTAACATGACTGAATTAAAGAACCAAAATATGTGCCTAGATATGGAGCACGTGTTCTGCAGGTATCTCTGCTTAATTGGTTTATAAAGATAGGAAGCTTGATGAATTTTAAAAGTTTGCTAATGTGGAGACTGGCTTAGCTGAAGTGAAGACCTTCCATGCTTTTAGATATAATAGTTTCTTGAAAACTATTTTGTGAACAGAAACTGAACTATTTCATTTACAGAAAGAAGGTGAAATTAAATATTCATGGTTGGTTAGATTCAATTACACTGTGCTTCCTAAGAAGCAGAAAGTAACACTGGAAGAAAAAAAAAAAAAAAAAAAAAAAAAAAAAGAGTAAGGATATATTGTCTTTTGGAATTCTGGCAAGAATTCCCAGAGGGGTGAAAAAGGTGTGATGAATAAGCAATAACAGAAATAACATTGCTGATAGCGACGGTATTTTCAAAGTATATCACAGAGACTTGGATTTGCTCCAAATTCCATCTGTAAATATCAATGGAACTTCAGAAATTACTACATAGAAGTTTGCGTGTGCCTGTTATTAAGAGCAAAGCTCTTATAGTCTGGTTTTCAGTTGTTCTTATAAAATGCATGTTTTGCTATGCTGAAATGACAAGCACATCAAAATAATCTTATAAATTAACTGATTGCATTTTTTTATTACTTACGTTGTGCATCCACCTACGATCTTGATTTTAAGTTCAAGGTAATCAAGGTAGTCACACAACTAAGTGAACAACAGAGACCTTTTCTTGCCAAGAAGTGTGTCCCCAGTTCACACATCAGAAAACCTTTGATCATATGTCCTGTTGAAGGCCACTATTGGACAAGGCAACTACTTCAATCATTGAACAGACTCATATTTGAACAGGTCGAAGAGTTCTAGTGGAGGAAGCTGTTTTTCTGACATCTTCCTTGGCAAACCATTAGTCTCACAAGCACACATAAATTAGTGCTACTTGTACCCTTTGGGGCATTCAGGAAGAAAAAGGGAATGAAGAGAACACTGGTCATTCAAATATATGCCTAGGTAAAAATAGTATGATATAGTAACACAACATCTTTCTGCATGACTTCATGTGTTCTTGTCTCTGCCAATTGTGAGGGTTCAGTGTTCTTGAGGGTCATGGCCTAAAAACATTTTTCAATGTTTGTTTGTCAATCAACAAACTCTAAATACTTAGGGATTCTCAATCTGAACTTCCCTATCTGTTTATTATTTGACTGTATTTCCCACCTCGGAACATACAAAGAGTTAGTTCATTTCCTTGAGGAAAGACTTTGCCATTTGCTATTCAAGCTGTTAGAGGAGCCAGCTGTGTGCCTCACAGGACATTAGGTGGCTTCGTCACTGAATTTTCTGTGCATTTCCAAATCTAGATCAGGTTAGATGTGTCTGAAATATGAAGAAGTAAAAGGCTTGAGGGAGAGTRTTGGTGGTAGCAGAACAAGAGATAAACGGGTCGAGACCTCTGTCCCTTCTGCTGCTACTTCAGTGATGCTTTCTAGGTTTAAGTACGTGCATCTCTTTCCTTCCCCAGGGTAGATGCAATATAAAACTGGAAAGCTAGCTGGTCGTTTATAGCAGGACTGGAGGAAAATCAGAAATTGGGATCCAGTATTCTAAATCTAGGGCAGTGGCTTTAGCAGGATGATTTAAGGCTCAATCCTTGAAATCGGGGAGATAGGTAAGAAAGAGAAGCCAGGTCTCTAAGCTGTCTGGTAATGGAGACTCTCTTAAGTAAAGCATTGAAATTGTTTGGAAAGCCTCTTACCAGTAATTGCAGCGGTTCTGTTGACTGCACAAATGAACTGGTTCGTTCTGTCTGTCCCCTTAAGTCTTTACTGGTATCTAGCAGTTGATCTGATCACTTTTATTTTTAACTAGCCATTCTGTAGCTAAGGACAATATTGTTTGCAATGTCTATATAGGGAAGGGGGGGAACAAAAAGGTTTTATTGTGTTTGCAAACAAGTCCATTGTGACCCTGTGGTGTAAAATCAGGAGCACAGCCTGACCCTTCAGTGTAAGAAGACAGTGCTGAGTGCCTACTTTCCCATGTGTTTCGTAGGTAGTTGTCTGCTTTGCCAACAATATAACATACAGAAAAGTACTGTTTCCTGGAGATAGTGTATATAACGTGTAAATCTAGCATTATCATCATCACTTACAAAAAAACTGGAAACACCACCACCTCAGAATGGTACTGCTCAGAAGCTAAACTTTCACCAAGGTTTAGTTTGAGTGCAGTTGTAGTGACAGAATGGCTGATGAGAGCATAAGTATGAACTGCTGAATTCTTACTTAAGCTAGCAAAGCTGTACACCACAGTAGGTGTCTCTACTTGAAAATCCAGAAGCAAAATGTCAGGTTCATTTACCTTTACCTGGGAGGAATGCTTTCTAAACTCAGGCATCCATAAAATGTGTCTGAAAGTTGTTATGTGTATGCAAGCTGTGAAATATCTCCCGATGATTGAGACATAATCATGTCACAGGTGAGGCAGTCATGGCTTGGAGCCCACGTGCACAAGCCCTGGCATACCTTTACTAGAACTAGGAGCATAGTTTAAGGACACCTGAGAAGCTGTAGAGTGAGTCAGCTTGGATTGTCAGTTTGGTCTCAGTGCCCACAGTTGGGGGTGGAGGACTGAAACAGCAGCAAAAGAGAGGAGATGGTGATGGTGTGAAGTAGAAGCCCTGTTTGAGTTGGAAAAGGTTGTGGAAGAGGAGTCAGAAAGGGAAAAGAGGTGGGCTGAAGAAAAGGGTGCTGGGGAACTGGACCAGAGGAAGCACAGAACTAAACACCGCCTAATTTCTCAAGTAAATTTTTACAACAAAACCGAAATGCTTGCTTTATAGTGTCAAAATAATTTTCTGCTCCCTCCGAGTTGCTGTGTTTGTGCAGAGAGAAGGCCACAACAGGGACGGCCAAGTTTTCACTTGTCCAAACAAATCAAAAAGTTTCAAATTGTCCTTTTAACAGCATGTTTCTTATAAAACATCCAGCGCAGTCAGATTGTATCACTAAAAACAAATATACAGTCAGGCGTAAAGCCAGAGGATTAGCTACAGTTCTGGTTTATCAAGAACAACAATACTAGTATCAGAGCAGAGGGAACTGAAACACTCTAGCACTTGGATACATGGTAATTAATGGCTCCTTAATAAGTACTTGGTGAAAGGCTGACGTACTGGGTGTTCCCAGTGAGTGACTGAAAGACATTGTTGGTGTGGCAGAAACTCAGATCTGAGTTCATAGCTGAATTCTTTCATTAGGTCCTTAGTTCCTTAGCAAATGTAGTTGCTTCTGTGCCTCTAATGCTAGTAGCACGTGCATTGTTAACTGTGTCTAACACGGGGATAAAATGATAATGCAAAGGCCTTGTCTACACTACCTGTCCCTCCCCAAGGGCTTTTAGAAGTACAGATTTTCTCACTAACACACTGGTGTGAGTAGCTAGTAGTGTGCTGCATGGATGCTTTTAGAGTCTGGGTTGGGATTAACTTCTTTAAAATCAGCCCTATAGACTGCACTAAAAATAAACCAATGCTCCGCTCACATTTGGAGGCTTTCAAATCCTGGATTCTAATCTAACTTTACAGCATGGTTACTCTCTAATTAAGGGCAGCTTTCTGTGGATTAGAAACTGTGCCATGTCTAACCCCAGTGTAAATGAGATGTATTAGCTCTTCGCCCAGCAGGTTTTGAATAACTGTTTTCAGTGTATTTAAAAAAAGATGAACTAGCATTTGGTGTCTATGCTATAAAAAAGAACAACTTTGCTGGGATGTAATTTATCTTTTCACTGTAATGACAGACTTTCTTCATTTACTTCCATAAGAAATATTAAATTTTATGAATGAGTCTATCAGTGTTTGACAAACTCTGACTTGAAGATACATCAAATATTATCTCCATTGTTAAAAGGTCTACATGATTGTTATAAGTTGCGATTTTACTTTGCATAGCTAAGGACAAATATTACAAATCCTACCAATCTGTCTATATTTACCCTGATTTCTTTTACAGTTCTGTCCTATATGCAGTTCTATGGCTCTAAAGTAACTTAAGACTACTATATGGAGTCTCAGGTTGTCCCAGTCAACAAGTCCCATGTTTATACTGTCCTAAACCTCATGTAGTTTTTATATTTGTGCAAGCTGCATGTACAATTTTGGAATAAAAGTATCTATATTGATCTGTATATCTTAGTTAGAAGGACAAAATCTTTCTGCTTTGACGAATCTTCTTGGAATATTAAAGTAGCTGCAAATAATCTAGTGTGGTTCTGACCGAAGAAGTGTACAGTGCTTTTCCTGACAACAATGTGCCGCTTCTCTATGATGCCCATTCTCTATGGCAAAACCCTGCCCAGACAGACAAAACTGCAACTTGAGGTAGGATGGCAACATCATGATTTTTTAAAATGGAATTTTAAACAAATTTTTATGTTTGGTAGGTCTATAGTTTGGTAGGCTACATGCATAGGTCTCCTGATAATATAACTCTTTGTTTAGTGTAAGGTAAATAAGCAGGAGTAGCATCAGTCCAGGGGAAGGTTATGTGCTAAAAGTAGATAAAGTTGGCTGAGAAGACATGAAGTAACTTCTCATGGCCTCTCTCCCTGATTATGGTAACCACATTTTGAGCATCGCTGCTTATGTATAATCAATAACATGAGTTTAGTAAGCTGAGGTACAAAGCAATTTAAATTGATAACTATCCTTTCTTGCTTAAGTTTAGCCCAAACTCACTAATTGAGGACTGCTCTTATGCTGATATTTGGGAAATGTGTGAGCAGGGAGAGGGAGGGAGGGGGAGAAATAACTAGCCCTGCTGCTCTGTGTGCTGCTTACACATGGGAATATCAGCATTTAAACACAATGAATTGAAAGAAAGCTCAGTCTTGCAAGTGCATTGTCTTTAGTGTCGCTAGCAGCTTCAAGGGAGTCCTACCTGTTGGTGTAGCACTAAAGCTGTAAGGTCACAGTTGTTAAACCATAGAAGCAAAACAGCCCTTGCAATTCCAGAAGACAGTGGAGGGCTGGTGTCTGATGTTGGAGGGTGGAGAGGCTAAACTTCCTTTAGAGGAAAGACTGTAGGTGTATTGCTTCAAGCCAGATCTGGAGCAGCAACTAATCCAGACAGCGTGATTTGGGCAGCTCAAACAATTTAGTGTGTCATGAGCTGGAAAATGATGAAGAACTAAGGGGCATCCTCTAGGTTTTCTGGTGAATATTTGGCTATGCTTAATTTCAAAGCATTTTTTCTTGTTGGTTTTCTAGCTTCTGTAGAAGTTCCTGCAACTGCTGGCAGCCAGCACAGTTTAGAGCAGCCTTTGGCTGTTCCAGGACAGAAGGGGTTTAACACCTTTGCATCCTCCAGATTCTTCCATGCTTTCCATGAGCTTGGTTTTCTGACTTGCAGCCAAGTCTTCATAACTCTGCAACTGTCTGCTTGCTGGGAATGCTGCCAAACACCAGCACCTGTCAGAGCAGAACAAACTGCACGGGTGCAACCCTTGCTGTTGATCAGCAGGGTGCTGGGATTCAAGGGTGGGGGCAGGCCAAGAAGACAGCTGTGAATCTCCTCGTCTTGATAGGAGCTGTGCCACGTGTTCCCTGATACTGTGGGTTTGCTTTAACAGGACTAAAAGGCAATGCCCTAAAAAAGCAAATAAGTGTCGTATAGATTAAAATAAAAAATGCAATATAGTCATAAGCCATTACTGCGTGGAATGTGTTTGATTTTGTACAACTTGCTAGGGAGCAAGTGAGAACACTATTTAAGGTAACACCACATTGAGTTACTTGGGGTGATTCCAGTTCCCTGCTCAGCAGCACACTTGTTTATCAGATCTTTTGTTGATGTACGTCCCTGACTTTCCTCTGGGTTCCTTTGTCTTCTAACAGCTATCTGCTCTGTTGTCCATATCCATGCCTGTCTGCTGTCTCAGTGCATCTCCTAGAAATGATGAAACTGATTTAGGCCTACACTGCAGCTCTGTTGCTTTGTTTTCTAAACAAATTTATTTCTCCTTACAAATTAAAGAGGAGAAAGAGAGAAAGTGCCCCATCCTTGTCCAGTCCTTTCCCTATAAGATAAGCTACAAAATCCTGGCTCTTCTTAAGATGGCAGGAGTTTTTCTTTGGTTTTAGTGAGGCAAAGCCTTAGTYTGTTCAGTGTTAAACACAGTGGCACTTAGTGATATTAAATTAAAATAATGTAAAATCTGAAGTTTCAATTCAAGAATGTGAAATGGCTTTAAAACCAGAGCAATTGCTCATTTTTAAGAGCTAAGATGAGTAAGTGTTCATGGTAGTTTTCTGATGCAAGTTTATTTTGGATAGATCATTTGGAAGTGTTTCAGTTGTTTAACACAATCTTTCTTGAGTGCTGACAGTTGTTTTCACATACTGGAATATAGTGATAACTTCACAGTTAATATTAAGTTATTTATTCCTTGAATCTTGTAGCAGGAGATATTTTCTCCTTCTTCAATTTAGCATTACGATCAACCCCTATCTGCTTCCAATTTGCGTATAAGGACCATATCCTTGCCAGATACTTCATAAGCAAGGAGTCAAATCCTATTGCTTCATTTAAAAGACCAAAAGAGAAGTTGTGTGCATATACAACCTTTGTCTGGCAACATTAAAGTCACCATTGCATGTGAATAGTATTAGGGCAGGTGTTATCATTGCATTTTTCCGTCATAAGGCTAACACCTCTTTCCTGTATTTGTAATAGCCACCAAAATGTCTCAGAGAAGTCTAATCTTGCTTTTAAAAAATACAAACAATGAAATAACTTTCAACTTTCAGTCCACTCACCAGAAAACCCCATAACAAAGTATGGAGAAGAAGCTGGAGACAAATGACCCAGGAACGTATGCCCTTGAATGGCCTCTTTAGTGTCTTGTCCTTTGGCTTTTGTCAAAGGGGGTGGTGTAAGGCACTAAAACCAATCTATTGCTCTAGCTGCATCTTCCTCCGCCCCTTGTACTCTCAGGACAAGGAGGTTTTGTTTGAATGTCAAACACTCTCATATTACTTACTACCAAGTCAAGTGAAGGACAGAGAGGGGAAAGGTTTGCTTTATAAACAGTAAGGAAAACAGTGTGTCTGAGAAGAAGGAAGTATTCAGGTGCAAGTATTTAAGTACATAGTCACAATATTTATTAGCTGACACAGTGACAGAATCTCTTCTCTGTAAACAAAGGTATGTATACTCATCACTAAATTATCTGAATTTTTTTTATGTTACTTTCCGTCACCTAGATAGSTATAAGCAAATCCATTTTGAATGTGTTGTACATTTAATAACTGATCTATAATTCAAGCATTATTTTTCATCACAACAAAAATTTTAAACACTTCTTAGTGAAAAAACCTAGGATGCTAAAATGCCAATAAAATACTCTTAGAGAGTGAAGCATGTACGAYGTTGCATGGCACTTTAAGGGTTTAGGCCTTGGAAATTCCTAGAATGCCACAGAATTGGTAATTTTACAATGCAAAACTTGTGTGTGTTCTTGGGCCTTTAGTGATGTAATGTGGGATACTTTAGTAATACTGTTCAAATTCTCTAAAAATTTAGAACATGAAAGTGCTAGAAGATATACTAATACAAAGAAATGAATCTGTTCTTAATAACGTTCTCTATACATCTGAGCAGAATAAGGTAGTACGTGATGCTGAGCTTACTAGCCCTGAGCTGATGTCTGTAAGGAATAAGTTGGCTTTTCTGCTCTCTTAAACACTTCTGTTTCTGACAGCTTTGATGTTACCAGTCTGTGTGAGATCGTTTCAGATTTCTCAAATGTCACCTGAGTGGTTAAGTAAGGACTCAGTATCATTACATTTCTTATTGTGATAAGTATGTTGGAAATGACAAAAGCATGAAAAAGTTAAAATGCAAGACCACATTTGAGATCCATTATTTAATTTTGGATTCCTCTTGCAACGTACTTGCAGATTCAACACTCCCTTCCCTGCCCCCCAAATAGTTATTTGGTGCTTTCCAAATCCTTCCTTTCCTATTCCTTCTGCGCTGTGAAACCCAAAGCTTATGTTTTAATGTCCTGCTTCAGCTGGTCTTTGGAAGAAAACTTGTCTGGCATCTGGGCAGTTGCCACTTCACCTGATGACAGGTATTTCAGTGATGTGGCAGCTTTGCCACACATGAAATCCTTTGCCTGTCGTTTATATCACAGGTGTTAGTGATAAATGCTTTCCCTACAAAAGAGATCAGCTAAAAGTTTGGAACAGTTAGTGAGAGTCATCTCTTACTATAGTTAAGTAATGTGTTGCTAGAAATAGGAGATAATAGTGCTTCTCCCACGTTATTGTGAACCAGTTTAAATTTGCTTACTCACTCCCAAGAAACACAATTACATGTGTCCTTAATATAACAGGGTTTTCTGTGTCCCCAGGAGAATTTCTTTAAAAAAAAAAAAAAAAAAAAAAGTAAGTCTTGGTAAAGTGCTTAATATACCTCACAAATTTTGAGCTCACCCCTTCCATGTCTCTTGTTTGGGAATTTAATCCTATACACAGCCTTGCCCTTGTTGAATAGTGTTTGTAGAAGACGCGCTCTATAGAGCAGGAGGGGGTGGTGTGCAGTAGGAGTTAAAAAAGTGGATTCCATGCACTTGTTTGCATTTAAATCATTGAACTTCACTATGTGTAAGTTTCCCAATCTGTAAAAACTAATGTAGGATTTCCTTCATCTACAGGTTTTGGGAAGATGAGCTCTGGGAAGATGAGCTCGTTAAACTCAGTGTTGAGATTCTCAGATGAAAGTCACGCTTGAGGTGCCTATTGCTATTAAACTATTGCTTCCGTTGCCCTTTAGTGGGGACTGAAACTATATTTACTTACAGGGATTAGATGGTGAATCTTTCCTAAAGAATCATAATTAACCGCCAGCAACTATGTTAGGAATCTCAACAACTATGTGGTGTAGAGCAGTAGACTGGTAATTGTTTACTTATGAAGCTTTCTCACTGGTTGTGCTGTGCTCTTCTCTCGTGTGGTGATCTATACCCACCCCCAAAATGAACCGTTTCTAGGACAGTTGCTTAAGGCCATTTTTTTTTTTAATTGGTTATCTTACAGTTATTATCATTTGCTCACAAAGTTTTTCAGTTCTTCCCATATTTGCATGCTAAAAATAAGAATTATTTTTGAATAATTTTGAATAATTTTATAATCTGTTCATGTTGGTATACTTTGACAGCTGTACAGGTGGATATAGAGAGGCCATTTCCTCATTGATAGCAATTTATTGTCTGCTTCTGCAGCCTAGAGCTTGGAAACATGCTGTGTCCGCACATTTGCCTCACAGGCTTATGGGGAACAAGCTGACCTGAACTCCTATGTTTCCTTTCTCCCTGCTGGGCTTGCTTGAGAGGACACCTTTTGTAGGCCAGGCAAATAGCGATTGTGGGACTCTCTTAATTTTTGACTTGTAAATCGTGATTCTAATTCATCCTCTGTGCTGCTTTGCCAGAGAGGTTCTACTCTGATTTATACCAGAAGAGCATAAATTGATTCAAAGGACTTAACATAATGTATTTAGTCTTCAAAGACCTTTAAAAGTGTTAACAGACTATAAATCCTCTACACCATCTTAGGGTTAGGATGATAAGAAACCAACGTGTGAATTGAGCTGTAAAATTATCGAACACTTCTGCAGCGAGCTTCCTTAAGTTAATGGTATTGAACTAGTTGTCTGATCTCTTTTGTGAATTTTTTCATGTAACCCACAGCTGCAAATCCCTGAGCCTTTTTTTTTTTTAATCTGTAACTTGTTCAGGAAATATTCTTTGCCAAATGTTTGTACTGTGTTATGCTTTAGCCATTTTAACACTTTCTATTCCCCAACTGATAGCAAATAATTTGGAAGGTTGTGGTGTTTTTTGTTTGTTTGGGTTTTTTTTTCTCACTTTTTTTTTACTTTTTAAGGCTTGAGTCACTCATTTCCATGTTTGAGTTGTGGTAAACAAAGGCAATGGTTCTATGGAGTTTTTTTAGTATTCTGACCTGATGATAAGTTAACATACAGCTTCCAAAAACTTTTTTTAAAGCATTTTTTTTTAAGTCATAGAAGCTTTCTGGTTCTGTAAATTCATGACTCCTTTAAAATTAATGCTCTGGTACATTCATGACTTCAGCCTTGGCCTTCTGTACACATTGTGTATAAAGGCTACTCAGCAGAGCTGGCAGTACTCCTACCTCAGTAAGATAGGCTTAATGGCGTTAGGTCTAAGTGAGAGTACAAGATTTTAAAGCAAAAATAGTTGAATATGAAAAGAATCTKCTGTCATTTACAAATGGTTTTCCTCAACACCCTCACCAAAAAAACCCCAAACACACACATGCTGTAACATCCAACTCCAGCACTAAATAAACCTCTTAAAACAGGTGTGCCATGATGAAGTTAAAAATGGTATTAGAAATTCTTACATAAACAGTAAGCATTCAAATCTGAAAATCACCACCATCTGGATAGATTAACATTAAATATTTGCTTGTCAGAAATGACTGTTCCATTAACATTTTGACACTTTGAGTACCAATGAGAGAAGGTTCAAACTTATACCTCATACTGCCAAAGTCTGCTGCAGACATGTTAGTCAAGTAATACTGAAATGCCACTGTGCATATACACAACTTTCCTCTAGTGATAAGTGAGAATGCCCAGGGAATATATGAATTTTGTATATCCTCTCATACTTTGCTCAACAGAGTGACATATCTTGGAAAAGAGGGCACTGTGGGAAGGGTGGATGCTGAAATATTCTGCTTGACTAGAAAATGTGTTGGGGAGAAAGAAACCAGTGAATGAACACTGATGAACAGCTACTTGCTACTGGAGGTATCATTTCCTTCTGCATGTGAGGAACCCTCACAGAGGGGCTTTTTTTCCCATAAATTCTAGCGAGCTCTAGAACACGCTGTTACGTAAGTTGACTCTATTGATTTACACATGTAACTGAAACAGGTATTTGTTTGGTGCTTCTGCTCTAATTGCTGAAGGAAGACCTAGTGTCAGCATTACCCTTTGGCAGGGCTTATTCCACTCCACTGGCTTTCAGCACACAGGCATCAGCTCAATTAAATCCCTGAAGTCGGATGCATCCATGCCCTTTGTGAAAATGTACAGAACATCGAAAACAGTAAAAGCTCTCTGTTTCACTCAACTGTGTGTATTTTCCTTTAAGGGACAAGCATTCTAAAAATACTTGAAGTACATAAGTTATTAATAGCTTTCAGATTCCTAAGATAACTTAAAAAATTTACAAATTCTATTTACAATAACACTGAATATAATCTTTTTTTCATTCTTTACTGGATACTTCAGACACTAGGTTTCAAGTGCTGTGCATAGCCTATGGGTGTCCTTGTACCTCTGGTTGCATATGTTAAAGATTTTCCTATAAATTATTTAGTGGTAGAATATTCTAAACACCTCTCTTGTTTGAGTGTATGCACACTCATATTTAGTGAAATAAGCATGGAAATGGATTCCACTGTTGTGTGAACTAAGTCCATAATAATTCATACATGTAATGCTTCTGATTTGAATAACCTCAAGGTGAAATAGGAACTGCCTTTGGTTGATCTAGTGTGCTCCTTCTGTGTATGGTATTAGAGGCTTCACCTTGGCGTGTATGAAATCCAGACTTGGTAAGGTTGTCTGTAGGCAACCTCACACCTAACCGTTATACCTATATGTAAGGGTTCATATCCCTTTCTCTTTCATTTTATAAAGTCCTGTCTGATGTACCTGAATGTTTTGATTATCAATATGAATATTCAATCCTATTTCAATCCTGTTTAGTTCTTATCTAGCCTCAAAGGCAGCCTGTGGCTGTATTCTACAGCGTAATTATGAGTTCTGAGAGTTTTGGAAAACCTATTTTCTAATACTTTTCAACAAAACAAAACTTGTTTTCATGCCAGGCAGAGTTCGAATATTAATCTAGGCTATAAATATTTGTAACCGGTTCATGAAAGGACAAAGAGTTCAAAAGCTGTCATGAGCTGCATGCAATGCTGGTGATCCATTGTGATAATGCYGCTGGTCTTGCAATAGAATGATACGAAATATCTTTGCAATCACCTTAACACACTTTGTTACTTGCAGATATCTGCAGGTAGACATGAAAATACGTTCAGGATGGAGTTAAAACTAAGATGCTTTCTGTGTTCAGGTAATATCCCCCAAATGACTGAACTAATATTTGACTGAAAGCCATGTCTCAAATTTAAAAACTTTGTCATGTGGGGGATATTATTTTAATAGATTAAAGCACCACAGTTTTAAGTATATCCTGAATTTAAATTTGGCATGGCAACAAYACTTTCCTAAGAATTCATGCAGGCTTGGAGTACTGTATGTTAATTAGAACTTTTAAAATTTCGGTGTTAAGTAAGTGTGTAGAATATAAGTGAATCAGATAGGGCCTGATTCTGTGTGGCAACTCACTGCATCCCAAACTAGGAAATTGTTAGCTGCAACTGTGGTTTTCCTCTGAACTAAGGTGTCTTCCATCTTACAGCATTTTTTCTCCCCTCTCTCATATTAGTAGTTGTTGAAAAATTAAGCTGGGTTCAATGCACATTTGCCAATCCCAGGGGCCTGTACAGTACCTATTTTGGCGACGTGCTAAGCATACTGACATGATTTGCAAACTCAGAGCTGAGTTTTCATGTTTTCAGAAAGAATTCATTTATTCAAGCATGTTTAGCAGCTGTATTTCCAATAAACAAAGGGACTGATGTATTGAAGGCCACTGATCTAGAAAAGTGTCCAGAACAATTGTATTCTTCCAGGGTCCTGTAATGGGAACTGGTAAGGCTGTTCTGGTCCCTCCCCAGAAACTCTACTTAACTTTTCACCCTACTGGATTATGAGGAAAAAACCTAAATGACTCCTGCAGCTGGTTTAGCATTGCCCTCTCACAGGGTTCATCTCGATCTCTGCAGAATCCAGCTTGTAAAATACAACGCCAGCATGTTGTGTTTCAGACATCCTGCTGACACTACTCTGCTTATCTAATCATACTAATATTGACATATGACTGCTTCTCCTTTATTCAGTGGTAACCCTTGTTCTTTAGATATATACAATTCAGTGCAGATATGTCAATATAGTCTGGGCTTGTAGCTTTCAGTCATGTACTGACCCTCCCCTGGGATCCTCTGGTGGATTTAAAGGTCATCACCAGGTAAGAGGTCACTACTAGGCATGTTCCTACGAAACATGAACTGTTTCATCAATGATTTTGAGACTTTAAGGTTGGTTTTGATCTAATTTTAGAACAATAGAAAATTTAAATTTCAAAGTGTGTTTGCAAGACTTCGGGAGAATAGCTGAAATGTTTCACTTTGGATTTGTAAATGTAAAAATTCTTTTTTATAATACTACACTTCAAAATAAGGCTAGCTTGAAAAAGAACTCCAAACTTCTGAACTTCCCTTTTCTTACAAAGTGAAGGTTTACTGATAAGAATGTGTAGTGTCTTTTTGCTTTTTTTAAAAACTCATTTTTTTCAAAATTGCAAAAGACCTCTATGTTTTCCAGAAGATGACTCTTCTGGGAAAGGTTATTTGAGCAATGTGAGGCAATGCGAGCAGTATTTGTCTTCACGGTGAATACTGCTCTCTTTTAAGAAAGTTTATTACTTCCTGTCTCTCTGGACACCTATCTTGGGTACTTTGAGTCATGACTCACAGCTGCTATAGGCTGGCTCAGCTCTCCAGGCACTAGCTCACTTCATACCATCCAAAACTGTAGCCCATCAGCTACTGGATTTGTAGTTAGAAGCCTGTTTACCAACTGAAAATTAAAGATACCCCTAGGCCAAAACTTTAGATTCAAAACAATTTTAAGCTTTGACACTAGAAATATGATCTAAATAGTCATACACCTTGACCCTACACTAGCAAGGTGGGGACAGATAATATTTCTAAAATGTCAGTGGAATTTTATTAAGCTTAGTTTTCTAATGAGCAGCTATGAACTGAAGATAATTTCATCTGCATATCCCCATTAAAGAGAACTCTTATTCTTCTTGTGGTTGAAGATCCTTAAATATCTCTGTATATTAGTACTTGAAAATATAAGCATTGAAGATTTTAATCTGATTATTTTATTACAGAGATTTTGTTTTTAAAGATACTTACTTAAACAATATTTAATCCTAAGGAGCAAATAGATCACATTTCTTATCAGAAACAGGGTATTTTACAGTTTCACAGAGAGAGTGCTAATGAACTGGCTAGTGGAGGGTTGTAGAATGAGTAATACCTCTTGCTGGGTGAAATCTATTGCATAATGTTAACCTTTTGCATGAGCCAAGCTTCTCAGGATAGTAAACAATACACAAATGGTACCTACAGTGCAGCCTCAGAAAAGAAGCAAGTTATGATTGATTTACCACAGCAATGCCATTATACCTCCCATACTTTGAGGTCCCTATCGTGCCCCTAGCACTTGYAATTCACTATCAAACTATTAAAATTACAGAGTCAAAGTCTTTTGTAAAACTTGAGATCCCACTTTTCTCTTCGAATATTTTATTGTACCAATATGAGGTCTGTTGGCCAATGTGCCCTAAAGGAAAGATTTCTTTTAATCCTGTAATTTCAGAAACTTTTCTACTACGATATATAAGGATATATTTCTAGTGCCATTCAGTGAACCCAAGCTTTCAAAAATGAGTCAAGATCTGGAGATTGATGAGATTCAGGCTCTTAAAAATTTTAAGATTTTTAAGCCAAACAGTATGTTTTTTATTTGGCTTCTGTTGTTTGCAGTCTTCACAGTACACTTTGACTGTGTTCCTAGAGCTCTAATCCCTGAATTCCCTTTCAGTATTTGCAAGAGCACAGAATTGAGGACAACTGCGAGATTCCTGGGCTGGCAATATTGAAAACTGAGTATCTATGCTTAGCATGCTATTAATCTGTAATTTATTTGACTGTGAGGCTCTGGAAGTTAAAATATAGTGGCTGTCAGTGTTTCAATCTGCCTGGCCAAGTTAAAAATGAACAAATGGAACTGCTGGGAATTCCCTTACCACAGTGAAGAGAATTACTTAGAGAAAATACATGAAAAAAGGTGTCAGTCCAATATTTGTACATATCTACCTAGATACTTCCCCTAGAAATATCCACTGCTGTATGTGATTTCATTCAAGGGTGTTTAGTTACAGGATATAATTTTTTAATCCTATTTAAATAGTTAATCCAACTAAGAGTTGAGAGAAAAAGGGTGCAAATGTTAATACAAGGGATGGGTGTGTCTATTTTACCTGCCAAACGACAGAATTATAACTGCTATTTTAAAATGCGTTTATTTCAACTGGTTTGAATGACAGTAAACAGAGAGGGTTCTTCTGACTTTGAGATAAGTAAATAACACGTACAATTACAAATCATACTAGCTTTGATGTAAATAGCTACAGCTTGACTGAATGTCCTAAGAGAAACTCACTTCAGAGAGCATTTGGCCCTTTGGAAGATTGGAGAAGCTGATTATGTGTTGTCTTGCCCACTGCCAGTCACCACCTGGTGCGCTGGCACCTTGTGGTCATTTAAATGGGACAGTAACATTACACAGGTGTAAGAAAAGCAGGAAAAAAAAAATAGCGAATCAGGACCATGAAGTACTGTTGGGAAATACTAGGTTTACAGTGTACAAACAGATTGTTCTTTCAGCTTAAGAAAGAGAATTTGGCTCTGTTAGTATTTGGCTAAGCTTTATCAGACTTGACATGAACAAAGATCAGACTTTCTGATTGGGTCTGTACATCACAAGAATATACACAAAATCTGGAGTAGTCCTTCAAGTGCTCTGCATACAGTTTGAAAGGCACATGACCTCTGGTCTTACTGTTAGCATGCCCTTCTCRCTCTTGTGGTCTTTTTCGATAACACTCAGTTTAGAAACTTTTTTTTTTCTTTTAAACTAGAGCAGTATGAATACATCACTCCTTGAGTAAAAATTTGGGCTATCTTTCAGAAATAGAGCAGGATTTTCATTCTGCAGAGGATTGGCAACAGAGAATAATTCTTAATGGAATTATCCAGGAATTCCTTGAACTTTTCAGCATTATGCAAATATGGGCCTAAGAACTAATGCAAATATGAGTTTATTTAATTACACTAATTTAAATAATCCTTTATAGTTTTGTTACTGATAAAAAGGAAGTCTTAAAACAATCAGTTTTGAGCTTGACCCTTTGGCTCTGCACAACAGAGCACTGACAAATCTTTTTGATGCAACCAGCAACCTGTTTTGATTTACCTGTTTTAACCAGTTTGCAGTTGTTTCCAATTTACCTACTGGTCATAAGGCACTTCTCAAATATAGACTTTTTAAAATTTCAGAATGCTTTCAATAATCAACTGTTACTAGACCTGTGTTTAGAAATAGAAACACACAAGAAGAAAGTATAGGAGGTGCCA
Source organism: Oceanodroma leucorhoa (assembly GCA_030449065.1). NCBI lineage: Eukaryota > Metazoa > Chordata > Aves > Procellariiformes > Oceanodroma > Oceanodroma leucorhoa. The sequence goes on along the minus strand of JASVER010000020.1, from coordinate 7,625,254 downwards.
GTTCTGCTACTAACAGCTGCTGCCTGAAGAAGAATGTTGTGATTCCCTTAGCAGCAAAGGAAATCTTGTGTTGATTTCTCTGGAAGATGCACACGTAAATGGAGAGGTGGGTAGGGTGGAGAATCTTCAGCCACTGCTGGTGGTATAACCAGTGCAGATGGGGACTGTCATTTGGAACAACCTGCAGCTAAACTGTGCCAGGGCTGTTTTAGCTGCCACCAACCAAGCATGAGGGAAGCATGAGAGCATCTTAGCTATTTAGGCTCTAATTCAGAAAGAGTAACATTTAGGTTTTCCAATAGTAGAATTTATATGACTGTAGCTCTCTACTGTCATGTGTGTCCCCCCCCCCCCCCGGTAGTGGGTTGTGCTGCTGGCATTTTTTTTTTTCTGCTAGATGCTTTCTGCATTGTGGTATGGAAGTTGTTTATGAAGATTTTATCCAGACGAGTTTCATTTCTTGTGAAGTATCCTTAACCATGCCTCCTTATTAGTGCTGTTACCCAGGCTACTTGGCACACAGAGTGCAAAATTCTGGTTTCAGAAAATTTGGAATCAGGGACAGTGTCTCAGCTCATGTAATTCAGCACAGTTCCACACAGGTCTAAATAAGAATCTGTTTAAAAAATATATCATTTAAAAAATATGCTCTCTCTGCCTGCTACAGGGATATATAAGACATTCTGTAACAGGCAGTTACAGAGTAACTTGTTAATAGTACAAATCTCTCCTGAGCCGGAGCTGTTRCTACATGGCTGCTGCCCTGCAACACGAGAATTTTTATCTAAACCACTTTAGTGTCAGCCCCCAGGAATACACCTGTGACCAGTCACAATTTTCTGTTTGTTAAAAAGGATGCATGAAATCACATGCTTTTTTGTGTGCATGAAACCTTCCTAAAAAGGTAGACTGGACACAAATCCGTGTCTCAACCTGCGGGAGGGAGGGGGCCTGAGAGAAGCGAGTTGCCTAACTGGCTGCCAACCGAATGGCTCACTCCAAGGTCCAGGTGCCTGGACCGTGGAGATACTGTTGGTGAGGTGTGTGCGGCGGGGCCGTACCTGCCTGTGCACCTGGCCTGGGCCTGGGCCTGGACCTTGGCCTCGACTATCCCRTCTGGTGTTGCGTGGGTCATGGCAGTGGGTGCGGGGCCTGCTGGTGGGGCCCGGGCCGGGGGAGGGTGCTGCGTGGCAGAAGGGGGAAGGCGGGCAGGCTGAGCCCAGCAGGTGCGTGCCTGGGAAGAACACCTGGGGCAGCGTGCCTCCGCGGATGTGTCTGATGGCTTTGTGACCCTTGGCCCCGGGGCCAGGGCTGGCGGCAACCAGGAATTTTGCAGCCTCCCCCTTTGCCCGCGCGTGGAGCCATCTCCGGACGGCCCCGTGCCACCCTTCTGTCGTGACACAGGGTTACGGGGAGGCCCTGCGGCTGCCCCCAGCCCCGGCGGGACGAGGCTGACGCTCGGTAAGCAGCCCGACTCCGCGGCGGGGACCGAAAGGCGGGACGGCCCCCTGCCGGGGGCTCCCGCAGGGGCAGGGGGTTTGCCGCGGGGGAGCGGCGCCCGCCCCGCCCGCAGCCGTGGGGGCACCGCCGCGCTGCCGCCCGCCCGCCCCGGCTCCCCACTACGCCCCCCGGGGAGGGGCCGAGGCGGGCGGGCGCCGCTCCCGCCCCGCAGAGCCCCGGGCGCGCGGGCAGAGGCGGYGGCGGCGGCGCGAGGGGTGCGCCGTGCTGCGCGCTCGGCGACACTGGCCGCGTCCCGGGGGCTGGAGATGCTTCCAGGCGCGGCGGCGGCGCGGGGCGCCCCGGCCGCGGCCACCTTCGCCGACGATGTGCTGCGCGTCTTCGGGGCCAACCACAGCCTGTCGGCGGGGCAGCTCTCCGCGCTGCTGCGCCAGCTGGGCGCCGCGCCGGCCCTGGGCGCGGTGCTGCCGCTGGCCCACCTGCACCACAACCAGGTACCGCGGGGGCCCCCGGCGCGGCGGCGGCGGGAGCCGGGTTTGTCCGGGTGCTGCTTCGGCTCCGCCGCGGCGGTGAGGGCTGGGCTGGAAACGCACGTCCAGGAAGCAGGGCGCCGAGCCGGGTGGGCAGCTCCGGAGTTTCTTAAATCTCTTCGCCGTCGCGTTTACTCACGTTGAAGCGGGGAGAGAGGGAGGGAGGGAGGGAGCAAAGGTCTTCTGAGGCGCTGGGTCCGGGTTTCGGGCAAAGGTACCGGTCCGCTGGTGAGACCAATTTGCGGCAGGGGAGAAACTGCCATCCATCGGTGAGCTGCTGCGTGCTGCGGTGCCGGGCTGCCCGTGGGATTAGCTCTGCCTCTTCATGGCTCAGCTCTTAAACTGACACTTTTCCTGGGTAAATAGCATCTGGACATCACTGAAAAGTGTATGAGAATCAGCTAGTGTTTCCCCCGAGAGCTGTACAAGCAAGCCTTCAGGACTTGTTAAAATACAATTGTCATGTGGTAGCACAAACTTGATTATAGACATGTCTACTTGTCTAAAGAAACTTTTTCAGAAATTTTCACATCTTTCATCTAAGTTGAGTGCAAAATGCACACCCATCAATTCATCTGCTAAAAACTGTTTAAAATTATGTTCAATTTACTGATTAAATATCATTGGAATACCACTTGTCATAGAATTGAATAGAATAGACTATTTCAGTTGGAAGGGACCTACAGTGATCAACTCGTCCGACTGCCTGACCAACTCAGGGCTCACCAAAAGTTAAACCATGTTGCTAAGGGCAGTGTCTGAATGCCTCTTAAATACTGATAGACTTGGGGCATCGGCCACCTCTGTAGGAAGCCTGTTCCAGTCTCTGACCACCCTCTTGGTGAAGAAATGCTTCCTAATGTCCAGTCTAAACCTCCCCTGGCACAGCTTTGAACCATGAAAATATTTTACTCTGTTTAATGTCTCCATACAAACTTCAGACCTCATTGCTACTTTTAGAGTCTATGTAATTTCATATCTCTGTAGTGTCCTAGACTAAGTTTGCTTCTTTGAAGGGAAGGGAATCTTGAGGCTGGTGGAATGCTCAGGAATCAGGGACATGAAGTCAGTCAGGAAAATGAAAGGAAAGCAGGGATGACTATTTGCTCTGGTTTGGTTCAACTCCCTAAGAAACAGAAGAGGCATAGTTCTAGGGACCTTGAGATTTTTTTTTACATTTGGAGTATTAGCTCTTTTGCTTGTTCTGTGAAGGAGACAAACCTTGGATAAGCTCCCTTTGTTTTAGAAAGAGTGCAATTCTGATGTCTTTACCCTTACCAAAGGTTTAATTGGGAGTTAATGCCACTGAAATCAATGTAGTAGTATTCAGTATAAGCATGGCAGTATTCGCCAGAGTCACTGCTTTCAAATCTCACAAATTGAACACTGTTCCAACACAGTGTATTAAAAATATAAACATTCCCAGCCACACGCGCTAAATACAAGTTTGCAGTGTTGAATATGGCTATGAAAAGGAGCTTTCTTTAAAAGGGCGTAGAAATGAGTAGATTCTTCAGTCCTTCAGGTTTTCCCTCTGCAAAAGCACGTAGCCCTCGTACACAGGCTTTGGCACAGGCTACAGAGGGAAAAAAAAAAGTAATGTTCTTACTTATTACTTTCTTATTCCTCATAAGTCATTTGAAGTTTAACTGAAACAAATTTTTTTACAGGCCTATTCTAGTTGTGTCCATTTTGAATAAGATCTAGGGTACCATACTGAAACGTGTATATTTTTTGGCTGAGTTACTTGTATTCTTTCTTAAAATTGGCCTTACGGCTGCCCCATCAGCTAGTACCATTTAAGCAAATGCATTTTACCTCCTGGCTTTTGATCCCTCATAGATGTTAGGTATATCAATGACTTTGGGCAGGTGGTGCCTGCATATGCATACTCATACCAAGTAAATCATACATGATAGTTTTCAAACACTGTGATTCTTTGTGCTTACAAGTTGGTAATTTAGAGTATCTACTGGTTATGACAGAAGACATAAAGTGACCTAATCTAACTTTGTGTGTTGGAAGGCATCAGAGGCCTAAGCTCTACTGATTCTCTATGGAGGAAAGTAAATACCTCTGGAGAGTGATTCAGGTCTTTCTCAGATATGCTGAATCCATTCAGGCTGCATAAATATCTGACTGTAGGAGGAAACAAGGTTTATCTTAGACTTTCAGTTCTTAACTTCAGTGTCCAGAGCTAGTGGGATGACTCCCAGGCCTTTCTTCCAATCAAGATAACACACCCCTGCTCTCTCAGAGAGTCCCTCATCCAAGCCTAAAGTAATTTTTAGTGGAGAGCTGATCTGTAAGGGACAGGTGATGCAGCACTGCAAAAACTGGTAGTCTCTCTTAGTTTTATCCCAGTGTTAGTGTTTAGTTTTAATGTTTCATTCATAACAATTTTGGTGAGCCTATTAATCTCACAAGAGAAGATCCACCAGAAGCTGATCCATTTTCTTAAAGATCGGAAGAGTTTGCATGTGTAAGCCAGAAGATGATAGATGCTTGATTTCTGTTTTCCTTTGTTACCAGGCTGACTTGAAAGGATAACGGAGAAGAAAAAATGATTTAATTTGTGGATGGTGGTGTTTGAATGTATACTCATGTAGGCATTTATGGTAACATGTCCTATGATGTCCATGAAGATGCTAATTTTTTTCCTGTAAAACACACAAAAAAAATTTATGAGTACTGTTTTAATTGAACTGTCCTTTTCCTTATTCCTTTGGTCTCTTTTTTTCTTCCATCATGCACTTTTATAATTCTCTTTATTTTGTGTTTATATTTTCTTTGCTTTTCAATTTTTCTGTTATAACCTTTCATTAATATATAAGCTAAGACTTCCTGTCAGAGAAATAAGTAGTAACTGAGCAAACTCGAAATACTGGTCACTGCTGTTTTTTCACATTTTACTATGGAATTCCAACACATTTTAGTCCTACTAATAGGGATAAAATTAACAATTTCAGCATAATAGATGATTGCATGTTTACTCACTCTGTATTTTACATTACTAGCAAGATGTAAAAACATGAAACTATACTTGATCTTCTGTCATTGGGTTCATTGTAGTATKATAGCCATACATGTGTGTGCTGGAGGATTAAATTACATGCTTAAAAGTTCTGGTCAAAAAATACACGGAAGGTAATTGGGCATTAGAAAGAAAGCTTGTTAACATCACCTTTAGTTTGTGCTTTGACGTAATCAGTAGGTGCTAAAATCATGCTCCAATTTCCTTCTTTGACTTTTCTAAATCTATATTTATGCCAGTCTATATGTTATGCCTGAATAATGTCTTAATGTAATGCATTTTAATTTTTAAACAAAACATTTGGACAAAATGAAGTTAAAACCTTTATTAATATTCGTGATAAGATATAATTAATTTTCACCTCGAGATGATTCAAAAACCAGTAACTTTGGTGTTTCAGATAGACTAGAACCAGGCTAGTATCTGCTTTGATTTTGTTTTTTTTTGTGGTAGTGTTTCACTATTTACAACTTGTGCTTTTTGAAAGAAGGGGGAATGGCCTGACCATGGCTTATGGTCTTGATCCAACACCATGATCTGATGTTGCCTGGCCAGTGAGAAGATTAATAGGCTTGTTTGTTCTACTCTCCAAGTGTCTTATTTCTACGATATCTTCAGCAAATTTCAGCATTCATGGACAATTTTTAGCTCCCAGCATGAACAGCTGCCTTGAACATGTTGAGGTGTGTGTGAAATCCCCAAAGCACACAAGTGCATTCAAGCAGCTTCATCTGGTTTGACTCTCATGGTGTGCTGCTTATTGAAGGCATGGTTGTCTCCTAGCATCCAAGTCTTACCTGTGCTGAGTGACAAAAAGTATTAGATGCTTTAATTTATTACAAGTAAGTTGAGGAAGACATAGTCATATGTCTCTATTTTGCCTTATCCAGGCTCAGGCTAAGTAAAAAAAAAACAGTGGTGGTCAGACAGGTATTCACAGCATTCTTTCTTTGCTGTTGCTACTGTGTGACCCCCCGCTCAGCCCTGGTGTGGGCTAGGCTAGTATTTAATCTGGAAACATCTAGAAACTGCAGTCCAAGTTGCTGTTGGGTATCTTACTACCCTAAGTACCCTTAGTACATGTGGAATGCTACAGATAAAACAAAAGTAGAGCAAAGATAAGAACATGGCAGAGGATCAGAAAAGGGACTGAAGCATTTACAAGATGGTTGGTATTGTAGCATGTTTGGTTAATTTTCCAGTTAGAGGTCCTCTCCGCATTATTTTTGTCTGAGCAATTATCCCATCCCTTCCTTCAGAGGATGTGGTGAGCTGGCATCAGCTTTTCATTTGTAAAGATACTGGTGTAAAGAGATTTGAGATAGTTAGGCATCACTTTATTTCATTTACCATCTTAAAAAAAATAATCCCATATTGGTCAATCATTTTTGGGAGAGCCTTACCAAAAGAAAAGTAAACATCTGTTTGAATAACCCAGTTGATGGTTTAATTTTTTTTTCAGTCTGAATACTTTGTAATTGTGTAAATTCTACTGATTTAAGTCCTCCCTAATTTTGACGAAAGCATTTTTAAAATTACTTTTGTCAGTTCAGGGACATGATCAGTTATGTCATATCTTTTTTGCAATTGTTTATTAAACACTAGGTGACAGTCACATTACAGCTAGCCCCTCACCTAATTGCTGTGACAAGGCTTACTGAATAGCAGGGGACAGACATGATGGTAGACTTGGTGAGCCAGGACGTCATTCTCTTTCCCCTGTTCCATGAGGCTAAATTTTCTTTCTGCTTAGATCATCCGTCAGTCTTACAAAATAAATAGCTTATGTTTTTACAGCAGCATGGCTTTCTTAATGTATTTATCCTCCAAAGATAAATGCAGAGTTTTGCAGTGTGCAAACATGAGTTGCTCCAATCCAAGGTTCTAAAAGATTTAATCTTTTAATTAATCCTTTAATTGTGCCAGTGAACTCATGCAAGCTTGCTTTTCAGCTCTTGGATGTATGTAGGAGTTTACTGAGAGTATGAGGTGACTTATAACAATGAATCATTTATAGGAATCATTATCCTCTGGGATTGTCCCTGATCAAAATAATAATAGTAATTAAATAAAATGCTGTTTCTCATCCACACATGAAAGAGCTCTTGTCCGATGGTATTTCTTGCTTATTTGTTTGTATGTAGCCACAGTTGCAAGTCTCAAGTTTACTAATTCATGCTGTGTCTGATTTATTTTCTCTCCATAATATGTTTTTCTACCTACAACATGGTTTGGATTTTTGTAAACTAATATTAATACTAACATATTAGTGTTTTAAAATACTAGTAATCCATTCTGTATTTCTAGGAATGAGATAGTTAAAGATGATTTCTCTTAGAAATAGTTATGTTATGAATTCTCAGCTCCTACTGGCTTGTTTTTCTAAGGGCTTTTCACTGTAGACTTCCAGAAATGGCTCTATGTGCCACTAATATAAGAAGCACCATATAGGAATTATTCCTCTCTTTGTTTCACACTGGACATATTAGCCATGTATTTTGCATTATTCCATAATGCAGAATTAAGGGTAAAATGATTAGGCACATAACCAGCTTAGAAAGCTCCAGAGGTTCATGTATTAGGCTGTTAAAGACTGTATCTTTAGTGATGAGTTCTCTGTGCACTACTTCCATTGAGATTAAATGGAGCAACATGCTTTTAAAAAAAGGAACATTTTCTGTTATCAAGCTATGTTTATTTTATATGTGATACTTTGACATTAGCATTGAATTGAAAGATGAAAGTATATGCACATTGSTTGTATATATTTGAGTCTTCAAGGTCTCATGGCCTTAAAAAAATTTGTACTTATGTTTCGGTTCAAGCATGTACTTGAGTGCTCTGCTAGACTGGGTCGTTAAAGAGGAAGGACAGAAACATCCTGGATGTAATTTGGCTGAAGTCACTTGAATTGGCCTGCATGTTCTCTTCCTCCAAGCTAAATCAGAAATAGTCACATTCAAATGATGTGTGCAGGCCTTTCACCTTTTGGACACTATTAGAAAAATATTTATTAACAGAAGCAGAAGTAGCTCTGTTGAAGTCAATGACTTGCAGTTGCTTTCGCTTATCTCTAGAAGGAATTTGCTTTATAAATAATAATCTTGAATATTGGAGAAGTGCTGTGGAATCTGAAGGCTAGCAAAACTGAAAAGAGCAAGGAGTGACCATTTGTTTTTATTTTGCTAAGACTTCCAGTGCTCTACTTTTGCAACCACACTGAGATTTGCTACAGGGAGAGTTATGCTCTAACTTGATGTCTCATATAGAAGGAAAATGTTTGACTTTTTTTCGTCTTCAGACTCAACGTTACTATGTGTTTGTTGTACAGCAATAAGCCAAATCACTTTTGTTTATACCCAAAAAAGAACGCTCTTTCCTTATTGATCATTGTAGGAAATACTGAATGTGAATAAACAGAAAGTGTTAGAATAAAGACTTCAGCAGTATAGAACATCTCATATAAAATACTCAATTTTTCTGTAGATATATCTTTTAAGATATTTCATGGTTTGCCTTTTATCTTTTTTTGTTGAAAATAACAAACAGAGCAACCAGCCCTGCCCCTGGCCTGGTTTAGCACTGCTAAGTACATTTATCCTTGACTTATTAGACACTGTTATGTCCTGAGCTGAAGGCAAAGTGAAGATACCAAGTAAGAGTTTATCTCATTGGAGTATGGGATGGTTTTACAAAACAATGTTTGCTGTTAACAATTATTGCTATGAAATGAATGAAAAATGTTAAGTGCTGCTAATGTTTAGACCATTTTTAAACAGCTAATTTGGGGAGATAAATAAGAAGCATTGCTGAAAAGTAGAAGGGGTCACTTACATGAATAAGCAGTCGCTGAATTACCAATCATTTTCTGATATACTCTGTCACTGAGATTTTAACTGTATYTGGTCTGCTCTTAAATGTAATTATTTTGGAATTACATGAGATTTTAATTACTTTGAAGCTATTTTTCCAAATATATTGTAAGGTTTAACTGACCTGGTTCATAGGGCATAAGATTTGCAAGTGTTTATTTAAAACATGTTTCATTGATTTGTGATATATCATACTTAACATACTTTGAATCACTTCTGCTTCATATTAAGCAATTACAGTGTTTTCTTGCACAGCATACAAAACACTGTGTACACTTCCTTGAAAATGCATTACAGTATTTTCATGTTGTAATTCTTGGGTTTCTCAGTGTATGACTTGGTTTTGCATTAATGTATTAAGTTGGCAAAATCCCTTTTTGTTCCAGTGCTTGACTGGCGAGGACATTTTTTCTTTGCATGGGATACCGAACAACAGTCATGTATCAAATTCAAGCTTCTCTACAATATGTCCTGCTGTTTTGCAACAGCTAATTTTTCACCCATGTGATCATCAGGAAAACTTTGCGGATGCGTCTAAACCACATTCTTTACAAGGTTAGTTAACATTAATTGCATTAATACTGCGATTGGAGTAGGGTTTTCTTAGGAGAATAGTAAGCATTTAGCTATACATAACAGAAGTGTCTTGTTTAGGAGGATATAGTTGTAAAGTGGGAACGTAAAATTAAAATGCTGCTTCAGGTCAGCAGACTATCTAAATAAAGATCCTATCTCTTAACAGTGATCTATTCAAAATGTTTTAGAGAAAGGCGAAAGAACCGAGTAGGTAGTTATGGAATAATTTGCCCATTAAAGGAAGAGTCTTTCTGACCTGTTTCATTTGGATAATGGTTTGTGCCCTGAAGCATAAGGACCCTTGCTAATAGCTGGTTAATAGGATAGAAGATGGGAGTACAGAAGGGAAGTTTGTGCAGGTGATTTGCAGTGGGAAATCAGACTTAGCGGGATGTGCATGTATCAAGGCAACTCAAGGTAAAATTATTAGGGGACTGCATTCGAGTGGAATTATTTGCAGGTAGGAGTCATGACATCAGGGGAGCCAGTGACTGTTTTACTGTGGAAAAATACTTATATTCCTTCCAAAGTCCGACTCCTGCTTTCATGCCATCTTCTGTGCTGCCCTCTCCACATGGAACATCATCGCATATCTGAGTAGCCTTAATTTTCCTTCCTCCTGTTTTTCTCACTATTATTTCTGTGTTTATTGTGCACAGAACTGTACAATGCAGTAAAAAATGTAGAACAGGGAAGATTCAGCTGGTTAATGAAGTCACTTATTGCACTGATAAGGATCAAATATGTAATGACCTATTTATTTGACTCAGTATTCCAAATAAATTTCTTGTTCCAAGGGAGTCAGCTGAAATAAAGTTAAAAGTTAGGATGTTGGATGAGCAGGTGCCTAATGGCAGTATTTATGAGCAGAGATACAGCAGTGTTTTTCATAACTTTTGAAATATTAGTATTAATAACATTCTGACTAGTAGAAGTGATGATATTTATTAAGAATTATAGATCATTCCTAAAATTTAGCTGTGTCAGTGAATAATTAGAATTATATTTGATTAATCACTGAAACCATGGTATGAATTTACTATGGTTGTTCTAGATTGCTTATACCATATAAGGGCACATATTGTCAAGAACATAGTATGTGCACCAGAGGGTAGGATCTGTCTTTCTGTTTTTTTTTTTTTTGTTTGGGGCTGTTTAAGTAGGTTGTATGTGGAAAGCTTGACCTATAGTTAACCTCCTAAGCTATTTAGACCATCCCTCTTGTTTTTCCTTTATCCTGCCAGCTCAGAAGCAATGTCCAGTAGCCAGATAAGCGAGGCAGCCTTCTCCCTGCCTCTCCCTTGGCTGCAGCGCAAGAAATCTGCAAGGCCCGTGGTTAGGGTATTTTAAAACCACGAGCGTATGAGGCTGTGACACATAGTGGTACCTATTTTGAAGGGAGATTCGCAGAAAGGCCCAATGCCAAATGTAGATGTTGATTTATGCACACCCCCACCCCATCACAAAATGAATCTGTATTGTGGCAGCATCGAGACCAGCTGATTTCAGTTACTGCCCATGAAGCAAAATCCTCTATGCATGTTTCCAGCTGTACTTATGTGAATTTTCTGCCCAGGGACTCTCACATACTTAACAATATCCTGTCTTCCAAAATACGAATAGACAAGACGTACAGAAGAAATTAGTACAATAAGCTTTACGGGACAGCTACTTTCAATAAAAAAAAGTGCTGCCAAAGCAGAGGAAAAGTTAAAAGGCAGCATATAGCATGTCCTTTTTCCTTGGGGTTTGTATATCTCATATCTAACCTAGCTGACCTTAGGGGCGCAGTCGTGTCCTTGCCTTTCTTGCTTCTCTGAAAGGTAATAGGAAAGGGTGTATAGAGCTGCATGAAATAGGTGGAAATGCCCAGTTGCATTGCTTCTGTACAAGGCGAACAGGTTCTGTGCCCTCTGCTTGGCTTCTTCAGAAGCTTCTTGGCTTTGTACAAGTCCTGATACCTGAACTCTAAAAATAAGACTATGCTTGTGGTGAAGGAAGCTAAGTTATGGTGAACCTTGGTGCATGTGCCACTTCTTAGGAAAGGTTTTCCCTCTTGTGTACCTAAATCACATGTCCATCTTTTTGAATCTAGAACCTCTTTTTTAATATGCTTTCATTTCTCTATTATATAATAAATTGTCTCTACTAACAGCTATCTGCTACCTCACCTGTTTGATAAGCAGTGATGGCAGCATTTTCAGCCAGCAGAACTACTTTGAATTAGAGGAGGAGGAGTGTTAGGAAAAGAAAGTTACCACCTCAGGATGATTTGAAAGAGTCATCCTTTATCAGGAAGGATTTTTGATCTAGTACAGCCAAGACAGCAGACTTTCTATCTTGGAGTTCATTAGGAGTAAATGACAATTGGATCTAACCCTGGGACTAGTAAGAAGTTTTGTCTTATGTCTATGCTATAGCTACTTTGACTGTTGGCCTAAGCCTTAATTTTTACTCTTCACTGACTGTAGAGAGACCTGATTTATACTAGCAGCAGATAGACTATCCCAGATCTTATACTAGCACAGTTTCCATTTTTAGTATGGTAGTCCCAGACAATGTTTCCAGATATTTCCTTTCTGCAGGTATGCATCTTAAGTATCTATGCATTTTAAGATTTTCATATTTGTGAAGTATAATTTCAACCAGTGAACCACTCTTTTTCCCAATTCCATGCCAATTTAGCTGTTAGAAAAACCATAAACAGCCTGAAGTGGGTGTTATACTAAAATATTTTATATTTCTGCTTGTTTATCCACAGTTTGGGGATTTGGGTTCCTGGCTGTGACTATCATTAATTTGGCATCACTTCTGGGATTGATTTTAACTCCCCTCTTAAAGAAGTCGTATTTCCCCAAGGTTTTAACCTACTTTGTGGGCTTGGCCATTGGTACTCTCTTTTCTAATGCGATTTTCCAGCTCATTCCAGAGGTAAGCAAGGGAAATCATTATTTGGTTTGCATACTAGTTTCTAAAAAGTATTAATTTTAGAAGCATGCTGCAGTGGGTTCTATGTGTGGATTGCAATCTCCAAAGAGTTGTGGGTGGGCTTCAGTGCCATTAGCTACCATTCTGGCTGGGTGAGCAGAGCCATCAAGATCTATGTCTTGTGCCATGGGAAAGACCAAGGGTTATTCTGTTATTCTGCCTCTACACAGAAAAAGAAATGCATTGGGTAGAATTCTAGTGAACTTTAGTGGGCTACAGGTTAGACCCTCCTCGTCTTGCTTTACTACTACATTCCGCATGTAAAGTTCTACTGAATTAAAACACTCTTAACATTTGATCCAAGTTAAAAAAAACTAAAAAGATCAGGTTCTTTCATAATTTCAGCCTTATGGAAACTCATGATCAGTAGAGAGTCTGTATTTTAGAGGAGTATCTGTGTGTGTGTGGCATTTGTTTGCTTGTTTGGAAATGTGCTAAAATTACAGACTAATTTGCATTGCTTTTTTATTCACTGTTAGGCATTTGGGTTTGACCCCAAAGTAGATAACTATGTTGAGAAAGCAGTTGCTGTATTTGGTGGATTCTATATTCTCTTCTTTGTGGAAAGGATTCTTAAAGTGATATTGAAGATCTATAACCAGGTAATGAAATGTATCACTAACTGAACGGGCCTTACCTTAAAGTACCTGTTATATTTTATGAGATACTTGACAGTTTAATAAAATGTGGGTTTTTTTCCATTTTATCTGAGCAATTCAGCCTTACCATGTGTTCTGACAAGTCTGTTTAAAATCCATATGGATAGGGGAAGCAATCTCACTTTTTTGAGGGAGTTACAAGCAGAGCTGGGAATAGAATCCGGATATGAGTGTGGTCTGCTGTCACTGGCGTATGCTCTAGTTGCTCTCAACGGCCAAGTCGTCGGCGTGCTAGCTGAACACATCAGAAAGAAGTGGAGATATGTAAGAGCTGGAGAGAATAGAGTCTGCCCCTGGAGCTCCCCTTTGGCCAGGAGAAATCAGTGTGGCATATATACCTTCTTAGTCACCTGTAAAGTGTAACTGCTGACAGCGCCTGCATCTCACCTTCAGTAACTTCAGCTCTGTGTTTCCCCGTGGTCTGGTACACAGACCTGCTTTAGTCACACTGCAGTTATCCACACTGCACAGGGCTCTGCTTTCTGCCCATACGTCAGAGTACTTGTTTTCTGTGTACTCACATGAGTGAGGTTGAATTTGTCTCAGAGAAGGGCCTCTCAAAATTTTTGGTCCCCCTTAGAAGGAAACTGTCCTGTTTTCGTACTGTTACCTCACTTAAGGTCCTCCCTCCCAAACTGTTGCTGATATTGAAGATTATGCAGATCAACTGTCCTTTGTTTCTAATAACTGCACAAAAAAAAAAAAAAAAGAAAAAGAAAAAATGAATTTGTCCTTTATGTTTGGGAACAGTTGACAAAGGCGAATAAGCTCTATTGGACGAGCAGCCATGAATAACTAGCAAATGTTGATCACTTATGGTCAGGTGTTCGGCTTGGAAGGTTCTGTATAAAGGTGTAAAAATGAAAAATCCCCACATGTATTCTAAAAAGTAAGCTAAAGTAAGTAGCTAAAAGTAAGAGATAAGTTAGGAACTTAGACATGTTTGGAGTTAATTTAAACGTTTAAATGTTTACTGCTTCCCGTTTAAACATTTACTTGGTGTTGAAAGCAGGGCAGCATGAATATGATGCCCCCACCTTTTCTTTTTTGGTCTCTATTTTCTTATGTTTGTTGTTTTGCTTTTGTTTTAATTAGCTACCTACTTATTTATTTGTCACCTAGACAGACAATGACTCCAAAAATGGCGAACAGAATCATTCTCAGGATAAGACTAACCCACCCAAACCACTGTCATCCAGCAAAGGGGGGACGTGTTACGCAAATTCAGCGGTCATAGAGAGCAATGGAAGTCTTGGTTTTGACAGCATCAGTGTGGTCTCAGCACAGGTATGAAAATTGTGTCTGTTTATCTTATCCTTGCCAATTATATAAGCATGTCTGAGGGGAGAGTTAATATGGATTTTTATTACTTTTGTCAAGTTTTTGTGAACTTATAGCTTATAACATGCTTGAGCCGTACGAAAAAAATCTGGGATTTTGGGCAAGCTTACAAAAGCTGAACGATGCATTCAATTTGTAGCCAACAAAAAGAGCTATTGGTATCAGTGTCGGGATGGGTAGGACAGAGATATATATTTAATCAGATAGTTCAGTTAATTTTGATTTTATTGTTATTGTTTTGCTTAAAGAGTGATAGTGTGTTTTAGCGTTGTATGATCCATATTGTGTTCCTGACTACGTAAAGCCGTAAGTGTGAGAACCTGATTCTTTTGAATCAATGGTTAATGAGGAAAACTAACACAGTAACTTTTGTGCAGTATCTTGTGAGCACTGGTGGTACTAGTCCAGGATACTGTGGGAATTATGGAGGTAATATGTTGAGACAGAAGCCATTCTTCCTCGCTTAAGTATTCTCTTACAGATTTTTTTCTCCATATTTCTTTGTGTTTGTTTTCATACTACAAATAGGACTTCCTTCTGTCTAAGAAGAAAATGGAAGCAGGAAGAGAAAGTTGATGTGCTGCTTTACTCTTTTCCCTGTACAGGGAGGAGCAGTACTGTCCCTTATTTAAAAAAAATAAAACCACATAGAAACAATTCTCTGATGGCTAAGGCAGATTTTTTCATAGTAGAGATTTCTGTTTTACCACCCATGTTCTTTAGCCAGTAAGTTGTGGGGAGCAGCGAGGAGCAGGAGAGGAAGCCAGAGGCAGGCCCTAACAGCCGGGACAGAATCTGAGAGCTCTGCATTGACCCCGCAGGCTCACAGGGCATTTGATGCACACAGTTTAAAGTACCAAAATTGTACTTGTCCTTAGTGTAGAAATGTCATGAAGTGTGATGGATACTGGGCATTTTTAAAAACTAGGAGAAACATGCTTAATAATTAAAATTGCATGGGCACCAGGAGGAAATTAGTATTATGAGTGTCCCTAAACTGATTTTGTAGGTTTATAAAACAAACAAAAGAACCCTCTACTGTCTGCAGAGACAGTCCAGTGGTATGGGTGTTGTTTTTCTGCCCTGTTTACCAGAAGTTTTATCTGGACCTATTCCATTATTATGTTTTGACTAGCCATCTGCTTATGCATAACATAAACATAACAAAATCATACCATATCTTGTAATAATAAAATGTAACTATATGGCATTTATTTCTAGCTGCTGCTCGTGATCATAAATTATTGTAGGTCACCCCAAGGTCCTTTGTGGAATACTCGTACATCTTTTACATGCAGTCTTGACTTCAAGAACTTAAAATTTCACAAAGGTTCTTCTCCTCTACTTATTGTTCTTATGAAAATTCGTGCTTTCCATTCTTTATTCCTCTCCATTTCTCCAAAGCCAGGAAGAGAATATGTTGTATTAAAACCTTCTGAAAGTAACAGGGTAAAATTCACTCTGTAGCCAAGGCTGGCTGCAAGGAAATCCCAGTGGCAGGTAGCCCACTGCTGATATTGGAGGTAGCAACAAAAAAGCCATCATTACTCTTTCCTCCTCCAGGCAGGTTCAAGGGGGCCAGGTAGCCTTCAGAATCATTAGGAGGCAGGGGAGGGCCAATGTGGCTGAGGGGTTTTGGGGCAGCTAGGGTAGTGCCATGAGGGTAGGTATGCATTCAACTTTACAGGCATTTGGTATTTATGAAGGAACCATTTGGCACAAGCCAACACATACCTAATAGAATTTTAATATGTCCTTGTAATCTAAAGCTTATTAGAGAGGGCAAACACGGCGTAGCCAGAAATCATCATGTAGGCTTTAAGGAGGGAGTTTGAAGTCCAATTGTGCCGAAGTGTGGTAGCTGTTTTCAGCCATGGGGATCCAGCCATATTCTCTCTTTTAATGCCAGAATAGACTGACTGCCAGAGTAAATCTAAATGTTTAATTAGTCACATACTTTCAGATTTCACTTGCAGCAGTAATTACAACCTTGGAAACCTCTTTTGTGCTTACCCAAAATTTGTATCTACTATGCATTAAAATTATATGGCTTGACAACAATAACTTTGAAGAAAAGTTGTTTCAGAGAGAAATTGCTGAAATGTCTGTATCCTTGAGTGCACAATATTAGAGTTGTATAACAAAATTTTACAGTGGCCTTTATTTATGCCCTGGAGGCAGTGTCAGGATTCCTTCTTGGTCCTGTGGGCACTTCCAGAGGACACAAAGGGACATGGCTGGTTCATGTCTGAGGGAGTCAGAGATACATTAGAAATAGCAATAGTAATCTGATGAGATATCATAGGATAAAATAAGAGAGTCATGTATAATTTCTTAAGTTTGGGAACAAAGCAGAAGCCATTACTTTTAAAGAAAAAATTGTGTTCAGAAGAGCAAAAATACCAAGGATGTCTTTGGTTTGCCATAAACTGTGGAGATACAAATAACATAGAACTGCATGAATCATTAATAAAAATCAGACCTGATAGTCCAGCTGGGTATTACAGAGCTCCTTAGCTGGCATCGCTTCTGTGACGTCTGCTAAACTACCATGACAAAGTGGGAACAGTCCAGCATGACAGACATTGTTTGGTTTTTGCCTTGGAATCCTGTATATTTATAGGGTAAATTTGTCAGTAGTCTGCCTTATCTTAAATGGTAAGAATATGGATTAGTAGTTCATCTACTTCTATCAGACACACAATCTAGTAAAGTTCAGAATGTAAACCCAGACAAGCAATGTCATTGTACTTTATAAAATTTACAGAGGTCAAGACATTATCTAAAATAGATTACARTCAAGAATTCTGATACTTCAAAGCTACACAGTAAACAGCAAATAGCCATATATATACTACAGAAGCCTCTCAGAAACTGATTCCTAGATTTTAAACTACAATTGTTTCTGCATTTTGAAAGATTGGATCAAGAAAGTAATTTTTAGAAGTAAATCAATACTGTTCTCCTAAATTAATTGCAATTACTTTAAAAAAAAAAAGTACATTGATAAAACAACCCAAACCTCAGCACATTTCTAGAGTCAGTTCCATTCTTGATGAGTTCAACAGCTAATTTTTAATAGCAGCATCTTACTCAATGTTAATTTTCTTCATACAAAGTTCAAAATTCAGTTGCCTGATAGCATTTGCATTTGATGTGGCAAAACTAAACCAATTTGCAATGTTCTTTTTAATAGCTAAGGAAAATTTCTTGGAATAACCTGTGACCTTTACATAAGGAGGAAGAGGTGTTCCTTGACACCCTTCTCCTACAAGAGAAGGAGAGGTGTATAAATATGTCTGTGGGCACACAGATGTATATATTACTGCTTGTGTGTTCCAGTAAGTAAGCACTAGTTAATGCCTTATATGCAAATACTTTTTTTAGGGGGGTAATACTATAATGCTTGCAAATATTATATATCTACAATATATGTGTGTACAGAAATTTATCAGAATGGATCATGAGGAATTTTTTAGGGGAGGTTAGTTTGTGCTCCCAGCTAAAATGGCAGTTCCTTTTATCTGCTTCAAGTTTTTCATTATTTCATGGCACCACATGTATAAATTACTTCCACTTCTGGGAGGAATTATTGAGATGCCTGGTGTGTATGTGCATTGCAGTTTTATATTAGCCTGTTGTTTTCATGCTCTGAGCCTTCAACTTGCTCAGTCAGAATTACCCACTGCTGTTTTTATTAAACATGCACTTTGTAGAAACTAATTTAAATAGCTGGACTTGACTATCATTGCCCAAAATTAGAAATAAAGTTTATGGAGTATCTGGTGTGTGTCTATATTCACATGTACCTGGCTGTTACTGTGGCGGCTACATGTGTCTCTGAGAGCATTATGTACTGGCAGTATGTAACTGGTCCAGATGTGTTTTAGGTAGGAAATACAGATGCTGTCGGTCACTGTGACCAGATCCTTCTCACTGTACATGCTTAACAGAGGTGGCTGAGGAGGCTGTGAGGAGCCTTGGCACACTCTTAATCTGACAGAGATTCCAGAGAGACATTCAGACCACCACGGTCTGAACTGCTTTCTGTCTCAGCTGAAGGGCATTCAGATAAAGCTTTGTAGTCAGCAGGGTGATTGGGCCCTGCATATTAACTTATTGAAACAGAAAACATTTGCTGCTGCTACCTGTGCTTTTTGCTTCTTTGACCAAGCATTTTGGTCTCCATATGCAGTAGTGCTTTATTTTATACTTGGCATTCATTTAAAGACAGAAGTGTGATTCGTTGGCTTCTTTATTGAGTGTTTTATGTAATTGCTGTATTGTGTTATTTTTTTTCCAGGAAGAAGCCACCCAAGGCAACTTATGCAAGTGTCTTAACGGGCGTCCACTGTCAAAGATTGGGACCATTGCTTGGATGGTAACACTGAGTGATGCCGTACATAATTTCATAGATGGTTTGGCTATTGGTGCTTCTTTCACTTTGTCTCTGTTTCAAGGGCTTAGTACCTCCATAGCCATCTTGTGTGAAGAGTTTCCTCATGAACTGGGTAAGGAACTTCATTCAACGTGTTGATTACTGTGGAAATCACTGTTGTAGGAGGTTGTGCTGGCCAAAAGTTGGCATAGTTTGAAAGAAAGTTTAGACAAATTAATGGAAAAAATATTAATCAAAAACTTCCCAAGCACCAGAATACAAATCTAGCACAGGAAGTTTCCAAGTGCAGGTAGGTAGAAGCTGGGAATGTATATTAGAGAGGTATTAATTGCCCTGTTCATATATGCTGCATACACTGTTGTTGTTTTTTTAAAATCATTATAGGTAGTTCTGTGTTCCTGTGCTCTTAGCTTAATTGTGCATCACCTAGTTGCTTTAAAATATTTCAGTTACCTTACTATTGAAGGGAAATCATCATCATTTACTTGAATGAAGAAAAACAGCAGGGGGTTATAATTTGTATACAAATCATGTCTTTTCTTCAGACTTCCTTCGAAATCAGAAAATAATCACAATATCATTTTCTGAAGATGGTTTTCTTTTTTTTTTCTTTTTTCTTTCTATCTTTTCTTTTAGGGGATTTTGTCATCTTGCTTAATGCAGGAATGAGTGCTCGGCAGGCTCTGTTTTTCAACTTTCTGTCTGCATGTTCCTGTTACATTGGGATGGCTTTTGGTATATTAGTAGGCAACAACTTTGCTCCTAACATCATCTTTGCTGTAGCCGGTGGAATGTTCCTGTACATCTCTCTGGCAGATATGGTGAGATATAATTTCATTTTCAGTTATTTTTCTTCAAGGAAACAAAGACTGCACTAAGTCTTTCCAGTAGAATTTAGTATTTTGTCCTTCTCATGCTAGTGTCATCTACTTACTATTATTATTATAAGTTAAATCATCAATTATACCCTTAATGGAGGTGCACAAATAGTTATGCTTATTAATGAAACATGAAAGCCTTTCACTTCACAAACAGAGCTGATCAGATTATTGCTGAAAAGGAGTTTTAGAGAGAGACAAGCTTTTCATTAATTTGGGCTGGTTTCATCAAAGAGTAAAAAAGTGTATAATACTTCGTGTATAAAACAAATACTTTGTTTTAGCATTTTAAACTGGCAAAGTATTTCACTTTACTATATTTAAAAGATTCATTTGTCTATTTAAACCATACTTTGAAACAATAGCAAAAAAAAATGGTAAACAAAATGAAACGAAATATTTAGTTTTAAGTTGAATGAAAGGTGTTGTGTAACCACAGTGATAATTTTGGGATTGTTTAGGTGAAAAACCTGACTTAAATTCTATTCTGGTTTAAATTAAACAGTGCCAGCCCCAGTTTCTCAGTTCAGACTAAAAAATTGGCTGAACTCTATTCAAAACAGTCTGTCTATCATTTATTTTTTAAAGTGTGCTAGAAGATATAAGCCAAAAAGTTGTGCTAATATCTAGATCAGATTTAGACGTTGGGAAATAAAATCTGGATTCACAGGCAGTCAGCAATATTCCATAATTTACTCTTATGAACATGCTTTATCTCAAGATGAGAGAGATCTTTCAAGAATTTTAATTTTTATTATGTTTAATTCAGTGTTGTAAGAACAGATGTATCTGCAAAGGTGTTTACACCTGCCACATGAGAATCCATTTGAGTGTAGAACTGGAAGAGTGAGGCCTGCATTTGAAAAGATTTCAGACTCCAGTTTGGTTCTCTATGCGTCTAAGAACTGTCAAATAGTTGTAGTGACTATTTCATTGAATACTATTATAGTTTAGGTAATAACATAGGATTTAATAAGGAATAATGTTAGAGTTAAATGAACAATATAGATAATTTATTTTACAAGTTTGTAGTACCTTAGCTGCTAATGCTTTTCATTTAGTTTCACTCATATAATGAATAGTAGTGTACTCAACTATGATGTGTAAAACTCATGGCATAAATTTAGAGTGGCTTAACTTAAATTTGTTATTAAATCCATCGAAGTAGGTAACATTCTTTTCTTTGTATCTGTTGTTCTGCTCTCTCTGTTTCTGTCTCTGTCCCTCCCCTCTCCCCCCCAGCCTCTCTCTCTTTTTATAGGTTATTGGATTGTATGAGTTACCTATCTGAATTTTTCTTCCCCCTGAAAAGTCTGAAATAGGGTATTCAAGTGCTCTGTACAGAGATCTGGCTTTCTGCTTTCTGTTACGATTTTCACACACTTCTGGTTTGTTTGTCCAGAAGCAGGTAGGATTAACTAGAATGTCATTCCTTCCTTCTTTTCTTTTTGCTGTTCTTTTTTCCTCCAGTATTGACATAGTCCAACCTCTGCCAGTAAGATCACTGTGTGATGAGGCTGTGGGCATGTGAGAATGTGTACATTGAGGTGTGGGCACAAATGAGCCTTGCTGTATGGCATGAAGCTGATCTGGTTTGTTGTCTTTGCCTCTTGCGCAAGAGGATTACGAAGCTCTGGAATGATTTCTGGGAAGGTTTGGCCACTTCCCACTAGCCTTAGTCTGTTCTTCAAGAATTGCTTTACCTTCAATGGCTGTTTTTGCCTCGTGAGATCAAAAAAAGAGTCTGAGTCACCCAGCCTGAAGGTTTCTAAACTAACACAAATACACTCTTCATTGCATTCTGGCTATACTACTCTCAGCACAATAGGAGAAGAGTTTAAAGCTTATTTGAGTATGTTTGTCAAAATCCACTGCAGTTGACTTTATCTGCAGCAAACACATACCCTGACTCACTCGTACAGGGGACTTTATCGCCAGTGCTCATCTGCCATCACCTTCATTGGCTCTCAGAGGAAGTATCTGTGTTTCTGCAGTTGACAGCAGATCAGTCATCCTTTGCTATTATGTTGCCATTAAGATGCATGTTACGGAATGAAGAATCCCGTCATTGCACTGCAGTGTAATATTGCATGTGTTACCACCAGTTTCACAGCATTCTTCTTCTTTCTTCCTTGCTTTACCACTACCTCATCAGCCCACCAGACCTCCTATGTGTAACCGATTTCTTATTTCTGAGGGGTTGTCTCTGTTTTCAGCTTCATTTCATTTGCTTATAGATAAAGCAGAAGAATCCTAATCTTCCATTTCCTGAACAAGGATCTCTCTGTTTATACTAATGAAGGAAGAAACACAATTTAGCAATACAAGGGCAGCTGCTCGTAGCAACATATGGACCAACAGTTGGACCCTAGGAGAATGCTGGAATCGAAAAGAGGAAATTTGCATGAGAGACAGCCATGTGAAATCACAGTAGAGAGGAACAAAACACCATTTCATTTTACCATCCTTGGTGAAATGGCTTTTCAGGCTAATTAGTGTGACCTGTTCCTGTGACTGCCTTCACCCTCTGTTAGTTCTAATATTCAGTCCAAAGTAGCAATATGGTTCAGTTCTTAATGCCTTAAGTTATGCACGCTACCACGAGATGGCAATACTTACCTAAAAATATCCCTTTTTTCAGTTCCCAGAGATGAATGATATGCTGCGAGAGAAAGTGACAGGAAGAAAGATGGATCTCACATTCTTCCTTATTCAGAATGCTGGTTTACTAACAGGGTTTACTGCTATACTGATGATTACCTTGTATGCAGGAAATATTCAGCTGTGATAATGCAAGTGAAAATGGAATCAGTACTGAAGACATGAAGTAAATTACAAATGGAAGACACTTGAAATCCATAAAGGGACATTCATTTAATCTACTTGGTTCTGAAACGGTGACAAGTCCCGTCCTGTCCCCCTTGCTCCAAATACAGGAAATTCTTCTTTAGGACTTGCAGTCAATATAAACAGTAGGAGTTGTCAACTTCTGTACTTTGCTGAAGAACGGATTCTAATATTTTTATTTCTACTTAAAATTATCAGACATATCTGAACTGTCATAGAGAAAGGATGTTACTTGGCCAGTAGAATTATGCAATACATGCAACTACATGCAATTCAAGACCAAATGAAAGCTGAGGTCTCCAAGGAAGATGCTTATTTAAAAAAAAAGAATGGAGTCTTATATCCTTTTTTAACTGTGATGAAGGCAAGCAGTTTCAAAGCTGGTTAATTTTAATGACTTTTATTGCAGGATTTGTCTGTGTAACATCCCCTTCCCCCACCAAAAAAAGCCCAAAAAACCAACTTCCCCCCTCCCCCCCCAGTTTCAGAGTAGGTACTAATGAAGCTAAGATTTTTAATTACTAATTAACACTGGAAGGAAAGATACCAGTTACTGCTTTTGATCTTTTCTCTTTATAAGTGCACTAGGGAATTGATTTATTTTGAGAACCACTTTTTTTAATTAGAGGGAACCTGTGTTAAATTTATGACAATTTATCAACTCCGTAATATTTTAGAAACATTGAGTATTTTAAAAATTTTCAAGCATTTTGTATTTTATGAAAATAATAATGTTTTATATTTAAGTTCCACAAATATCCCTTTAAATCAGTATTTTGGATTAAAATTTTAAAAGATTTATTGTTAGTTTTACAAAGTGGAATTTAGGAAAAACTTGCTAAAATCAACATCCCAGTAAGCTTTTTTGTAATTTGAATAATTTTCTTGTGTGCAGTTGGGTGAAAGTAGGTGATACTAAAATATACAAACTCTTATTACAATCTGTTGCATGTGAACTTTCTAAAATCATGCTTATATGTATGAGTTCTGAAATAAACAATTCAGCTGCTCTGGTGTTGTAAGATGTGTGCAAGGAAATTCATAAAAAAATATATTCCATTTCAGTCACCACTAAGCTTTGAAGGAAGTGTTGTTATTCTCCAGTAAATTACTCTTTTTTCATAGATTTTTAAGCAAGTTTTACAGCTTCAAAGAAGATACTGTTTCTTGACATATTTCCTGGCAGTAGGAAGAGACAAATCTTTTATTTTTAATTCACTATTAAAATATATTTTCTTTCAGGTAAAGGTCTTATTTTAATATTTTATTTGAATCTCATCTGTGATTACATTAGAAAAAATAACTTCTCTAGGTGTCTGGTTGATAAAAACTTTAAGGCAAACTGCGTAGGAGTTGTAAATTATACTTATTTTAAAATATGTTATAAATACTAAAATGTAATTATAGTAGTCTGTGATATTTGCTGTATGGAAAAAAGCATTTATTAGTCACTTTATGCCCTCTAAGTTTCTGTGAAGAAGAGTCTACCCACTCCATGTTCTTTCCTTTAATTCCTTCTTTTGTTGATTCCTTGGATATAAGCTATTTGTAAATGCTACTCTTGTGTATGACAAGAAAGTGTTATAGTAACTATGAATGTTCATTGACTTTTTTAAATCATTTGACCATTCCTAGTTCATCAGATTATGATAATAATATGCTTGCATGGTACTTTTCACCTTCAAATCCAGATGTTTGCAATGGAGACTTGGTTTTTGTTATCTCCCTAAGGAGGAAAAACTGAGAAAAACGAGTCATTGAAATAACCTCCTTTTAGATCACAGAGCAGACTAGAGATGGAACAAAGTCTGATTTTCAGAGTAGTGCTTTAGTCACAAACCAAAATGCCTTTTCTGCTGGAATATATAGTGGGTAAGAAAGCTTTTTGATTTCTGTATGAGCTGGTTTGTCAGATTAATCTTTGCTTTTATGTTTGTCCAGTACATATAAAATAAATCTACTCCAATTCTAGGACTGCCAGTGATTTCCTACATTTTGCTGACACGTCCAGGGAGGAAGAAGCATGAGCATACACTCAAAAAAATGTTGTTTTGTGACAAATAAGACTGCAGTAAGTTACTCCCTAAAAGTTTGGAAATTAGTTGAGGAAAAGATTTTAATATTCTTTTTCATGTTAATGTCATCTGTAACGCTGTTCATCTTACATTCTGCCATCTTTTCAGCCTTCTTTTCAACAGTTATGCAAATTCTGTGTATAATGAAATTTCAGAGGGCTTTTATATGCTTTTGTATTTGTTTCCTTAGGGCAAATTATCTGATAGCTAATGGTTAGACATTATCTAACATACACTTGGGAAGATATTCTGTGTTAGCAATACTGTTGTAGATAGTATACTGTCGTAAATAGATCACCGTCGTTCCTCTTTTTTTCATGATGTGGTTCATGACGCAAGACACACTTCAGTAAATTTCACTAGAGGTGGGTAAAAACACCAACACCACAAAGCACCCACACCTATAAAAGACACTAAAGAAGGAAGAACAATCAGTTTTGGAGCCAAAAGCATATAAAGAGCCAACAACGTGGACAAAGGGTAAACACTCGAGTTCTTCTGATCCCTTGAGGAGGGGATATGCGGAAAAGTGAAATGGTCTATGGGGGGAACCGGTCAAAAATGTGATAAATAATTACTGTCTATGATTTCAGGAAAATGAATTGAAAAACTAAATTGGTACTTAAAAATTAGGTTTATTGCTTTTGACATTTCGATGAATTCTTTACTGAATAAGGATTTAAAGCATCAAACTAAAAATTTGATCTCAATTATAACCAGGTAAATTAAATATCAGCCCCATTCTAACAGTAGTCTGGAATTCATTATGGTCTTCTATATGTTGAAGTATTGGCCCTTCTGCTCCATCAAGTTTTGCAGCCTGCTTGAAGCTTTGCGTTGCCTTAGTTAAAAGAGCTACAAAACGTGATCTACATAGTTTAAAGATGACTTGAACATGCATAAATTACATTCAGTTATGCTAATGATAGCAGTGGAAACATCTCCTATTTGATACACGTAGAGAACCAATTGTGTGTGCTAATTTCTGTATCGCAATCTGATTTTTTGAGAAACCACTGGTTTTACCTGTACATAGGTGAACAGATTTACATATTTGCATGTTGTTTTGTCTTGTACTGTAGCATCTGATCTGTGTAAATTTGAAGGCGGTTAAGATCTGGGGAGAAAACAGTCTTCGAAGACTGTTTTTCTACTCCATGCAATTCTAATGAAGCCATTTACGGAGGCAAACAGTATTAAGCCAAATTTTAACTTCTCTGAACATGTAACTTGTTGCTAAATTTAGAACATGGATTGAACATGGGTTTCCTTTAACTCTAGGCAATAATGCTAAGCAGTAGAATTCAAGAAATCTTCTGGATACCTTGAAACTTTAAAAAAATAATAATCCCACAAACAGTTTAAGTCAAGTGAAAACTGCTTAGATAGAAATCTGATTGTAAGTACAACAACATATAACAAGAGAGACAGTCTCCCACTCTCCTCTCTACAGATATGGGAGCTAGTCAGCTGTAGTTGATTCCTTGAGTATATTGCAACAGCTTCAGGTGGTTGAGCTTCCAGCCTATGTGATAGGTGCAAGAAAGCACAGATGCTGTGAGGCCATTTCCAAAAGGACCAAAATTGTTCAGAGCTCCTCAATGGAAGTTTGACTGAAGGAAAAGAAGATAGAGAAAAATTGTCGCTGGAAATGCATGTTTTATTTCAGAAATCAGAAACATATGGAAAAGGGCACTAACTTGGATTATCCTTCTGTAGATGGTTACTCTGTACAGATTGGTAGGTGCCAGCAAACCATTTCATGTATGCATATGCACCAAATGCCTATAGTAACTCTTGACTTTTATTTTACTATAATATCCCAAAGTTTCCAGGAATGCTGTAGCTGCCTTATTAGCTCTTAAAATACTTCATGCACAAGTTCTCTCTCTAAGATTTGAGAAGAAACTCCTCCCCCTATCTTGCAGTTCAATTAAAAACGTRTAGGTGTGACAAGCTGACAAAGGTTGCTAAAATGAAGTCTAGACAGAAAGCCGTAAGTCTGCTAGCAGTAGATATAATGCACCTGTCAAAGGTAAGGTTACATTGTATTTTGGGGGGCTTAATCCCTACTACATTACGCAATATATTCTTTATTTTTTTTTACTTATTACAGTACTTTTGAAGAAGATAATGTATTTACATATTTTATACTCCCTATTATGATTATAATGCTTTATTCTAATTTAACACCCTCCCCTCCCCCCAGTTTCTACATCTTCTTCCATTTCAAAGTTAAGTGCTACAGCATTTAAGGTTTGGGGTAAAAACAGGAGATACTGAATGGCATAGAAGTGAACTGCGGGGAAGATGTAGTTTGAATTTATGGATAGCATGTGAATTTAGGAGATAATGTAATTCTCCATGATGTAGCTATTAACTGCTGCTCTGGGTGAAAGCACTATGAAAGACTCATAGGACGCAAATTTGATTTCCTTTAGAGAGATAACAGTTCCTGACTCTAAGAACAAACAACTTCAAGTAAGGATTGTTACATTCTTCAAGATAGAAGACTAAATCAAAAAAGCGAGTATAGGCAACTACAGTATCCAAAAAGGGACCTGGATGTCTGTACCACACTCAAAAAGCTGTTCTGTCTTGTGACTGTGTCATTTGCAGTCTTTGTTTGTATGTGACAAAAGACTTTGGAAGAATCATTGATGCAGATGAGTAATAGCATCTGTAATCGTGACATGGCGGGCACCATGGTGCTGAATATTCCACCTGCTCTTTCCCCTTACTCTAGAAATTAAGGAAACTCGTGGATCAGCATATTTTGCAAGGGGGCTTTTCTGGGTGTCTCTGTTCTGTACAAGAAAATAAAGAGAATGTACCTAAAAACACATCAGGAGCACTGTGCTGGTGAAGATGCTCCGAAAAGTAATTCTTTATACAGGACACGTGCAAGGACAGAATATAAAGTAGAACTGATTCATAAGAAAAATGCTTGTTTTCTTACCAAAGCTGCTTAGTAAAACTCTTGGAGAACTGCTTCTTTAGATCAAACTCCAGATCAAAGAATTTGGAAAACATTTTCTCTGAACTTTTAATTCCTATTTTATTTCTCTGAACCACAAACAAGGCTTTTGTATCTGAAAGTCTTACACAGATGAGCAAAGCCCTTCAGTTATTTCACCCTGTTTAATTCCAGTCCAACACTGTTTTTCCTTATCTTGACTGCCTCCATAGATAGTTGTTAATTTCCTACTGATTACTAGCTATCTTGCTCAGTCTTTTAACTTGCAATCTTAGCTCGTGTTAGAGAAAAAAAAGGTCATTATTTCTACTTATTGTTGAAAAAACAACCCACCCTCACTATGATGTATTGCCCTTCTTTCTGTCCTTAATTGGATTCTTCTATGAGTTTTGAATATAAAATATTTCTATTGTGATTGTTACTATAAAATCGAATGCATATTAAGTTATTGTGTTGACTTCAGATTGAAGTGTTTAGTTCTCATGTACTTATTTCAGATCTAGATCCCAAATTGTCCCATAAAAGGGGGTCTGTGTAAATAGCATAGCTTACAGATAAGGAAAGTAAGTCAATAACATGAAATAGCTATCCAGAAGGCAAGAAACAGAGTTAGGAGCAGAATGTGAGCCTTCTGTCTGTATTTGTTAGCTATCCTTCAGACCATTTGAGAAGATTGACGTCCCAAAAGCCAGTATCATCAGAAACTCTCCTGGATTCTTTATTGCCCTCTTTTAAAAAATATTGGTTACAATCTGTCCGTTGTTTTCTGTAGCTTTTGTGTATGTACAGTTGTTGCTAATGGCACTGGGAGCAACACATGCATAAATGTGGTTTAGTTTAAAGGAGAAAAAGATGCTATTCTCYGGCAATAAAATCCAGACCTTGCATACATGAAAAAATATAACATTTCTGGATGGCTCTTGCCTGAGATCAAAAGCATACTGCTTCTCAGAAACTCCAAAATCTGATCACCTCAATTCTGCTATCTCTGTTTTACTATGGCTTTACCTCATAATTCACAGCCAGTATTTCCTGATACATATATCCCACTCTGAATTACCGTTTTACCATTTTAGCAAGTGCTGAGGAGGAGTCCATCATGATTTCATTTGCTAAGAAACTACAGTTGGACCTACGAAGTTGCTGAGATTAGCCACATGGTGTTTTGTGGAGTTGGTCTTGGCAATACCTGAGTTATTAAAAAGAAAATAATAATAATGTAATCCTGTTCAATAAAAGCATTTAGTTATTATACCAGATATTTTATTATGTAGAACAGTAGTGGTATAGACAATCAAAGACAAGAAGAAAATCTATTTATATCCAGCTAGCCTTAGCCAATTGGCGAGACAGCAGCAGTCATCTCTGGATAGGCTGAGAAGAAAAAGTGCACAGTGGCATTCCCCTACTGCTAAAGAGTGAGAAAACCAGTCTAATTAAAAGAAACATGAAATGAAATGAGTCAAGCCTGTTTAGTTAGTTAGAGAATACCAAATGGCTTTGATGTCATTGGCCTAAAGAATACAGAAACTGCACTAAAATCCACTTTTCCAATTCATGGGTGAAAGCTAATGGAGTTTTTGTTTTACAGTAAATACAACAACAAAATAATGTCTAGAGAAAGGTAAATAATTTCCAAGTTGTTTCTATAAGACAAAGAAATCACTGCTACATCACTGTTTTGTATATTTTTTTTGTCCTTGCAGTGAATTGCACTAAGCTGACTTAATTGTAATGAAAACTTTTTTTAGAATGTTTCTTTTATCTTTGAGAGAATCATACTTGTGTGTGATGCTGAGGAGATTTTTGAAATTATTTCTCAGGTTTTCATATACTGAAATTAATTACATCTTTTAAAGATTATCACAGAACTTTTAGTGTCTCTCTTCCTCTCTGATTTTCTATATACTTCTTATAGTCTACAGGAAGCTCTTGACCATTTTAATAAGCTATTAGTAAGATAATACATATCGCCTTTTGGTTGTAAAAATGTTGGTAGTGATTTGCAATAGGTAAGTGTTCATTAGAAGTAAGTTATGGTGTGATTTGTTTGAAATTTCCTTTTACAAACAGCAGACCCAAGTGCAAAAAAATGATTCTATCGTGATTAATGTTCTTGTATTAAAAAGCATGGTTCTCTGTGCCAACAGAGAAATTGTCCTCCATTCAGTACAGAATTTGTAATTTTTCACCTCATTGGTATATTAGTGAAATCAAAGCTACAGCTTCTGCTGAATTGGTAAGTAATTAGATGAGGTATATAATGTTCCCTGACCCTTTTTTGTTTTTTAAAAAAATCAGTCCATAAAAATTACTTCTCCCTTTTTGCATTTTTATTGCTCTTCCAGTCATAGCTAAATCTATGGTTGCTTGTCTTACCATAATGAAAAATCACTTAGCAGCTCAAATGAATGACTTTCATTGATAACAGCAAAGGGCCTTGTTCACTGAAGTACTTGTAGCAAATTTCTTCTATACTTCAGGGAGAGCTTTGGGTATGCAAGAGGCATAGAGCTGATTGCTAAATATGACCATAGTCACCATATTTCATACTTGAAAATGTATGTCTTTGAAGATGTCTTCTGCCAAGATTGTTTTGTGAACTTAGAAACCAGTGTGGTACTGTCGGATTTGCACTGTGTATAACTTCTTGCTTGACATGTTGAATGGGTATGTCTGTGCTGCACAATGAAGAGTTGTGTTGACAGAGATCTATACTAGTTCAGATAAACAGAGCAGTATGTGTTCATAAATAGTGTATGCAGGAAGAAGGACAGCCATATTGATAAGGCAGTCAACCCTACTAAGAAAGGTGTACTATGTCATGAAATTATAGTATGACTTTGTGACATAGTGATAGTATATCTCCATGAAGTGATAGTATTATATATTTGCATAGTAAGTACCAGGCACAGGATTTCCTGTCTTAAATGTATATAGTACTGGAGCTTACTGCACTACAATCTTGTTCTGTCATAACTGTATTCTAACACATTTGGGATAAAAGCTGCCTATAGAACATCCTCCTCACTCTTTAGTTCAGTTTAGCATACTCATCTTTTTTTTTTTTCCAGAGTAGAATGTGCAGAATGCAGCTACAAGATAGTATGAAACAGTTCTACAAAACAGTGAAAAAGGATGACATGAGGAATTTTTGCTTGTTCACTGACAGTAAAGCTCCTAACTTTTGAAAGTCTAACAATGGTTACAGCAAGCAGAACCTGCATTTTGCATCTTACCTGAAAAATGATAACCTTTGTTACTTCCAGCACCATAACGTAATACTGGTTCGACATACTCTCTACAACACCTTATAAGTCATCAATTCTTGAAGACTTTTTAATCACTTGCTGGATTGCAGCCTCAATACTTAGCTAAAGTCCTATTTCCTGGTCTACTTAGCCATGCTGAGGAGAAAACTCCTAGAGTAAAACACAACACAAAACAGAGGTGTCAGTCTATTTATAAGGCAGATCTCACCAGTGCACCTTAAGAGTACTTCTTAGCTGATAACTGGATGGGTGTCCAGATACATCTAGACGCCGTATTGGGATGAGACCCAGGTAAGTAACATCCTTCTTCCACCTCTTATCTTCTGTGTCCACTCTAATTTCCACTGGAAGGAAAGTGGCTTGCCAGCAAGGGTAGATCTGTAACTGTTTGCTTTAGACAACTGGCATACCTGGGACTATGGTTTACTCTCCAGAGCATACTTGCCTTGTGATTTAAACACAAACATAGGTACCAGCACAGCTATAGAGCAACAGTTGGAGCTGTAACCACATTTGACTAGTAATTACTTGTCCTGTGTGGGTGTGAAATACTTGCAAAGTTCCCAGCCTAGATGGTTCAGGGAATATGTTTCAGGGAACTGCCTCAGAAACATTATCCTTTTGGGTCTTCAAAGTGAAACTGCATCCCAGTTTGCAGTTTATGAGAAACTTGAAAATACTGGTATTGGTAGGAAATTTAATCCATAACTACATAATAGAAGGCACTCCATGAGCCACAAATCCTGCTTTTCCCTCAGCTATATCTACTCTATTTGTCTCCTGAACAAGTAAACCTATCAAGATTAGTAAATCTGTACTAGCAGGTCAGAACAGGATAGTTTGGTCAGGTTGCTGGTAGGTGATGAAATGCTGTGTGTGAGGGAGGAACTTTCTCATTCTTTTTCCCTCTGAGGCGGGGGAAGAAGTATATAAAGACATAGCTGACACCAGAAATGCAAGTCAGGGCGATCATGATTTGAGAGGGCACAATTAGTAATATAATTGTGCGACAGTAGCAATAATTATTATAATTACTTTTATTTACATAAATTTAATTCTGCACTAAATGCTGTAATTAATGTTATGGACACATTGTGATTTGTGGCTTGTGAAGTGAAAGATGATTCAGATAGAGCTTTCCCCTTGCACGGTGAACGTGACTTCCTTTTTGAGGCTAAGAAATGTTGTAGTTTTATACTTCAAATAACAACAATCAATTTCTTTAAGAAACTCAGCCAAGGATGGGAACATATGGAAGGCACCAGCTCCTCTGGGCACTGTTCAGTATTCAGTAAGAGCAAAGGAGAGACAGGTCTGCTCAACTAATCATCTGAAGTCTAACTGATCGCTGTGTAAACAGGAGTCGTAATGTAGCACCTGGCAATAACAGGCTCAGGCCAGAGTCTGAAAGGTAAAGCCCCCAGCAGTGGGTACAAGGATAGGAAGAAGGTGAAGTGTCAAGGGAAGGGAATGGCGCAGCACCTACTGTTTCTGTTGTGAGGGGAATTAAGGAGGACTTGCAACTCTTTACTGAAAACTAGGGGGGCTACCAGAGGGTGGATCTTGGAGCCACTCGTGAGAAACTAAATAATGAAGAGAAGCAAAGGCTTGGGGCTGGCAGTGTTGTTGCTGAGAGGATGGAAGTAATTCTTAAGGAGGAGTCAGCTGGAGGGTTTGGGGGCAGGTATACTGAGAAAGCAGGGTTGGGTGATGTGGGGGATGGATGATGTCTTGGGAGAAGGAAAATAGGAAAACTGCTGATGTTTTATATAGACTGGAAAAGGGCAAGTAGAATAGGYGGGTGACTATAGTCTGTCATGCCTACCCTCTGATTTCTGGTAACCCCGCATGGATTTGGAGCACGTGCTATAAAGAATTGAAAGAAAGTAGCGTGAAAGATCCCCTGTAGTGTGGGAAAGATATGGGCTGGGGCACATGAGAGACTTACCAAGTTGGAATACATCAGTGAGGTGAGGTAATTAAATATATATATATATATATATATATGCTGTAGTATGTGTTGCAAATGTGAACTATACATTGACAAAAGAGGCTCCCACTGGTGTGGACTGCAAGCATATGTGGAGACAGTGCCCAGCCCAGGTGGTGTCCATGAAGCCATTAGCTGTAATAATTAACTCCACACCTTCTCTCAGCTGGGTTCAGGGGGCTAACAGGGCTGAGTGAGGCTTTTGCGGGGCCAGGAAACAACTTGCTTGAAAAACTTTAAATATATGAAACTGATGAAGATGTGCCATAAACAGATTAAAGAAGCACCCTTAAGGGTGTTTATAACAGAACAGATAGTTCCTCCTGGGTCTTACTGGCATCTTACTGCTACTCAGACTTCTGCTGCGATTAAACATGAGTCAAAGAGAGACTTTGCTACCTGAAAGCTTTTGAGGAAACAAAATGCCTGGCTTTGAAAAGGGAGTGACTGGAGCCTGCATCACATTAGGAAACCTTGGAGAGGAGGTTGAACTTCTTTGTTGGAAGTTTGAACTTCTGTGTAGATTTGAGCTGAGGAGGAGGTAAGAGGGGTGGTGTTGCTGGGAAGGGTGAGCTAGGGAAGCTGAGGAGCCACTACCACTGTGGGTGGTATGGAGCTGCATTGTGTTTCTGCTTTTCTGAACCTGTACTTGGTGCTGCAGCTGGTTCTGAAGTGCTGAGGATGCTGGCCAGACAGCTGTACTCCAACCCAGCATGTGTAAAACCCAAGGGGAGCATGAGGCAAAGGGACTGCAGTGGCAGGTTTCTCCGGGAGCAAGTATACTATAGTGGTAGCTGCAGCACTGAGTGCTTCTAAAGGAATCCTGTAACAAAATCTGTATAGAATATTGTTCTGAATTATTGCAAAAAGAGCTGGAAGTTATGTAATTGCTGTGGAGTATAATTTATGGACACCATAAAAATGATGGAGGGGGAAGTAGCTGTATTTGTCCAGATCCATGTGTTCAGCTGTATATCCATGTACAGTTGAATACAAGATGATGTTGGGTACCTGAGTCCAAGTCTGTTGTCCTACTTGCTACAGCTGTGCTGGGTGCCAGAGGGAGTTGCTCAGCAGAACATGGGCTGTGTTCATGTAACACAACGTGCTTGCCACTTGAGCTGTCTCAGGAATGGGATAGGTGAAATAGTGGGGTTGACATGCTGCTCTGCCTGGGCTAATTAAAAGCAATTTTTTATAGCTTAAATTCCTATCTTTGTTTTGCTGTTGGGGCTTGTTATTTTTAAGGGTGAGTGAACTGTGATTTCTGAGAACTGTTAATGAGTTCTTTTGGTTGCTTTCATCTGAGCATACAAAGTTTTATGAAGATGTCATCCTTTCTCTTTTGAATGGTTCTGTCCTGTTAGGTGTCCAGACTGTTGGGTATTTTTTTTATTATTTTGTTTTATTGCTGTTGTAATGAGGGTGATAAACTTTGAGATGCTGAGTGTTTTCTGTGGGGAATTAAGCCACTGGAGGCTGTGGGCTTTCATGGGTGCCTGGCAGCTTAAACAATTGGGTCCCTTTTAATGTTAGTGTATTTGCTTAATTTTAATGGATGTGAATGCACCTTCTTGGAGAGAGAGGTTTACAAAACAACTTTTATCACTTCCTCTCCGCTCACTGTTGCGGGGGAAGAGGAAGCACCAAATCACTGAAAACTAATTAACAAAGAGAATGAATAGTAAGGAAGATAATGTGTTTAAGATGGGAGAAGCAAGGACTGTTGAGAGGTCTCTGCTTGTGGTTTTGATCTTTAAGATGAAAATTTCTTACTTGTCAGAAGTGGTATAAGCAAAATTCATAAATATGTACGTTATAGTGACTGCTTGCAGAAAACCATATGTAACATTTAAATTTAATGGTTTCAAATGCTTTCTCCTCTGGAAAATAAGAGGTCAAGGAGGAGTAAGACCCTGTGACTTGCTGACACTGCAGATAAATAAGTATTCAGCTTGGCTTGTAGTAATTCCTGAATGGAAGCACGGGGAGCACAGTACAGAGATGCCCAAGTTCCCTGGGTCTGCAACAGCATGTGTCCATAACAAGGCTGACTGTATTTGTGTGGTAACACAGTGTCTTGTTAAATGGGGTATGAGTTCGTAAGAACTTGGCTATGTCAATCCCCAAATCACACTGGTAAGTCCATGTGATGGCATGTGATCCTACTTGCGTATTTGTTGACTTTTAGACAAAGGCAAAATGAGGTTTTCACGTTGGGTCTCGCTTTAGCTGCTGCTGTGATTTTGTGTAGATCACTTAAATCTACCTTCTCCCTTCATTTCCACTGCCTTCCTGAAATGGCAATAATGGTCCATCTTGTCTATCAGTTTAGAGCATTGCTAATTGCAAGCTGTTAATGTTTGTAAAACACTTAGAAAATGAATAGCCATCTTGGGTGAGACCAAATTGCCACTTTGTTCTTACTACAGAAATAAAAGCACATCAGTGTCAACTTGCCTCAGATCCAATTTTGACCCCAGGCCTGACAACGCTGATGCCTGTGCCTGGGGAGACAAGCTGTGACTCATATAGTGACGACAGAGCTACTTGCCGTCTGTTCTTCAAAAAAATACACAAATCAAGGAAAAGGGTTTCAAACTGTGGAGGTAAAATGCTGCTTTGCTTCTGTATTACTTCTTGGCAGGCAAGTTGCAGGGAAATTTCTCAGGATTTAAAAAAAAAAAAAAAGTTGAGCACTTTGTGAATAGACTTGGGAACAGCAAAACAATATGCAATATGCTGGAAGAAAACAGGGAGGAGTGTGTGGGTGGTAATAAGAAAAGAAGTTTCTATAAAGGATACTGAGTACTGTCATAGTCCTGCCCTTCTATATTCTAGTAAGTATCAAAAATTGTCTGTTAAAATTCATAAACCTAATCTCTTACGTCTCTCCCTAGCTACCCCAGACAGGAAATTCCCCTCCACAGACATGGCACAGTTCTACAAGTCAGAACCGAATGTAATGTTTGCTACTTCAGTGACCCAGCTAAATCCTGGGTCTTCCCACAGTAGTAGGATTTAGCATGGCTGACTGCTGCTATTAACATTAATTTGTCTGGCAAACTAACTAGAAGTATCTCTTCTAGTTCCAAATGCTAAAAGCCAAGATAAGAAGGTGGCAACTATCTAGTCACGTGGGTAAAATGATTAGCTTAGGCTGAATTTTTAAGCTCTCAATTATTTCAAAGAAGATAAAAAGAATGTAGAAACTCTCTCAACATGAATAGACAAATGCAAGAGTCCTAACTGGCTTTGCAAAATTGGAAGGATGTCCAGTCTATCTAGATCCATGTCCAGATTGATGATTTGGTCCATATCATGGTGAGGGTAAATGAGCTAATGTTCCTTTTTAGCAAGGCCATATATTTCATAGCTGAGTCCAGTCAAGTTAAAAATCTCCTTTCATCAAAAATACACAGACTTAAGTTGAAGGCCGGTATTAATGTAATTCCTGTAGGACTTGTAAGAATATATATGGTATATTCTACAGCAATTTCTGCTGGCTTCCTTGAACACCTCCTGTTCATAGAGTAGACCAGACCTTGGTCATGTCCCTTCTAGCAGAAGAAAGTTGGAGGTCCAGTCTTCATGAGTGGCTATTGACATCTGCARACTGGGATAACGGGGTTAACCAGGCCCTTGGCAACAGAACCTGCATGTGTGGGCTGCAGGTCAGAGCAGCTTTTAAGTACTGAGGCAAGATACTAAATGCTAGAGGAAATGCAGGTGTGGGGGAAATGATTGCTGAGTCACACAGCAGTGGGTAGGGGAGGAAGGGGTGAACATGACTTTTAAGCTATGGAATAAACCAGAAAGCTCAGATCCCAGCAAAGATCTGTGCACTGGGATATTTGTGATAAAAGACCTGAAAAGGCAGCCTGGACTGAAATAGAGCAGACAACATCAGACCATAGTGCTCCCAGCTGAGAGCTCAAACTTGCTTAAAGTCTGTAGCAAGTGATTTTAGAGACAGTAAGTTGGAGAAACAGTTTGGAGTCTGGCAGACACTAGAGGCTTAAAGCAGAGAGAATTTGACTGCTAGTTTGCTGGTGGTTGCTTAGACGGTTTTCTGGGTAAGAAATGACAACTCCTCCTGTCTTGCCTTAGCAGCTGGGTGCAACTGTGCTTTCCTACAGAAGGAACTGACGATATGTTCAAGCTCAGCCATATTACATCAATTTAGTACTTAAGCCTGAAAAAAATATATTGCAACCTCCCTTTCTTTTCCCTATTAAAAAAAGCTCCCAAAGCTGTACTGGATCTTTGCAAAATAAATGGGAGCAGAGAAAACTGGAATGGGCAATCTCTCGCTGAAGACATACGTACTGTAACTTCACATTTGGGTATCCTTGAGCTGCTGATGTCACTTGCCTCTTGACTATTTACTATAGTTTTTTCTTGACTATTTATTGGTTTGCTCCCTTTGTGGGAACTGTTTGATCTTAGTGTTGGTGCAAAAAGTTTTGGTGAAGTCAACAGTGTCATAGTTGCCCTGTTTATTCTTAAAATTGAATCACATACTTTTTGCTTGAAATTAAGATAAAAAACTTCATCCACCATGGGGATATTTGTGTCAGGCAACAGTACCATGTGCTATAACTTTTTGGTGCCAGCTGAAGCTCTTGAAGTTCTTCTTTATAGTATAGGCAATCAAAAAATGGAATCTACAGAAGCCCAAGGTCTGACCTTAATTGAAATTACTGGAGCATCTTAGAGATTTCTTCTATTCAGGATGTCTCTAGGTCCTAAAGCCCTTCCTGGATGGGATCATCCACACGTTCTTCTCAAAAATCAAGGTGTGTTTTTGAAAGACAAGTCCTGGGTTAGTATTCCCTTTAACCAGTAATAAGAAGGAAAGAAAGGAAACATAAATTTTGCTTATGATGGCAAACTAAGAAATATAACTCTCAATATTCTCTTGATAAATTGGACTGATTCTATAAAGGTAAAAAGTCCTTGCTCATGAGACACTCTCTAGCTTAATAACATAGGAAATATAAGGGATTTTTTTTTTTTTTTTCTCCCATAGTTGGCCATTTAGTTGTGGTTTCCAAGGAAGGTCAAGAAGAAAGAAGCTATTATCAACTGTGGTTGAAGCCTTTCTGATTTTGCTGGCTGATATAGCAGCTGGAGAAATTAGATTCCTAGCCTTGAACTCCTTTTTCTTTGCAATTTTCTCATCTTTGCTACTAACAAAGAGTAATACTTGTCTGTGTTACAGATCAGCTACTACTATTGTAATTTCTGTAGTGTTTTCATTGCCGTTAGTGCTGCTGGCAACTCAGCTGATGATTTCATGGGAGAATTGCCACTGAAATACTTGGTTCATGTCTGTCATGTCTGCTCATTTTGGATTTCCATATGAGATATTTTACAGAATAATAACACTGATTATGCAACTGTGCATAATATATGGGCTGAGGGGAGAGAGCTCCTCAGCTGGCTTGAATCAGCCTTGGTCTCAAAGCTGCTCTGAGGTTTTGTGCAGTGTCCCTCCTATAAATACTGCCTATATTGGAGAAGAGTAACACCTTCATCTCAACAGCA
Organism: Oceanodroma leucorhoa; assembly: GCA_030449065.1. Taxonomy (NCBI): domain Eukaryota; kingdom Metazoa; phylum Chordata; class Aves; order Procellariiformes; genus Oceanodroma; species Oceanodroma leucorhoa. The sequence continues at coordinate 7,586,808 of JASVER010000020.1, read as the reverse complement.
TCACCCCAATTCTTAGTTAAAAGTGTGTGTTTCATGAACTGAGGCTGAGGGATTCTGTGAGATTAGACCAGGGATCTTTATCCCTCTTGTTGGACTGCTGTCTCCATGGGGCTGTAACATAAAGGCCACTTTCATTCTTCCCTTGGCAGATTCCGTCTATTGTATCTCCCTCCCTTCAAAAAGCAATCACACACAGATAAAGAAATTCATTATCTTTGCATGTATGGTGAGTTCCTGTTAATACCCTGTTGAAAAATACTCTTTGGAAGTAACTGGAAATGGATTTGTTGTAATTTGCACCACCTTACAGAATATTGAGCAAGGAATTTGCCAGTAACTAAAACAGTGGCTAGATGTGTCAGGGAAAATAGTTTTCCATTTAGTAGACTGCAGATGTTTGGTGCATACATACTGGCTGTTCCTCATGTTTGGAAACAATTTTCCCCTCTGTTGTGAGTGAGCTGACAACAACAGATAGAGACAAACTACAGAACTTGGAAGGTGCTGTAGGTTATTCTAAGGCAAAACCAAGTTGTTGAGTTGTCAGACACTTATCGGTTGTTACATCACTTCCTGTCTCAGCATAGCTACGCTGCTGTAATAAGGTTCTTCCTAGACAAAACCTGTGCTTATTTATAGCTTGTATAATTACACATTTGGCTTGAAATTGTGAGGTAGCAAAACAATCGCTAGTGGCCAGCTGCTTTCTTAAATGGAAAAAATTATCCCACAGTCCAGGGCAGCTCTCTGAGACACTGAAATAAGCTAACTGCGCTGGACCATGGTGGAAAAATTCTGAGGCAGTGAGGAGTCTACCTGGACTTCAGCAAAGCCTTTGACACTGTCTCCCACAGCATTCTCCTGGAGAAGCTGGCAGCTCATGGCTTGGACAGGTGTACTCTTAGCTGGGTAAAAAACTGGCTGGACGGCCGAGCCCAGAGAGTTGTGGTGAATGGAGTCAAATCCAGTTGGCGACCGGTCACGAGCGGTGTTCCCCAGGGCTCAGTTTTGGGGCCAGTCTTGTTCAACA
>JASVER010000020.1:7265984-7585073 GCA_030449065.1 Oceanodroma leucorhoa | reverse complement strand
GAGAGGAAATGGCCTCAAGTTGCGCCAGGGGAAGTTTAGATTGGATATTAGGAAAAATTTCTTCACTGAAAGGGTAGTCAGGCATTGGAACAGGCTGCCCAGAGAGGTGGTGGAGTCACCATCCCTGGAGGTATTCAAAAAACGTGTGGATGAGGTGCTTCAGGACATGGTTTAGTGGGCATTTGTACTGGGTTGATGGTTGGACTTGATGATCTTAGAGGTCTTTTCCAACCTTAATGATTCTGTGATTCTGTGATTCTGTGAGTCCACATTGCTATGGTCATCTCTGTCCTATGGAAGCACTTCATACCTCTAAGTCTTCCCCAAAATCAATCATGACATCTGTGCTATATCTTTATATCTGTTTGGATATAAAATTTATTTTTAATTCCTTAGTGCTAGATTGCACTGGGCACTCATAGATGTACATCCATTTCCTACATATGCGAGCACTTGATTATTAAAGCTGTCCCATCAAACTTAACAGTAAGTTCTTGCAGATGGGGAGAGGTGTAGGCTGGTTTCCACTGACAGCATCAGTTATGCCTGTGTTACAGGATGGCCTCCACCCCGCACAGCTTGCAAGCCTGATTTCCCCATGGCCTTGCTGCATATGCCGCTTGCTCTTACAACGTATGTGTACAACACTAAACTATCAGAATTCCCTTCTGGCACATATCTACTTTGTACACAGTTTGTCGTGAAGAATTGGTTTAAGTGTTGCTCGTGTGCGTTCACTAGAAATGACCCTGTGTCATTCTCTTGGAGCGTGGCTTTAGAACTGGGTTGGCTGACACAAGAAAAATGACTGCTACAAGGGCTTTGCTGAAGAGCTCCCTTCAAATGAGTCATATGGGTTCCTATCCGTCTAGCTTGGTCATTTCCATACTTTTCATATGACATAGGTGTTTCAGAAAGATTTCTCTACTGGGGAGAAAAAGCTTGAAATCTCTTGCAAATCTGAAGCAGTTTTCTTCCAATTATTTGAGAGGAGATCACAGTTTGAGGCTTGAAACAAAGTCAAATCCCTTTGAAGTGCTGAATAAATAGAATCAACCTTCAGGAGGATGAAAACTGACAATGCCTGAATCTTACTGACATGTAAAAGACACATTGTTAGCTACTGGAGGAAAGGGGGGTATTTTTTTTTTTTTTTTTTAATAATGTATTTCTGCTCTCATCCTTTTCTTCAAACTCCATCCTGCCATGACCTGTAAGTTTTTCATATATTAACAAGCATTTTTACTTCTTTGTTTAATTGGGCACCACGTAGCCAAATAATTCTGTGCAACCCTTAGAAAACTTAGCAGAAATACCTGGATAGACTTTGATCTCAAGCCTACCAATAAGTGAAAAAAGACAGTTCAAATAAGTAGAGGTACCACTACCAATGACTGTTATTACTGTGCATAATTTTAGGCTTTTGTGCAGCTGCATTTACTTCTCCTTTTCTAATCCCTGAAGCATCATGTAGAGTATAGAAATAGAGCCTTTTATATATCAGGACTGTATAATAAAGTATGGTGAAATCCAGTAACTAGAAAAAAAATTTCTCTATGTTTGTGTGGGCAAACTTTAATTTTGCCTAAAGAATGTAACTTTCTGCTTTTTAATTTGTGGTGCAGATACAGCAAATCTGCAATTAAGCCTTCTAGCAGGTCTGTAGGACTAGTAATTGTTTTGTAATCCTTCCTTAGAATGCAATAAATGCAAACAGTAATCACAGGTTTAATGAGTATAATCTATCATAAAATACCTAACAAAACAATATGTGCAATATTATCTTCTGGTTCATGCTTCAAATATTCCTACTGTATTAAAGGAGTGCACCAATTGCTGAGTACCTAGGCAGGAAAGAGAGAACAGACTTCTAAATAAGTAAACAGTATGTATCTATATGATAAACAAGAAGGGTTATTCAAAATTCATTTTGCTCTCGTGGAGGTGAGTGGAAGTGTCTTACTGATTGCAGGTGCACACCCTGCTGCTACTCTAAGGCCTAGTTTGTCTAAAACCTTTTTCGAGAGATCACACTGAATATACAACAGGATATTTAGAAAAGGTTGCTGAATCATGAACTGTAAGACTCAAAATTTGTCTTAACTGCATCTCTGCAGAAATTCTTATCTGTGTCTTTGTTCTCTTATGTCTTAATTGCTTCAGGTTTCTCACATGTGCATTTACCTTTCAAGAAACATAGAATACCCAGTTTCTGACTTCATGTAAACCAAAGGGAGAGTTACTGTAGAGCTAATTGCACAGGCTCTAGTTCTACACTGCCCTTACACTTGCTCCTTCATGAAACACATCTTGGACGAATCTGAAATTAAAACTCTAACTGTATGATTCTTTTGGGGAAGCTATTGATACTGGATAACACTGAAATACTTTTAAACTGAAGTTTCTGGCCAGAGTTACTGAAAGGCTCAAAACTTGTAAACTTGAAATTGGGAAACCTTTTCAGCCCGAGATTAAAATGATCCTGGCACTACCTGTGACTTCAGGCAGACCTTGCTGACCTTTAGATTAACTTAATTCTGTTGCTTACCTTCTCACCACCCTGAAATGTTAGGAGAATTTGTTGCTTGAAAAGCAGATAGTTGAAAAGATAGTGCAAATGTGATTCTCAAGGGATTAACACTTTCTGCTAGGACAAATGCATAAACTTAATATGTTTTTCTAGTCTCTTCCTGAGCACACAGAATAGTATGCTGTAGGGGAAGTATCTTGCCTTGGTAGAAATTTGACTTTTGTATATAAACACGTTCTGCAGACCCAATTGCTAATTGCTGTGCCTTTTCTGTAGGTATCTTGTGCTGCCACCAGAGAGAAATGCTGCCTATTCGAAACCCACGTGTGGCAACTGTTGCAGGCAGTCTCTTAGTCCTTCCCTTGGTTTACATCAGTTAAATCCAGTATGGAATCAACTAAAGGAACTGACTGTTCAAAAAGCTTATGTGAATTTCTCTTCAGCTGACTTGCAACACAGTGTTGTTTCCAAGTGATCTGCCAGTCTGACATCAGTATAAAATAGGATATCGCACCTCATGGACTAACCATCTGATTCATTGTGACAATTTTTTCCTCTAATGTCTGAAGTTGTAATTAAGGGAGGAACATGTGGGAGAGAGAATAAAAATCAAGAGATAAAATAAGAAATTGGATTGCAAAGGCAAGAAAAGACCTTGTAATTTATTACTCTATGAGAAATATGGAAGCAACACTATGCAAATAGTTGTATATCCTGGTTAAAAAAAACGAAAACATTTTGATTAATTTTACTTAAATCTAGGGTGTTTTTAAAACTTTTTTTCGTATGCTTATAGAAATTTGGCCAATCAAGTAATAAGTGCAAGGAGTAATGCTCTTTACAATTTCAATGGATAAACACTCCAGAGTGAATGTRTTTTTGTGCATGCACGCGTGTGTGTTGTACCGAGCTGGAACTGTAGAAAGGGCCGAGCATACCAGCACTCTGAGCCTGCACATGCCGTGCATTGATCTGAATTTTCTAGTCTGAGTTGGCCTCAATTAGAGTAAATCTGAAAGTGACATCTGCCGCAAGTTAGCTTGTGTTTTGTAGTCACAGGGCATTAGTCAGTGCTCGTTACAGACAGATGAATTTTTGGAATAACTTGGCTCACCAAAGAGCTGTGTCAGTGGATTCAGTTTCATTAGACTAAAGGTTAATTTGGCTCTGAAAACTAATAATTTCTCTGGAAATGGCAGCATTTTCAGTCACAGGTAATTTTTAAACACCAGAGTAAAGCCATTCCCTGTAAAAATACAGTGAAGTTGTTGAAGACTTCAGTTTAATATCAGTTATGGTTTTACTTCATTTACAGCTATCAAGACTGAGAAGTTCTTTTGTGCAGACCAAAGTAAGAGGCGATGGGAGACTTCTGGCAGGCAGTAGTTTTCCATCCTTTATAGCTTTACACAAGGCAACAACGTGCTGTTGAACAAACTAATTTGGCTTTTTATGGCAGCTGTGGCCTGTGTGTGGTTTGTATCGGAGATATTTAGAGCTTTTGACCACTAGAGCAAAATAGATTCAATAGCCACCTTTCTAACCTTGCTTGGCGTGACTCAGACCCTGTGATGATGAGGATCACTTTAAATCGTGTACTGTGAAGTACATGAAATCCACTTCCCCAATTTCTAAGTATTCTGAACATAATAATTTATCAAGTATAGCACCTTTCTTGATAAGAAAGTTTGGCATGGAGACTCTGTCTTCAGTGAAGTCCTTGTTAAAAGCCAGTGGTAACTTGGTGCATCCCATACTCTCACGTGACTGCGTGAGGAGGGCTGGGGTGAGTGTCACCCATACTCTTTCCTGGGACGGATGTGGACAGCAATGAGCAAACCTGCTGAACATGTCCAAAGTGACATGCTGTTGGGGAATCAGCTATTTTCTCACAGTATTTGGGCCATCATTCTTCATCTACGTGAGTTTAGACAGTTTTTCAAAGCACTGTCTTCTACTGATGATACTTTTTGAAAGGATACTAAATGCTGTGGCTCATGTTGCTTAGAGTAGACTGTAGAATAAGGTTTATTCCTTGATAATCCTAACAGAGTTGGGCTCTGCCTTTGAGCAGAGCTGGGTGGGTAATGGAGTCCTAGTCTGCAGTCTAGGGGGACAGTTCTGTTTTCAGTGGTCTTAGTGCAATGAGCTCACATGGAAGTGAAGATCCTGGGAAAGAGGGATGTCTGGGAACTGCCTTTTCTTGTGGCATCCTCTTCCCATTATGCCTACTATTATTTCTCCCAGCCCTTTCCTACCTTTTTCAGTGGCTTCTATTATCAATAGTGCAGACAGGCTTGGAAAACCGTAAGGGGAGAAGGGAAAACTTGTTTGCTCAGGAACGCAACGTTGTTCTTAGATGCCAGGGAGCTACTAGGAGCAGTGGGATTTAATATGATTTAATACCATTCATTCCAACTTCCCTTTCACCTAGGGGTGCCTAGCAAGCAGGGAGAAGGCCCATTCTTTGAGACCTGTGCTTGTACCATGACATGGCCTCCTCCAGATCCAGGCTAGTCCAAATCTCTGAAACACAGCCAGCAAATGTCCTGCCTCTGAGAGGATGGTTGTGCAACAACTTTAGATTTACAGCACGTTGGCTGTTGCTCGGTGATTATTCTGTGTGGGTTTTACTGCCTGGCAAATGAAAGATCGCTTGTTCCTCAGTTACCGCTGGGTAAGAGCTGGCACACAGCGAGTACCGTGGCTTTGGCTGAAGGGCTGTGAATCTAAACGAGACATGGCTTGCACTCTCGGCTGCATGCTATAATCCCAAACAAGTGAGGCATATTCATACAATACAGGCATTTTCCTGTTTTTCCAGACAGGGATTTTTATATTGAATAAAATTTGCTATCAGTTACACTTCCAATGTGGAGAGTTTGACATTTCTCCTAATGGGACATTAGGTCTGCCTGATTTTAAACCTGCTGTGATCTCACTTCTTACTGTGAGGAAAAAATAAATTGTGAAAGAAAATAAGACAACTAGTTGCAAAATTAAATACATATTGAAAATTGTTTTAATCCTCTAACCAATGAAGCATGGAAGGTATTGTGAGAGCTTGCATCTACATTTGCAGAAATAGCCTATATTTTGGTTATTGTGTATATTATGTAAATAAATGCTGTGTTCTCGGTCTCCTGTTGCTCACCTTTCTCCTGAAGGTAGCTTATGTGAACACAGAGATAGCACTTCCTTTCTCCTTTGTAAACTGCTTTAGGCACAGACAATCATGATCTGGAAGTGCAACTCTTCATTCAGTGGAGTCTGATCACAGAAGTAACACTTCTGTAGTACAAATAACTATTTTTGTATCAAATACTTACATCACTTATAGAATGACGCTGAGACTTTAGTCACTTGCTTAGGTGAAAAAGCAACCTCTGAAAGGGGTTTGAAAAGTCATCTGTCTGTTTTGCAGATTATTCCAGAAGAATCCTCTGAGTCTTTTACTAACACAGTTAACACTGACAAGTAGCAGAACGGTTTTTGAACTGAAAAGATAGACTTGAGGTTTGGACCATTCCAGCAGTGCTGGCTTTGCCCTTGTTGGATATTTCCTTTTTTTAAGAGAAGCTCCAGATCTTATTTTTGTCTCCTTGGAGTAATGACAGGATATCTTGGGAAAAGTTTGTTAGTGATTTGCACAGTGGAACATGCTGAAAAATGTATTATTTTTTTTCCTATACTAAGTCTATGGAAAGAATGCAGGCGTAAGATGGCTTATGCAAATCTGTAGCAGGTACACTCTTCCTTTAGAAACACATCCTAGCTGTTTGTAAAATATAGACTGTAGCTTTCCTTGTGACTGGCATAACTGCCTTTCCATAATATTTGGAAATTAAATCTCTTGGCTAAAAAAGGCAATTCACTGAGCTGACTTTTGGGGCATGGGAGAGGAAGGGAGGGAAGAGAAAGTAGGGAAACAAAATACCCTTTTCACCTAAAGAACAGCTGCAAGGGGGAGGAAGGACAGGAATACCAATGGCAATGAATCAACTAACCCCCTGTACCACCAGTGTAATGTATATAACTACGCTTAATTTTTTCCCCATCTTCATATAGCTCTAAATTATAGTAAATATTTCCTATATTTCATCCTATCACATGTTATTCCCTCTTCTCAAGGTAAGTTAAATCACTGTTCTCTGTAGGTAATAACTCATGATAGCAGCAGCACAATTGCTTTTCAGTGAAACTAATTATATCCTATTTCCAAAGCAACCTTGACGTAGAGTAACAGAATCTGCTTGTACTTTATGAGTGGATGGCTCTTCTCCAAATAGGCTTTCGTTCTATTAGTGTTAAATAGTGGGGTGTTTCTCCCCACCACCCCCACTTCACCAAAAGATTTGAAAATTGTGCATACAAAAATGCACCACGTTTTGAATTGGGAAGGTGAGTGAATGGGAAAAAGTGGTTCCGGTATTTCAGTACTGGAGAGGAGGGCTGGAAAGGGGGAATAGAAGAAACAGGGAAAGGATATCGTAGCCTCTCTGTATGTGGTGAGACCCGATTCCCCACCAATTCAAGCAGCAGTTAGGAATCATGAATCTGCTTAGGAGAAGCACAGCAATCACCTGCTGTGAGTTGCATTTCCAACAAGCAGTTCTAGTTAGTGTAAAATACCTCCTGGTAGTCCTTGAAGCTCTTCTGAGTTTTCATGTTGTCAGAGTCAATTGCTGTAGGACCATGTCCTTACAAACTTTGTCCCTATGCTGAAATCCATACTTGCCACTGAAATTAGGCAAATGCCCACAATTTGTCATCTTCATTTAAAAAAAAAATATATAAATGAAAAGAGACCACTGCCTCACTGTTAATATACAACAGTAAAATGAAAGAAAAACAGCAATGTTTTTATGCCAGACTGCACAACTATGAATGAACATCCAAAGTGTAAGATGGGGAGAATTGGTGTTAAGGCTCCAGTTAGGCACTTTCATGTATGTACTAGCTAGTGCTTGACAGACCCTTTTGTAAGGAAAACATGCTTGCAATGTGTCTTCTGGGACTAATATTGTGTTATCATAAGATACAAGTAATAAATGTAACATCAGGGTTACAAGCAGAGATTGAAGATATGCTAGGACTAATCTAGTTGCAAAAGCTCAATGGGAGGAACAAAAAATGAAAGATTTGGGGATGAGATAGTTAAATATTTTTATATGATATAAATCATAGGAACAGAACTGCACTTTTATATTTATATTGCATAATTAAAAAAAAACTTTGTCAAAGGATGCTAAAATGAATATGAATTATGTCAGCTCTTACTGAAAGCACTTTTACACAAGTAGTGTAGCATTTCTGTACACAACCAACCAGATTCTGTATTATAAAGAGGGTAAGATGTACTGATCTAGCCTAACTTCCTGTTGAGGATTTTGTTGGCCTCTTGGCATAGCAGGCATGACTTGGGGATGTAGAGTTAATTTCTTCAATGCCTCCCTACTACAACAGATTGCACTAATCTGGTGGCTATCCTATGTATAATCGATTTTTTTATAAGATCATTCAGCTTCCTGTGTATGTGTATGGCTTTAACCGTGATCACTAAATACTCAAAACCTTAATAAAACTCTAAAAGCAGTTGAAAGGGAAGAAAATGACAAATCTGGCATAACTAACAGATATTTGGAGCTGTCTTCCATTCTTGAAGTGGAAACAATACAATGTTTCCTTTTGTTTTAGTGGAGGGAGAGGGATCCAGATGAAGCATGTCAAAGCAAATAGAACATCTGTCAACCACAATTACATTTTTATCCACAGTAAATACTCCTTTTCTAAACTTGCTTAACTCAGAGAGATGTGGCATGAGTACATCTTCCTGAGGTCATATAGTACTGGAGAACAGGTAGGGAGGGATGAGTAAGAGTGCGTCACTTAACAAATGCGTAAAGTCAATTCAGAAGAAATAGGAGTCCTAATATTTAACAGGTACTCATTGTAACTCTTAATTAATTTGCTTCACTGCAATAATTTATCGATTTTTGTTTGCTTCTGGGACATAACCCGGAAAATCAGGTGGCAAAGAAATTCCAACGTAGGCGTCTTCTGACCAATAAAATATCCAGTGTAATGAGCAAGTAGCCTTGCAAATCTGCATTTGCTTTGAATGGGATCCACTTGTGCTGTTCTGCTAAGCCTTTTCTTTGGCTTCCTATAAGTTGCTTTGCGTATTGTTGGGAGGTTTGGTAGCCAATGCATTATTTCCAAAGTGCAGAGGTGGGCATTCTGGAGCCCTGTGGTGCTTGTTTTTTCTTGCTAGTTCAGCAGGGGCAGGAGGAGATCTATGGCCTTAAACTCCTGCTGTTTTCAAAATGTCTCTCCCAGCACTAATACCTGGTAACAAAGCCATGTGTTACTTCTCACCTTCCGATGGATTTCAAAAGAGCATCTGAATGCCTGCATTTGTTACCATGACTTGTAGTGTTCTTTCTCTCTCTATTTTTTTTTTTTTTTAATTTCACTTTATGCTTTTAAACAGCATTTACAAATGCTGTTTCCCTCATCTTTAAGAAGTGGGGCTGAAATATTATGCACATCATAAAAAATCCTGTGGTTGAATTTAAACAAGATTTGGAATTCCTTAATGTTTAATTGTTTTCTCGTATACATCTGGTTCCAGAATAAAATGAGAGCAGAGTACAGCAGTCTCTGTTAGCCAGGTAAGTGGCTTTTTCCTATCATTAGCTGGGGATTAGCATGCTGTGAGGTAGGATGATAACCATAGGGTAATCTCATGGTTGCTCTAAATAATAGGTAGGAACGTAAGAATTGTGATGCAAATAGGTATAAAACATCCATTATAGATTTTTTTTTTTTTTTTTTTTTTTCCCCCCCAAATCCAGTGGCTGAGGTATGTCCTGAGGTATGTTTTATGAATGTGTAACTCTTATTACCTATGCATGTCAAATATTCTTTTAAATTGGTGAATTCCTGGCATCAACTATATTTTTAGCAACACAGTGACTAATTTATATGTATTTGCTTTCCATGAAGCTTGCCGTTTGGGTTCACTCTTTTGTATTTTGAAGGTACAGTTAATAGACATGTCAAGTTCATTCTTTCTGTATCTTTATACGTATTCCAGTGTTATCCTTTCTTACTTGACTTTCTGGTCTTAAGAGTAGCAAACCCTCCCTAGTCTTTCACAATTACCCATAGTGCAAATCATTTGCATGTGAAAGACATGGAAAAGAACAATAGATTTGAAGATTGGGGATGTGGAGGTGGTTTAAAGCATGTTATCCAAAGAGGAAGCAACTGAGGTTTTTTTTTTTTTTTTTAATTTTTTTTTATAAATAGCAATGTGTTTTCGGCTTTATCCTCCATCATTTTCTTACTTCAGCGTAAGCTTTTTTTTTGTTGATGCTTTAGCAACAATTGCAGATTCAGCAGAATCTCTCATTGAACTACTCAAAGTGACTGCCAAGCGTTTCTTCCACATTACTCATCCAGGCTCCTGGAGAATGTATGGTTTATTCCAACTGGAAAGAGAAATGTGCCTGATTTCAGAACACGAACTCAACCTGGCATCTTGTTGCCTTGTGACTTCAGTCCTGAAGCTTGTCAGGATTCTTCTTCCAGTCTTACTGAGAGACTTGGTTTATCAACACATCACACCTCAGTGCTGGGCAGTAGTTACCTGAGCTGGTTGGGGCTCTGGAATCAGTATTCCCAGGCTGCCCCACACAGAGTCTAATTAGCTCTACCTATGTTTAATGTATATGGAATAATACATTTAGTGTGTGTGTGTTAGCCACACTTATCTGCAGATGGGATCTGGACAAACAGGGGAGTCTCTGTATTTTGCATTCTAGGCAGGCATTGCAAGCACTTCAGAAAAGAGGTGTAACTGAAGGAGCTCTCCATCCCAACACACATCTGGCAAGAAGCTGAAGCTATGCTGTGATGCCAGTTAGGAAGTTGGCTATTAGCAGGAATGCTATTGATCAAAAACAATTTGCCAAAATTAAAAAATAATGTTGAGCAGATATATTATCTGGATTAATACTAAGACTAACAAAGAATGTATCAGCTAAAATGTTAATCATAAATTATGCTTTCTCATCAGTGTTGGGACTGACAAGTGCAGTTATAGCTGTTGAGTTGAGCCTTCTCCATTTCTTTATCATTTAAGTATTTTCTGGGCTTTAGTTTACGGATCTTAAGACCGGGAAGACTTCTCGCATTGTCCATCCTGTTTCTTGCTCCCACTGCTGGAGCACTGCACTCCCTAATATATTAGTGCTTTAAAAAAAAAAAACCCAAACTCCGTCCCCTGCCCCCAGGCCCCTGCCCGAATCTTGCATACGTCTGAATTCTCCTGATACAATCATTAAAATGGCCTTCAACAGCACAGTCTTCTCTGATGAGCGAGAAGTTATGTGAATGTAGGGGAGAGAAAGCAAAGAGTGTTTCTGACAATATGATTAATTATAAAATAATTTGCTAGCACAGCTACTGATGTTGGTCTGTTAATTCACATTTTCCAGTGAGCTCAATGAGAAGCCATTTCATCTAATGCAAGGTACTGATTTAAAGCCTGAGGTCCTTAGGTTGTAGATATTTGAAAAAAAAAAAAAAAAAAAAAAATCCATTTACATTGGACCTCTAGAGACTACTGTGTCCCAGAGTAACTTTCAGTTTAAAAATTATGAACAAACAGTGTAGGTTAATGTTATGTTTCTTTGTCTGCCCGAAGAGATTAACACAAGGCTGAGCTGTTAGAACATGTTAATCACTGGCAACAGTGGCTTCAAAATAAATGGCTTTTAAGCCTCGTTTATTTAAATATCTTAAAGCATCTGAAGAGTGCTCTCCCCGTTATTTACTCCTCCTGGTGCTGCTGAGAAATACCTTATATTTGCCAGATGCCTTTCACAGTGAAAAGTTAGACTCCAGGAGGCTTGCAGTGGTTATGGATAACATGAATTTGCCCATCCTTGCAATGCAGCCAGCTGTGGAGCTGAGAAAGTGCCACACATTTCAGCAACAAATAAACAATTTAAGGTAGAATAGCCAAAAAGGGAGCTTTTAACCCCCTTAGCTCAAGCTCTCTGGTATTCTCTGTCCTGGACAAGACATCTGGTATATGCTGTAATGCTCTTAACTCTTAGCCTTGCAAACACATCTTTCTATTTTATCAGCTTTATGCTCTTTAGAAGTTAGGTGAAAACTGCTAATTGCCGCAGAAGGCCCGAGAAGGCTGGATTTCCAAACGATTGTAGGCCTCATGGCAGTTAGCTTCTCAGCTCTGAATGTGTAGGTGTTGCATCTCTAATCCCTCACAAATGGGTATTTGGTCCTTCCCACAGCACAGCCAGGATTCGATGCCTTAGGGTGGGCCTGGGTGGCCGCTATGTGGCCAAAGCGCGCAAGTTAGAAGGCAGCCGCATCCTTTGGGCTCCAAGTGCATCGCTTAGATTTGGGATGAATCTCTGAGCTTAATCTTCTCATCTCCTGTGAGAGCACTAATCACAAGGACAAAATCTTCCAGGGTGTTATATGCATGCACCTGTGTCAGGGTGGTGGCGGCCACACTGCCTGTGCCCCCCCTGGAAAAATGCAGTTGGCAGCTTACAACCACAATATAGAACTAAGCTACATGCAATAGCTGCTATGCCAGGATAATGCGCCCTGCTGCCCAAGTCTCAGCTGGTGCTTTAACAGCAAGAGCATCCTTCTCTTTCCTCTTAATTTCTTTAAAAATAAGAGTAAAATTTGCAATATAGTCCTAGCAGGTAGTCACCACATTTGAAATTGGTGTACTTATTTAATGGTCTGTGTAATTTAGAAGCTTGGTTTCGTGCATTCAGGGTTGAAAGCCTTCGCTTGATCATTATTTTTCCATGCTTTGCATATCATGTTGCTATACAGTCTTTTGTGTTCACTGCTGGTTATCTGAGTTGTAATCCAGCCCCTCTGCTGCACTGAGACACAATGATTCATAAGAAACCCATATCTACTAAGAAAACCAAATAGATTTAAAATGGCAGTTTCGATCTGTAGCAGCAATGGGGGTTGTTACAGTCTGGTTGCTGGAGAATTTACTGTAGTCTGTGTCACTGCAATCAGCTGAGCACATCAGCTGATAAGAGATTGTGGGTTTCATCCTGAAGAGATGGTGAACTGTCAAATAATGAAGATAAAGTAAGGGAATTTTGCCATTCCTGCTATTATGCTCCATGTCTGTGCCCCATTATGTCTTCCCTTTGCTATTGCGTATATCATGTCATGCTGGTAATGCCCAAGTTCATGAAGTGGGTTTCTGAGAGCTTGAAATACTGCTTGCAGGGCTGTTCGTGTAGCTCACTGCTGGGTCAGGCTAGATTCTTTGCTATGTGAGGCAGAACTGTACAGTCTTGAAGCTTGTCTTCAACCCAGAGGGAAGAGGAAAAAATGCTGCTAGAAAAACATGAGGAAAAAAAGAGTGGGCCCAGATGTGCCCAGGTATCATAGTTCTAATGGTGTCTGTAGAAGATGATTGGTTTTTCTCCTAAAATTTTGTTGTGTTGAATTTCTTCAATAATGACCCTTTATTACCATATGAAGTGGAATGCATAGAGAGGGGAATGCCTGGGTCCATTCTTAAATCCCTCTTAAATAAGGCAGGGTTTTTTCTTCCTGAACAGGGTAAGAGGCAGATACATCTGTTCTGGATGAGAGAAGGGCTAGACAAAGTGACACAAGGGGCAATGGTTAACTTACCTTCATCTCTCATCCCGTGTGATTCCAGTGCAGAAGGTGTCAGCTCTCTTGCCTGAGGACTCGGCGACCAGCAAAAGCATATCCAGGTTTTAGTCTGTCACACGGGTCAGGAGTCCTTTTCACTCAGGTGGTGGGGCTGGGGCTACGGCAGAGAAAATGCGCTCGGAAGGAAAAGAGGTGGCCTCTCCCTTTCCCTGTCCTTGCTCATGCGTTTGGGCTGTAGCTGGCCTGTTGCATATCAAAATCCCTGGAGCTGGGGTGGAGGCACCGCCAGCACGCGCCTGCCCTCGGAAGAGCAAGCTGTGCAGCGTGGGTCTGGGCTCGGCGGCGGGAGGCTTGTGCTCTGTGCAGGGCTGGTGAGGCCGCAGGCAGTGCTGGCCTGCAGCTGAGCACACAGAACCCGGCAGCTGCCTTTGCCTCTGGAAAGGATGGAGTGGTTTGTCCCAGGATTCCTGTGCGATGGGTCTGCTGGGTGAGCAGGGGTGCCCCCAGCCCAGAGACTCTAATGGGGAGCTGCCTTTTCCATGGCTATTAAGGCTGAGCTCTTCAAGTTCAAGCTCTTGAATTTCAGCTGCCTTCAGCTTCTTTGGAAACCCCGCTTTCCATGTTTGGTGGTTACTGATGCTGCCTCCGGATCTAAAATTAACAATTGCTTGCTCTTGCAAAGAGCCCCTGGGGGCTGTTTCAGTGGCTCTGCATCAATTAGCTTGAACGCTGGAACATTATATGTGTGTGTGATGTAAACCTGTGCTGGTCCGTCTTGTACAGCCTTTCAGAGCCTGCTCTCCCCACTGCTTCTCTTATTCTCTCAATACGAGAGTCACAAAAGCCCTTACTGTAATTCTGAATGCATACRTGCAGCTGGGCTGTCAGCAAGGAATATATGTGGGCGAGTGGCTGAAGGAGCATGAATGAATGATTGAACAGAGGTAAATGCAACAAAAGCTGTCGGTGGAAAGAGAAGGCTTGAAATTGGCTCACCCACCGCTTTCATACGTTCTTTACAATGATGTATACAAGTGAGAAGAGGATGGAGGGGTCTTCACTCCCCAAGCCATTTGAATTCAATGTGGTTTTGTCTTGGGCATATTTTTGTTTCTGTGCTCTCTTTAGGAATGGGGAAAATGCCCCGGCTGCCAGTGTTCTTAAAAACCTGCTTGAATTTCCTGAATAAATAAGCTGCAGCTCCTGTGGTGAGTGCAGGGAATCTTGCTTAACTTAATGCTCCATGGAGAGCTGCTAGATAAGGAGAGCTTGGCTGCGTGAGGCTGAGCAAGCAACTGACTATGGGATTTTCTGATATCCTGAGACCCAAAGAGTTTAGCAAACAGATTAGGTCAGTGAACCAAAACAGGTGTGCGGAAGTTTCATTAGTCTGTTCAGTTTGGTGATATCTGTGACCTGTTTATGGGGGGGGGGGAAGGAATGTTTCCCACCATTGAACTGGTTTCTATCTGGGCTATGTTGTGGTTTGGCTGTAGCTGGCTTGCAGAAATTTAAGGGAGAATAAAGAACTCAATCTCTGTGTGGCTGCAAAAGGATTAGCTGGTATGCCGTGGGGAAAAGCATGTCCTTGATGGCCTTCTGGGTAGGCAACCAAGCAGAAGGGAGAAGTAAGAAGTATGTGGGTGGGATATCAGCTTTCTTCCTCGAGGCATCTACCAAGCGAAGATGGGAGGAATCGAGGGAGGAGGGGGCACTAGGCTGAGCTGTTCATACAGACGCAGTAAGTGTTGGAGCAAGGTAGAGCAGAAGAGAAACAGACATTATTGTGTGGCTTCCTTTGAGCTGGGGGACTTACAGGCTTTCCCGTAGGGCGTTACTTGCTCTAGCCCTATCTCATTTCATTAGCTTTGATTTTCATTTATGCTAATTTGGTATCCTGTGGAAAACGGTACAGTCTCTCAAATGCCTTCTGTCAACTGCCTGTAAAATAAGGTTTCTTGTACTCTTGATTGTGGTTTGCTTTGTAGCCTTAGAGTTATTAACCTGGTCAGTGAACTAAGAGAGTCTCCTCCCAGTGGCAAAGCAGTTTCTTTTCACGCTGTCGTTGGTACCACAGAAATATGCATGCATTCTTACACATGTAATTCAATTCACGTGCCTTGTCAGGAACACCGCTGCTTTTTGTTCCAATATTTTGCTGCAAGTGAAGGCGGGTGCTTAAATTAGCTTGGAGAAGCAGAGCTTGCTATAACTGTACAAAATTTGGTCAGACTTTGCTTTGACTTCAGTTGGACAGTGACCAGATAGGCTATGCAAGTCACGTTTCTGCTTTTTCTTCAGTAGTGCCATAGGTGCTTTTAAATTGTGAGCTTTTACAATCTTAACTATTAGTCTGGGTTATTTGGTGCAAGCCAGACATCTTACATTCAAAGCTGAATTAAAGAGTAGTCACCCTGTGAAACTAAGAATCTCAGGGTGATAATGACCATCAGGCCTGGATAACTGACTGACAGGACTGTCGTCGCGGACATAACATTTGGAACAGTCAAATCTCACCTCTGAAGTATTAGCTGATCTGTGCTGCAGATGGGAAGCTATGTTTTTCTTACCATTTAAACATCAGAAAAGCATAGAACATCAGAAACTTGTCACTGTATTTCAGCCTTCATCCAGTTAACCCCTGGTGCTAAGTGGGGACTAATGACAGCTCAGTCACTGCTCTGGATGAGCTGGAAAGGAAAGACTTGGAGGGAATAACCCAGCAAAAGGGATATTTAAACACCAACTCCCATGCTGGGGTTAAGCCATCTTGTCTCATTTGGGAGAAGGAAGAGAGCCTCCTTTGGGTCCACAAAATTATTTATTTACCGTGTTTTATAAAAGAGTACTACACCTGCTGTCCTTACAAGGCAAAATAGTCAGTGTTTTACAGCACTGGGCTGTAGGAAGTGTTACTTACTGTTTCAAAATAGCTGATGCTTGGCTGGGTAGGGATGGCAGGAGCAGAAGTGTAGCTTTCTCTAAGACTATTTTGGGAAGCCGACCCATGCTCTAGAGAGCTCATTTTGTTAGAATCCTGATCTCAGCTTAATTTTGCAAACAGTATGTGTTTTTACTCTGAAATGCCTCCAGTGTGCGGTTTTGTTTATCTTGCATGTGTTTGCAAGGCACACGATTAGACACAAATCTGACATCTAGTATGTAAAACTGGCAAAAGAAATAGGAACTGTATTCAGATCAACAGTCAGAAATAGAATACAAGATGTTGTTGATGACACTTGTGCAAAACAAAAATAAAAAAACAACATAAAAATTGAGGTAACGCATACTGTGTGATGGCAAGCGAATTCAGTGTTCAAGCTCACTTAGCAGGAAATACTAACAAGAAGTATCCAGAAAAGAAGTAGTCCTTTAAAGTTTTATAATGTATCTTTCCTCCAAGACTCCTTTTACGGTGTGTTCACATATTGTAAACTTCTACTTTAGGTGGGCAGGAGAAAATAAGAAATGATGTGACAATGCTCAAATGGCAATGAAATTACCAGACCAGAGGAATGTTGCTGCCTCTTTCTTTCCTTTCATTCTGCTGTTACCCCAGATGTCTAATGCTAAGAAAAATACTTCAGTCATTTTTCCCACATGAGATGGATTATGTTAGTGTGATTTTAGCCTCGTCTTAACAAACTAAGGCAAGTCAGGTATGGTGTAAAGGCAACTTAAAACTCATTAGATGGATCAAGGAGAGAAGGATCCTCTGTAGAGCTAAGGCAGAAGTTTCTTGCCTGTTTTTGTCTCATCACTTTTTCGGTCAGTCTTGCTTGCCAGAGTGCTCACACCACCATTGGGCCTGATACATTACGTGGAATTGAAACTATTGAAGAGAGAGGCTGTGGAAGTTGTGCAAGATAAAATAAGCACTGCAGTTTGTGGATTTCCCTGTAGTACCTATGTGCCATCTGTGTATTAATATCTCTCCAAAAGATTTTAGTGTGTTAAGGCTGGAAAAAGTTTGTATTTAATAGTGTTGATATTAATGAAGAAGCTTGCTTGGCTCCAAAGGGATTTATTTGATCAGTAGAGACAGCATCAGGAACTTCATTTATTGCATCCTGTAGTTATAGAGTGACTGAATCCACCCTAAAATAGAAGACTAATGTAAGTTGTTGGCTGTACTGGCTGTGATGGGGTTTTTGAGGACATACTTAAACAAAGGCTTCCCTCTTGCACAATGGTGCAATTTACCCCTTGCCTAATCCTTTCCCATTCTGCATCTCCTTCACCAGAGCAGTATGTGTCTCTCCGTTCCGCCTTTGTGTGCTGTGAGCCCATAACTATGACTTGGGAGAATGACAGCCGATGCGGGCTTCGTTTTGCAGCTAGGAAGCTGCTGGTATTTGCTTGTCTGGTTAACAGCAGGTTGAACAACCACCGCATTTGGGTGAAAAAGGGTATGAAAACCTACCAACGTGAAAATCTGAGACAGAGGTGCACTTACTTGCAGTAATGCCATTTGTTCGGTTACTTACGGCTACCTTATGGTCCCCGATTCTTGTCTTCCGAGTATGACTTAAATCCAGGCTGTGGAGCGGGGGCCTGTATATTATGTACATGGATCCTCACCCCCAGGCTGAGGCACGTGGGTGTTCCTGTAGTGTAAGTAAACAGCAATGATGTGTGCCAGCTCATGCCTTCCAGGTAAAACTGTGTGTTGTAACTTTAAAAACTACAGCAAAGTTTATCAAGTCTGCTTTGTGATCTCAGTTTAAGAAGGGAAAGGATGTTTCCAAAGGTATTTTTTTCCTTACCTAGAAATATCTTTGTATGAAAAGATTTCTGATAACAGCACTTAATCTAGCAGAGCAAGGTATTGCAAGAGTCAAAGAAGCGGGGTTGAATTAGACAAACCTCTGCTGGGAACAAGTCCTTCAGATAGTTGTTACACCTGTGTGTCTTGCCTTGAAGCGCACTGGATCCAAGGTTACTTTCTGAAGAGCTGCTGTAACCCAACCGAGCTTTGCAGGTTAGTGCCCTGGGGTGAAATGTTCTGGCCTGTCTTCTGCCAGCAGTGAAACCACAGGTTCATAATGAGTCATCTTAGCATTACAATTGATGAACTTGAATACTGGCCGATTAAAAAATACTGCTTTTTCCGTATGGGTTTTTTTTCTTTCACCAGGTTAGGTGCATTCTCTGTATAGATAGCAACAGTAAACTTTTTCTGCTGGTAAAAGTTTTCCACGCATGGTTTTATTTTTTTAGACAACTAATATGTGACTTAGATATCCCATAGGAGCAAGTATCTGAGGTCACTTGCATCTGCAAACAATTGCAGCTAATAGATGTATTTTTTTACTTTTTAGTTCTGCTTTGCACTGCATACCATACCAACCAGGGAGCATCCATGTTGGGCAGTCTCGGTGGATTCTTCACCTATGTCGAACCCCTGCTGTCTCCATGTATGGGGTCTTTGCAGAAGTGAGCTGAGACCTGGGTACTTTATTCCCGGGTTTTCTCATCTGTAAGCAGAGGCTCATCCAAGCTTTTGGAGTAACTGTTGAGAGCTGGCAACATTGTTGATATAGGTCTTCTGATTTCTTGTACTAGGAGTCCGGCATAAGCTGACTGTCCCTTCCCCGGGTCCATTTTCTCTCTCCATCAAACTCTTCCCTGCTCTCTTGATGCAGTTCTTAATTTCAGTTACTGCAGCCCAGCGTGTCTGGAGTGGGATGAGACTGAGTACGTCCCTCCACCTCGCTTGTTGATGGCTTGTCTCGGGGCCTGGAATGATTCACTTCAGAGTTGCATTTCAGTCATGCTGAACTTTGTCAGGACGGATGCTGGTTGCAGTACATGAAGGGGATGAGTGGTCAGTCTACATGGTCCTGCCTCCCCTTCATTATTAACACCCCCTTGAGGACTGTCAGGACAACTCTTGTCACTTTGCTCCTGCTCTTATCAGAGTAGAGTTTTCTGACCAAGACTGAAACGTATCCTCAGCGTCACTTAAGTTCCTACAAGGATTATAGCTTCTTTAATAAAATGAAAGCAGGACTTCAGGTTTATTCTCATTCAGCTGTGTATTACACTGTTGTTGAAACGCTACAAGTATTTTTTCATAGGGTGAACATCCAGTAAGGCCATAGTGCACCCCCAGGGATGACAGGCTACATCTGAACAGTGAGTTACCTCAGCAAAGAGCGGACGACCTTTGAGCGCTGATGACCCAGTGAAACCTCTCCTGTAACACGGCTCCTCCTGGCAGACCAGCCAGGCCGTCCACAGGATCCTGACAAGAGTTTTGGCTTGCTGATAACTACAGTCACTGTGAATCTCTTGCATTGTTTTCTTTCTCTTGGATGTCACCATGTTTAAAATACTGTTTTTGAATGGATTATTGGTTGAAGTTTAATAGAATACACACTGGCAGCTGGAAGGGTAGAGTTGTGTTATTTTGCTGATCAGTCAATTAGTGAATCTCCTAGCTTACAATGAAGATAATATTTTCGAGCACCTACAACAGGGATCTTGTGCCAGCTAGGCTTTCAGGCTCTTGTGATTTACTTAATCATTCACACACTGCTAAACAGACACTTGCTGATGCTTCCTGTTAGTAATGCATGTTTGGTTAGCAAAACTTCAGGACTTCCTTTGTGTCAGAATGTCTGCTTATAAACACAGCTGAAGTTTGGTGGCACACCTCGGCGAAGTAGATGGAAATTCTGCAGCAGAAAACAGAGTGTGAATACTGAACACGAGAGGGGTGGGGAACGGATGCTTTTATTTTTGTAGAAGTATAATGATTTCACTGGTAGCTTGCACATAACTACACTGATATTCAGAAATTCCCTTTGGAGGAGAGGGGGAAAAAAAARCATACATCCCTTCATTTCTCCTCTGGGGCCTAGGCTGGCTACCTCAGAGGGTGGGTGGGTGGGGGGCAATTCTGTGTGTGTGTGTAAACAAAAAACAAATGAACAAAACCCCTGTTCTCAACTTGTTCGTTAGCCATTGTGGAACTTCATACCATAAAAATCGCATTGTCATGGATTACATACAATTTGTCAGAAAGTTTTTGTACACTGACAACAATGGATCTGAGATATAGCACACGTAAGACACTGAAAGGGTTTTGGTGGGGTGTGTTTTTTTTTTTCTTGGTTCTACATTAAAATACCAGGAGTCAGAGGAGAGAGAAACTATTTGTGTCAAATCCACCCTCAGTTGAAGATAGAGTGGTAAAAGCAAGTAAATCTGTAGCATAGCAAAAGTATTTCTTCATTAAAGTGCCACCGCATGTCTTCCCCATTGATTTCTTGCATCCTTCTGAGACTACTTTGCCTCTGTAGTTTGGTTGTACTTCTGTGACAGTGGCAAAAGTAGCTGTCCCAGTTGCAGGAACCGAGAATACTATTGCTTTCTGTACATCAGGGCTCAAGATTAAAATTGTTTCAGTGACAGCTTTAGCTAGTTTAAATATTTACTGTTATTATACTTCTATTGTGCAACAGTGAGACATCGTGTCTGTCAAACACTAGGTGCACTTGCTGCCTGAAGGAATGACACAGCCTTAGAAAATTGTGGGGAGATTAAAAAAAAAGAAAAAAAAAAAAAATAAATAGAATGTGCTGGCTGGGAGGGCCAGCCTGAAATTCATCAGTGTCTTAAGCTTGCTTATGAAAATTCTCTACTAAGCAAATGCTTCACTGATGAAAAAAATATGTGTGGTGCCTCTGCCTGTCCTCACGTACCCTTCCTGTTCAAGCATTACTGAAACTTTTTGCCTTTTAAATCTCACTATTGTTGCTGGGGCTTGAATTTGGCCTTTAAAATTCTAAAATCCTCTTTGCTGTTGTTACTCTGTAACAAGGCAATAGTTTCATCTGTGCGTCAATCTTTAGCAAAAGGGAATTCCCTGGTTGTGCTCCCAACTGGAACTGGTGCTATGCTCGGACGCTGCTGAAACCCGTAACACTGGCGCTACTGTACTTGGTACGCTGAGAGCCGCGCTTGAATGGAGCAGCAAAAGCAGAGAACAAGAGTTGCTTTGTTATGGGTAATCCTAAACTGCGCTGGGTTGGAGGTTGTGGCGTATCATACCGTGCATTATAGATGCAAATACTTGTATGTACATAGACAGAGCACACCTTTTATTTCCTGAGGGGAACTACACTCGGGCTTCTAGTTTGTGTGTTTGGCACTGTTGCTATATTGTTACTCTCTTTCTTTTCCAAGGAAACACTATGGGTTTCCTTGGTGTACCTTTCTGCACGTTATTTTTGTACATTTTCTGTTTTGTTGGTTTCTTACCGTTGACCTCAAATCTCCACATTCCCCAGGTGCCCTCTCACTGGGGGAAAGGAGCTGCTGGGCCACGGCCTCTCACTTGGCAGCACAGAGAGCACCTGGATCCCACCTGGAGGTCTGTGAGGACTGACCCCCAAAAGGTCCCTTCATCTCCTCTGCTACAGAAACAAGCCACAAACTCCAGAAAAGACACCAGGTACCGACGGGAAGAAACTTTTCATTATTTGTATTCTCTTTTCAATTTATATGTCGGTGCCTCAGGAATACTTGCCGGGGCTACACTGACTAGCTAGGTTTATAAGAATATAAATGTTTTTTCTGGGGGGAGGGAGGGAGGGGAACCTCTTAAGGGAAAATAACAGCTTATTCAGCTTGCCAAGTAATTCTCCCCACTCTATTTCCACGTGGCCAGGTAAGTCTAAAACATCACAGCTCCCCTCCTATAAAGCCTGACAGTCTCATGTCCCTCAGTTCACAGACATTGACTGTACTTCCAGATCTGGGAGACCTTATACATTTCAAGGCTTTTGCTGTGGTTCAAATAGCTCAAGAGAAGCCTTTGTATGGAATACAAAGCTACGTTGCCACACTAATACAGCAGCCACTGACTATGTATGACTTTATAGCAATACATCTGCAGTATTTGTGGGAGTGTTTCTAACAGACATGGGGGCGTTTCCCCAGAGAACAGATAATTTCCTGAAATGTTTAATCAATCCATTTAAAATAGAATTTTAAGTAGCCTAAAGCTATTTGTGGGATACAAACTTGCAAGATTCTGTCATTATTTTAAAATCCCAACATTGTCTTTTTGGCTTATTTTTATCTGCACAATAATTTGTTGAAATTGGAAAAATAATGACCCTCAAAGCTCACAAGTCAGAACATCAAATGCACTCCCCTCTTCCAAATTTGGGTGTCACATTAACATGTAGTTAAGAAGCAATATTTATTTATATTTAAGGGTTTCTGATTATAAGTAGTTTTCAGATTTTTTCCTAACTAAAGTTTAAGTGCAAGCATCTCTTAGTACATGCAAAGCAGAGATTCAACACTACTGAGAGCCTGAGGGGAGGCTTGCTATGAACAATTCAGGTTCCTGAAGATGTCTGTGAATAATGCACAACTAAGAGGTTAAGAAAGATTAAGATCTCTGTGGAGGCAGTTTTGGCTAACAGCATGTTTACCTGCTTTTTAAGAAGGCTTGTGCAAAGCCCAAATAACTAGGGTGGGGGAAGTCTATTTAAGCTCCTACTTATCTGAAAGTYAAAATATTCTCTTATACCCTCTGCAGACTGCATATGAGATCTTTTTTTTCCTTTTTTGTGTATGAAATAGGGCAAATCGTCTTGCATACTCCTGTATTGTCACATGCTCACTTAAATTTTGGAGTATACCACTGTGGGAATGCAGACCATTATACCCATTAATCATATTTATTCCTTTACTTTTGCTGTGTAAATGCAGTAGAGATTCTTTTGGGGTTTTTTCTGAGTATCGCTTACCTTAGGCAACTTATTAAACAAAACACAATTTCCTTGTAAGCCCAATTCTTGTAATCACTTTAATGCGTTAGTAGATAATTAGTACTGATTTACATAGTTTGACTTTAGAAACTAGCTTTACTTTGAGTACAATTATTTAAACTAGTGATGGAGTACAATTATTATTCCCAAGAAAGACAAATTTGTATACAAAGTTTATGCAAAAATGTCTTAACAAAAAGTAAAAACTAAATTTTATGCATTATAACTTCATAATCGTCATAACTTTTCATGATCTTCCTCTTTTGTGCATAAAATCTACTTTTAAACAACTATCAAGCATTATGGAAAAATTGAAATGAGTTTAAAAATAATTAACCAAAGCACGCAATATATCAATATATCTTCATAAAAATCCTCAGCTGTCATCTTGGAAAAAAAATTGGCAGAGAAAAAAATGTAAAATTCAGTGCTGACTTTACAAGAAGTCTTATTAATTTGCTTCAGTGATACTGGACTTCTTCCAGAGTTGGCCCAGGTGAGAGATTCCAAGACACGGCAAGTCCGGTGATGGTCACACAGCCACTCCACAGCAGCATGCGCTGGAGCCTCAGCCGGCCAGGGCGCAGCTTGGAGATGCGTGGGATGCCAAGCAGAGGGAACTGATGCACAGCCGGCTGAAGAATTGCGCTGTAAGAAAGAATGAAAAACGCCTGTTATTCAATAGACCGGTCATGTTTGTTTAGAACAAGATCAAATACTGTATTTTTTGACATGAGTATGAGAGAATCAAAACCACGATCTCCTCCTTCAGATCCACCAGCTGGATCTCAACTCTGTTACTCTCCTCCGCCCCTGCATGAGGAAAGTGTGATGACCTAGGACTAGGCACGAGCAACAGAGCTAAGAACTTTGCACTGGAGTTGGAGGCTTGACAGTTTGGAAAATGAGAATATTAGCAATAGAAATGTAGGTTTTGAATGTTTTATCTGCAATTTTTTGGTAATAATCAAACACTCAAAAATCTCCCTGCAATTAGTCATAAAAAAAAAAATAGTGGTCTGTCTTCAGACACAGTTTGGTGTTTGGTTTTTTTTGTGTTTGTTTTTTTTACAAGAAAGGTCCAGTCCTCCTAAGTGGTATACATGCTATTGTTGTGTACACCACTGAATGTATTTCATCATTTTTAGAAAGAATACTGGAGTAAAAAAAAAAACCACACTTCATTGGGTTGGGTTTGTGCTGAAAGCACAAATTTCAGACACGCAGTTAGTTTCTCAGAGGATTTTAGGATTTCACCTTAAATGCATGTTTTCCAGTGCATGCGGGTAAACGAACGTTCCCTTTCCAACTCTGATTTTTCTGTTAATATGATCTCCTTGAAGGTGGTGTATAAGAGAGAAGGAAAAAAAACCAACCCCCAAACCACCAAGTTTTTTTCATCTTGCCAGGGCCATTCTACTACTTTACAGCTGCAGCACATGTGCCTCTACATAAACTCTTTGCTTTTCAAATACTAGTATATTTAGTGCTATGGTATTATGAGGCCTCTGAACCAATCTGAAGACAGAAAACAGCAAGAAAGCTATGGAGAGGCTGTACTTTGCAGAAGAGGAGAACCTTGGAGTTTGGTGTGGATAATTCACAAACAGAATTGATTGAATGTGCTGGATAAATAGTATTTTGCAAGTTCTCCCACATCACAATTTTCTAAAAGTGACAGAGATCACCTATTCTGATCCCAGGGGTAATTCCCCCTTCCCCCTTGAATGATTCATCTTACTTTAGCAACCTGCAATTTATAAGCACCTCTGCTATTACCAAGTTTTTCATATTAGATTTCTCCAGCTTCAAATCTTTTAACATTCAAAGCTTTTTTCCCCATTTAGTGTAGGAGACTTCAGCTCTACTCAAGGAAACAGCTCTGTTAGGAAAGCCCATCTAGGAGTTGAGCTGCCTCTTGAAGAAGGAGTGATAATTTTTCATTGTCAGCTTACGCCACAAGATAAATTTTTTGGGTCTTGTGAGAACTTAGGAGGAGGGGGGTCTGAACAAGTAATTCAGAGGATAAGCAGTGGCAGTAATTTAGAGGATAAGTAAACCTATTGTTTTATGGTGTGGGCACCATACTCCAGTGAGCAGGAGGGCGACTGGCTCCAGAAATGAGACATGGAAAGACAGTTCTCACAAGAAAAAAGTGCCCTCTCCTTTACATGAGAGAAGGGTGGCAGAAAAGACCTTGCTGAAGATTATCCATTTTCAGTGCCACAAAAATAACACTACAACAGTATAACATGTCATTCCTTCCACTTAGAAAAGTTGGAGAGGCAAATTGAATCAAAGTAACTTAGCTAACAAAGCCTTTAAAATTACATTTGTCTTCAGGAATAAACTGTATCATTTTATTACTGTGAACAAATATTATTTAAACCCTTTTATAACTCTAATAATGCAAAATTACAAATACTACTCATATCTAAAATGGTAAACTTCAATTTTGAAACTTTCAGGTCCTAAACTCATCTGAAGGAAAGGAAACTGAAGAAGAAAATCTAACTCTGACTTTTGGAGCTGTTCAGCACAGACTGTTCCTGCAGAGATCAACAAACTGAACAAATTCAGTGCCTAAGAAAACTAAGGGATTGGAAACTGAAGATCTGAAGGAAAAGATTTGCACATACGTTAACAGAATGCAGACATCCTTGTTCTTGGCCTTAAACTTTTAATGGCAATCATCCTTCCATACCTAAGAAAGGTTGCATGACTCCTTCATTTTCAGACGAACTAGCAAAATAAGAACTTTTCCAGGTGATTATTTCACTGTCCCCTATTCTCAGAATGAATGCAAGATAATTCATGAAGTCTACAACCTCAGATGGTGATCTCAGTTCCTGGCAAGTTTGTTCTCAGCACAGATGTTGAAAACTGAACTGATTAAAAAAACACAAAAAACAACCGCCAAACCCAAAAAAACCCCAATGAATGCTGTAAAACAGATTTATTTACTTTTATCTCCTAGCAGCAAGCCTAATGATCAAGCTTGATCAAAAGGTAGACATACAGTTTTAAAACTGCTSTGAGATACACATGGAAGCACACAGGTAGCAAATAGTAGTTAAAAACCTCAACTATTAAAGATCTCATTAGATGCCCAAAMCCAAGAAACTCACAATCACTAACACAAACATCAGAAAATTCTGCTGTTTGTGGAGACAGTATAATCACCTGTAAGCTTTCCAGCACTTAAATGACCATTGGTCTCTTGGTTAATCAGCATTTCTGGACACACCCTTGCATCTACACCTCTCAACTTTATTTTGATGTTCAATATGTTTGATACCGCATGTGCGATCAGTATGTAGGACTACACTCTAATACAGCTTTTAGTTGCAATAACTAATGGGAACTCCCTTCAACTGCATCCACAAGTCAGGTAAGTGTCTAACTGCTTGCAAATCTGCCCTGCAGTAACAAGAATAGGTTGACACCTGACAAAAAATAAGTCCTAGTATAAACCAGAATGTATGATGATTATGGTTTATCTTGTGAAATCAGACCTCTGAGATGCACTTCCATTCTATTGTTAGGCAAATGCACTCTGATGGAAAGTACTTTCACAAGCGTTCGTTTCCATGGCAAATAATGTCTGTGTGTGTTCCTATACATGCTCTTACCTCTGTTAACTAGGTATCTTTCTTGTCTGTTGGGTTCCTAGTTGGAGACTAAAAAGAAATAGATGCAATTAATAAATAGTCATGTATATCAATGATAAATTAGGCCAGTACAGAATGTCTTTCAAAGTTGAATAACTCACAAAATACMTACCCAGGATGAGTCACTTTTTATRTGTTCTACTTCAAATATGAATACAACACATGTCCCTGGGAGCAGGGGAGCAAGGGACATCCACAAAAATAGGCAGGTGTTGTGTGGCAGAATGACAAGTGGATCTTGTACAAATCTTACTTGTAACAGCACGGCTGGTCTTTATTGGTGGCAATTCGGAGAGGCTGAGGGGTACATGCATATTCAGTTGTCTTGGTGAACTCCTCAGTCCAACAGTTTGACTGTGGGCTTGCCTCAGGAAGACTTGATTTGGTGACAAATGGGCAGCAAACTGATTTTTGTTATTTTCTTGAGTTTAAATTTGACCATTATGTGAAGCTACAAAATACTTAAGAAACTGGAAATAAGCCAGGCTAAAGATGTAGCTTCACAAGTCCAATGGATACTATTGTAAACTACCAACAAATAAGTATTTTCAAGACTAGTGGTCCTGATTGAAATGCATACTGTTGAAGTCATGAAGAAAAAAAATCTTTTCTACGACTTCCTCACTCTCCACACATACAAAAGCTTGTATGTGCTTCAGGATCCCGAGTTATTTCAGCTTTGCTAATGGGGTTGAGTAAAGAAGTTTGAGTTCCCATGGATCCAAATGTCAAAATTAGGGTCTGTCTTTGTTCATCTTCTTATTGACCTATCAGAGACAACGGCAATTGGTTAAAGTGCTCAAAATTAAGTGCTGGTTTTTTAGTTTTCAGGGAACTCTATTTAGACACTACCTGCAAGCTGGAGTGGTATCAACTGATGAATAGGCAATCTGTTAGCAACTTGGATGAAAAACAAGGTGCTGATAAGGGTTGAGGAATGAAGCCAGACATTTAGGATAGCAAACGTAATCAATAACCTGCCAGTTTGTGAAAGGTGCATAGTGCTCTTTTGAGTGTTTTTTGGATGAAGCTGAGGAAGAGATTTGGTCTTTGGCAGCTCATTGAGCAAACTTAATTAAACCAGACCTGCTTTACTGTCACAGGCATCTACAAATCTGGAAATCAAAATCTGGAAGAAGAAATTCTGTGGAGGCTGCCTTTACTGCAGTGGGTGACCTGGCTGCTTACAGTGCCTTACAGGAGTGGGTGAGTATTAAACAGTCTCTAGCAACAGATAGTACAATTGTCCTCCTTGGATATGAAGGCCACTTTCAGTGTAAGTACCTACTGATTTTAACAGCTAAGAAATAAATGGTTTCAGTTGAGTTCCCTGTGGAAAAAGCTTTTGACCTTTCCACAGCAGGCCACCTACCTTGTCAGTCTTGCCAAGGATCCCAAGACTGGAACAGATGCAAAGACTGAATTGCTTATTTGCTCCCTGGGTATATTCGTCACTGGAGGACTACTAAGCATCTGACATGTTTCCCAAAATGTACCTTAACTTAAAACTATTACGTAAATTGCTGGCATTAAAATAATAATAATACTAAAAAAGTCAAGCTTAACATCTGTTTAATGCAGTGTTGGTCTTCTTAAGTCCATCTGAGTTATAGTTTGTTTTCTGCGGCCTCTATCTTGCTCATTACCTAGCAATGAAGCAGTGACACCTACTACTCAGTTCTTGCTGCTACGCCAAAAGTGGAGAACAGAGAGTATCAGTCATCCCCCGTTTTGATGAGGAATCTTACACTATACTAGCTGTATCCCTAAAGACCAAGTTCAAGGTTCTACAGAGATTAGTTACGAGGGGATAACTAACTACAAGCAATTCAAACCATCTTATGTAGTTTCTGCAATCTTGCACTTATTTTTAGATGCTGGATGACTAAATCTGTGGGATGTGGCACATAAGGTGCCATAATGTAACTGCAGCAGGAGACAGATTTTGAAATCTCATTTTCAGAAACAGCTAAATGAAATTCACATAGGTAATTCAAATGGCCAAAGATGCAGATAGGCATCAGATAGGTTTTTAAAAAATTCCTATGTGGTAGAAAGTACGGACATGGAATGCATGTGAAAGGTGCATTGTCTCTTAAGACTTTATGTTGTCTAAGCTGCTGCCAGTCATTCTCTTAGTGGACATGCAAAAACCCAAGACTCTCAAGCCTTATCTTATGCTTAAGGGTATAGGCAAGGAATCACACACCACAGAGTAAGCTGAGGTTTAACCATACTTGTATGCTCAAGCCTTGTGGGACCCCACAGCAGCAGCACACATCCACCTTAGTGTGAGAGCACAGCATCTTACTGTGAGAGCAGCAGCATCTACCTCACTGTGGGCGCATTCTGGCTGTCCCGATTTGGCAATGTCTCCCAGAGGAGACCTATGGCTGAGGACTTCAAATGCCAAGACACACCTCATCAGTTCAACWGTTTCAATTCTGTTGTTCTCTCCATTCTTCCTTGTCTCCTACTCTGTAGTATTTCATGGTTGGCACAGCGGGTTTCCAAATAGTGTATGAGCCTCACTTATAGATAAAGTTTCCCATAGGCAATAGGCTACTTCTAGTTCAGTACTTCAGTGGTCTCAGG
Organism: Oceanodroma leucorhoa; assembly: GCA_030449065.1. Classification (NCBI taxonomy): domain Eukaryota; kingdom Metazoa; phylum Chordata; class Aves; order Procellariiformes; genus Oceanodroma; species Oceanodroma leucorhoa. Next base: position 7,555,782 of record JASVER010000020.1, on the reverse strand, counting down.
AAAGATGCCAAGGAAAACCTTAAATACCTAAAAAAAATCTGGCCCACTCAGATCAAAATGGAGCTTTTGTCCCCAAACCATTTACGTATCTCCATGAAATTTTATTAAAGGTATTTTTTGTTGCTGTTGTTCTGCTAGCTAACATCTTACTTCCCTTCTTGGGAAAAGTTAAGATATTATCAATGTCTATGGGCAAGACCATATGTATATTATATAGTAATGAGATAAATCATTGTCTGTGCCTGTACTTTCTGCAAATGAACATTCTACATGCTTAGCCCTTATTTAGTTGTTCTTAAAATAGGTTTTTGTAGATATTTCACTCGAAGAGTGACAGAACTTTTTGCTTTGCAGTTGATTTTTTTTGGGGGTGTTATTCAGTCCTATATTAAACTGCTGCAAAATGAGACATGAACTTTGAGATAGCATCAAATGTTATAATGAAGACTGAACTGAGTGCCACTCTCATTAATAACTTTCATTACAGTGGAAGCAAGATCAAACTTATCAAGAAACTAAAAATTATGTTCCATACTAATTTATAGGAGATATTTTATTTTCTCATTAAAATAAAATAAAATTCCTTTTCTAACAGGCTTCTGATGTGATCTCTTTAAATCCTCAATCAAGTCTTCAAAAACTGTCCATGAAAAAGACTATCCAAATCCTGATTTCAAACATGGAATCTGGAGAGGGAGGCCCATGTTTTTAAAGGTACAGATGGACAGTCTGTATACAGATGTAAAAACTAGAATTCATAAAACAAATCTAAGAACTGCTAACATTCATACATACCGCTTTATTAAATGGCATGTGGAACAAAAGGTCTCTAAAATGAATGCTCTCTGGTCTGCTTTCCTTAGGAACTACAAAAGAGAAAAGAACGTGATTGTCATTTTTGCTTCAGGCAATTTATTTATGTCTGGACTTAGGTATTGGTCTTCTGAGATCCTTCTCTACTCTTGCCATCAATATGCCTCTGGCTGTACAGGCAGTTCCATCTTTTAGAAGTTCTTATTTTCAAGAATTTAAATCTTTGATAACAAAGTGCACTGTYGTACAAGACAGGGGCCTCCATAATGATTCTTCCCATTGTTTTTCTACTGTGCAAAGCTGCTGATTTATATAGCAGGATATAAGATAGTGTAACAGAGGGCAGAGAGGTTAGGATCAGAAGGGAACATAGTGATCTTTATCTGAGTTACTGGATAATTTCACAAAATTTACAATTCTGGTGTTGATACTGCTGGTATGATTCAATAACTGAACWCTGGAGAGAGAGGACAGCTACAGAGGCAGGACTGATGTGGCTGTAAAAGAAAACCCTACAGACAAATACTTTCCAAGAGTCACCCTCATGTCATCATGAGCTTTGCCTTGCCTATAGGAAACAGACTGTAGGAATAAATGCRGTGATCCCAGGCCCTCAGGCTCTGAGCACCTTGTGAAGGCTTCAAGGACTAAGCCTGTTCACGTGCTCAGGATGCTGCACCCCCACCAACCACAGAGGATATTAAAGCTGAAATATAAATARTCTGGACTGCAACTCTGCCCCGGGACCAGCAAGAATTTCGCTTAATCACAGTATCTCACAAGTCTACAGAAATACAACACTGTCTAACAGAACAATGAAAGCAATACTGTGGATTATGTTTCTGTCTTGCAGTAAGGAAATAACACATTTAGGTGATAATTTTAAATAGTGATATACAAATGGTACTAAGTCCAATGTGAAAAAGAAATACTAAATTTCCCTTCCAAGAACGCATATGTACTGAAGTTTATGGAAATCATAGGCCTAAAGTCAATACCCATCTAATACAATCTTTTCATAACAGCAAGAGAAAATAATTTGCAGGAAATGCAGGGGATTTATACTGCTGCAGATGACATTCAATCACAAAGGGAAAAAAGCATCTTAAATGACCAATGATACAGCTTTTATTAATGACTCACAATACTAAACTGCTGTAGCAGTGGAAAGTTAATCAAGAATTTGCAAGTGCAAATTGATAGCTGATTTACAAATAAAATATTGAAGTCATCAAGTAAATTGTTCTAAAGAAATCACCTACCCTAATTGTGATGAAGCAGTAGGAAACAGGCTACAGAAAAGCTGAGCCAGAAAGACTTGGTAAATTTTCTGCCCCATTAACTCTCAGTGAGCTCATCTTTGGGATGAAATCTTGACCCTGCTGAAGGCCTGATTACACTAAAATAACTTAAATGTGCTCAGATACAGAAAACGCTCATTACAAATTCTGTGCCCGATCCACAAGTCTGCTTATGCTTTGGATCAGACCTTTGCAGTATACTTACAGTTCAAGGCTTCAGTGTTCTGAAAGGCAAAAAAAGTGCAACTTACCATTCAGATTTTCCTTTTCTAGTCTGTTTCCAACAGTGGTGTCTCTAAGGTGGTGCACTTTTTCCTTTAAGTAAAAAACAAGCATAAAACCAGCAGCAGAAATCACTGATGGAAGTTTACTGTAGAAATAATGAATAACTATAAAAAGCTGGATTCTTTAGCATTCTGAACACCAAGCTTCTCTCTCTCCAGAAAAATAATTCTGAAGGCCTGAAAAATGTCTATGATGCGCTATAAGTAGGTATAAATGCTAAAACTAGAATCTAAGAGTCTGGTGGAGTTTTTCCTATCAGTAAGTTATATCGATTCTGGTGTTAGATTACAGAGGCTTGGGAGTTTATTTTTTGCTTTGGACAAGCGAGTTTTCTTCAAAAACCCCAGTGAAGACCAGACAACTGCAGTGATATCATGAAGTAAATTCATCGTGTTCATGTTGGGGTAACAGTGAAAGACTTTTCTGCGGTACGATACCAAAGAAAAGTCACACATGCAATGCAGGGTATAAACCACCACTAGAAAGTAGCTTTTTCCCTGAAGCAGTGAAAACAGGCCAAGTAAATCCTCCTTGAAATACAGGCTTATGACTTAGTGCTGCTATCTTTGCACAGATTAGATATCATCTTCCTGCACAAGTAATTCCCCTGACTGATAGAGCAATACCAGCAATTCCCATCTCCGTGCTTGGCCACAGGCAGATTCGGAAGGGGGCATCCACCATACTCTCGCACTGCTGCCGAACAGCTAGTGCTATGCTGCTGGTGCCCAGCCTGGGAACTGGGCTCCTAAACCRTTCTAAGCCCTTATGCTTTTGCTGGTAAGTGTTCCACTGTGATGACAAAGCTCATTCTCTTTCTTCAGTAAGTGGAAACAAGGAGCATTTGATCTCTCCTTGTTGGCAGCATGTGATAGCTCTCCCACTCTGTAGAGTAGTAGACTATCTTTGGTTCTCCTCTTTCTACTAAATGCACTTAAAGGCCAACAAGAAAATATTTTTATTAATGCATGGCCTCATATAAAATGAGGGCAAACCTCTTCCTCCAGGCGTCTTGTTAGAAGTAATTAAACCTCCTCACCATGCCTTTCTCCTTAGCTTCTAGCTTTTATGCAGTTCTTTCAATGGCTCAGTGTGTGGGCTTTTGTAAATCCTGTTTTTGTGCACCTTAATTTACTCCATACATTGAATATAAAGGAGCTGAAGAGTACTGCTAACAATTGTGAATTTCACTAAGTAGATTCAACACTTTCAGATAGGCATAAAGCCTGATATAAGTCAATATATATTAACAATGTCTGCTTCATATAGTTTTGTTTCTGTTAGCTGACACTGTTCAATAGCGCATTTGGTTTGTTCAGCTATAGAAGGTTTGTGGTTTCATAAAAGATGCATGGACGTAAGCATCACCCAGCAGTTTAGAACGAAAGTCTTAAAAGATGAACATCTTTAACTCAGGATTTTAACCAAATGCAACAGTGCCTGAAGTTAGGCAAAATAAATTCAGGAAGCCTCTCAAGTAATCAAACAACAGTGTAAATGGGTGTCTAGAAGATTCAGAACCACAAGCAGCAAGTTCCTTGGGAGCTGATGGGCATATAAATCGTGACTCTTATTTTTGACCTCAGATGTAGGAGCCAAAATACAAGAGTTTGTTTTTGGAACTTCTGATCAAGATTCCTGTCAAGAAACATAAATTTCAGACTCATACCTGTTGCGTGGTCTGTAGTCTCTGTTTTTCATTCTGCCACTGTTTAAATCTGTCCAGGGCTTCATCCACAGAAATTGCTCCCTTTTTCACTTGTTCCTGCAAGTGGATGAGTTCTTCCTGTTCAGCACGGATGTTGTATTTCACAGTGCTATCAGTTACTGTGCCAGTGTGGCCCCTGTGTGCTGCTACAAAATGTAGGAAGATAAAGGTAGGAAACATTATTAACCCATTTCATTCCTTTCTCTTTACAATACAAGCACTTTTTTCAACCAAGGCATGTAAGCAGTGGTTTTATAATCCGACATCAACACAAACATACCATTTTTAGGGTGGCCCCCCCCCCCCCCTTTTTCTTCTTTCTGTTTGTGTGGTGTTTTTTTTTTTTTCCCCCAAAGAGAGAAATGCAACAAATCAATGAGGATTCTACCATTACTCTTTGGCAGCAGAGTAGCATCTTAAACATTTCGTTCATTACTATTGCACTGATCCACAGATTCTCCATTAGTGTCAGTTCAAATAAGAACTTCCTTCTAGCGCTAAAGCTATGGTACTGACATTTTAAAGGAAATTGTTGCTATGTTAAGACAAAAAATATCCACAGTGCCTTTTTTTCCCTTCTTTCTCCAACTTCACACATTACATTTCTCAARAGAGGGGCCTGAAATTTGGTCAGAAAGCATTTTGTAGTTTCACATGATTTCCTTCCCCCTAATTATTAAATACATTGCAGTGACAAGAAAACATTACAACCTAGTCCTCCTAGAGATTATGATACAGGTGCACAACTGAAGGGAAATGACAGGGAGACATGTGTTGTCAGATTCACAGCTTGGCCCAGGGAGGTGTAGCACCACATATCTCCAGGATACTGATACTGAAATGGCCGATCCAGAACACATGAGCAGCCATGAAACAGGGCTCTCCCAGCCATAAAGCACCCGTTTCACTGCACAAAGAATGCAGCCAGGATAAAAGTTTAAACCATAAGTATGATTTGGGCCAGTTTTTCTGCTGTGTTATACACCAATATCTTTATTTTAAGTGAGGAAGGACTGTGCAAAGGGAAATATACTAAGGAAGTGAAAAACCAGCCACTGTGACTTCTCCCACTCCCTCCTTTTCATCGTACTAGCACATATTAGGCATGAATCTCTACTCTTTTCCATCTCAGCTAATTGTTTCTATTTCGACAGAGTAATGACCCTAATGCCTTGCATCTGATAAGATTATTTGGAGATCAGACCAGTTTAGGTAAAACTGCATTTTTTTATATCAGCAAAAGGCATGTGTGTGCGTGTGTGTGTGTGTATTTCCTCAGACCCATAAAAACTACTTTGCTTTATCACAGAATCATAGAATGGTTTGGGTTGGAAGTGACCTTTAAAAGTCATCTAGTCCAGTCCCCCTGCAATGAACAGGGACACATCTTCAACTAGATCAGGTTGCTCAGAGCCCCGTCCAACCTGACCTTGAATGTTCCCAGGGATGGGGCATCTACCACCTCTCTGGGCAACCTGTGCCAGTSTTTCACCACCCTCATTGTAAAAAAATTCTTCCTTATATCTAGTCTAAATCTACCCTCTTTTTAGTTTAAAACCATTCCCCCTTGTCCTGTCACAACAGGCCCTGCTAAAATGTTTGTCCCCATCTTTCTTATAAGCCCCCTTCTAAGTCCTGATAGGCTGCAATAAGGTCTCCCCGAAGCCTTCTCTCCTCCAGGCTGAACAACCCCAGCTCTCTCAGCCTTTCTTCACAGGAGAGGCGTTCCATCCCCCTGATCATTTTTGTGGCCCTCCTCTGGACCCGCTCCAACTGGTCCATGTCTTTCCTCTGCTGAGGACTCCAGAGCTGGATGCAGTACTCCAGGTGGGGTCTCACCAGAGCAGAGTAGAGGGGCAGAATCACCTCCCTCGACCTGCTGGCCACRCTGCTTTTGATGCAGCCCAGGATACGGTTGGCCGCCTGGGCTGTGAGCGCACATTGCTGGCTCATGTCCAGCTTTTTATCTACCAGCACCCTCGAGTCCTTCTTGGCAGGGCTGCTCTCAATCCCTTCATCCCCCAGCCTGTATTGATACCGGGGGTTGCCTCGACCCAGGTGCAGGACCTTGCACTTGGCCTTGTTGAACCTCATGAGGTTCACATGGGCCCACTTCTCCAGCTTGTCCAGGTCCCTCTGGATGGCATCCTGTCCCTCAGGCGTGTCAACTGCACCGTTCAGCTTGGTGTCATCTGCAAACTTGCTGAGGGTGCACTCGATCCCTCTGTCTATGTCACTGATGAGGATATTAAACAGTACTGGTGCCAGTACGGACCCGAGGGACACCACTCGTCACCGATCTCCATCCAGACATTGAGCCGTTGACCACTACCCTCTGGATGCGATCATCCAACCAATTCCTTATCCACTGAACAGTCCATCCATCAAGTCCATATCTCTCCAATTTAGGGAGAAGGATGTTGTGGGGGACCATGTCAAAGGCCTTACAGAAGTCCAGATAGACGACACTGTCCATGGATGTAGTCACTCCATCAGAGAAGGTCACTAGGTTGGTTTGCAAAGGTATGCTACCAATATTCCAACAGAGTAAGGTCTAGAAGGTCCTGTATTCTTTTCCTAAGTGGTTTAGCATTCATGAAAAGTAATGTCAGTATTACCGGAGACTGCAGTTCCACGCTGCAGAAATAAATAGGCGATTACGTGCTGCTCTGTATGCTATAATCCTGACCTGCTACTTGTTAACAGAAGAGGAAGGAAAAATCTTCACTCAGTGTTCATTCAGTTTTTACATAACATTGTTAATTATTTTAGGGTACCATTAATGGAATTTATGGTAGCAACATTTTGATGTGCTACAACTCAAATAACAACTGGAGTGGCACAAGTAATTAATTTTACATGGATGTTGAGGTACCCAGGAGAGAACTGTTGCTCCCCACACTGCTGCCTTTCTATGGCTGGAATTAGTGCACAGCTGAGCCCTCCTGTCCTTCCTTTTCTTAGTTTTAATCACAATGGAGAAAGAAAACAGAAAAGCATAAAGTAACTCTGACTCTACAAATCTTCCCCACAAGACTGTAGCTTTTATTTTTCTTTCTTTGATCTCTTAATGCTGCAATACCATTAAGGCTATAAATCATATGTGGGAAAATAGATGCTAAATCAGTCAAAATCAAGTCACAGCAAATCTYTACTAGTTCCACTGAAAAGCATCAAGGCAGTTAAAGAGCTAAATTGAATTCTGTACCGGGCTTCCTGGCATCGGAGTACGTCCTGTCATTGTCACTGGGTACTCGAGTGGCCTTTTGCTGAAACACTACAACAAAATTAAGAATATAAGGAAGTTGGTGAAAAATAGCAATAAAAAACATCACACATTCTGAACTAAGGAAGGAGGCTCATGAAAGCAGGCTGGAATAAATTTCTTGTTCTAGCCTAGGAGTACTTCCCGACCCACTTGTCAGTCTAATGTTAATTACTTGAAAAATTGTTCTGTTGCACAGAATGGCAGGAAAATTGATATTACAGATATCATGACAAGAACCTTTGAAGAAAATAAAATAGACTTATCACTASCATATTACTTGTTTAGAAAAAACAGCCAGATCTCGAAGTTCTTCACATGCTACAGACATCTACTGTAGCCTGTTTCTTATTTTATGGGGAAAACTAAGGCAGAAAAAACCAATAGTAGTAGGTGAGAATAATGACACTGCTTAAGAAAGACTATGTGTATCTTTTTGTCTACTTTATTCAAGCACTAGGAACAGSAAAGCATGATCACTTAATTCCGTTAGCGTAGCCCATCATCCCCATTCCTGTGAGGTGCCCAGAGTACAGCCAGCCTGGATACTCCCTGAAATGCTGCAGTCAACCTTGTGCTGGCAGCATACGTAAAACCCAGAAGGTGGGAATTGCCTGGTTTCTGACTTAGCTACTGCCATAGAGGTTTTCCCTCTTAAGTCTCAGTTCTGATTTAGCTAAACAAACTGATAATCTAGAATAATTCCTACCCATTAAGCAATCTTTCTGAGATCATTGCAATGCAGCAAACGTGTCAGTTCAATGGAGCAAATATTTGCTTGGGGACCRAGGCCCAGTACAGTGGAGCTCTGCTCAAGCGGCAGAGCAGGCATGCTCTGCACGGGATGCCGGAGTCCCGGCTTCTCGCTCCTGCTGACCGGGGAAACCCAGTGGACCTTGGTTTGCTCCTTGTCTGCCTGCTCAGGCTGCCTTGTACAATGCATCCACTTCTCTCAGGGAAACTTGTAAAACAGATGATCAAGACTGCTGTGACATCTAAACTCTGCGCACGCTACGTACAGGGGTGAGGAAGGAGCAGTTCCTAAGGGTGTATTTTCTATACTGCAGAATAAAGTCTTTACGCTAACTCCTGAGTAGGCTTGTATGGAAGGTGATGATGAGTGAAAACAGCTGGGGACTTGATGTTCCTTAAAATGTTCTCAGGCTAAATGGAGAAAGGAAAAGAACTATACAGGCAGCACAATCTGCTGATGTTATGTCCCTAGCTTCAGCCTAACACTGATAGATTTTAACTTTTGTAATACTCTCTTGTAATTCTCGAAGAATCCTGTTAAATATGGTTGCAGTGTTTTCTTCTATACTTGACATAGTATTCTCTTTTTAAAGAAGAAATTAAAGTAACCAGAACACAAAGGTAATGCAGGCAGCCTGAATTTTACTGCGTAAGGAGGATAAGGGATATACTCAACAAAGTCCCTGATTGGAAAGCACTTTAATTGATAGGCTTTGAAATTTCTGCTGAGTTTTGCAATGTTGGAGTAATCAGAAATGGAATTACTCTTCCAGTTCCAAGTAAAATTGTTAAAACCACTTTACATGCCGCATCTTGCTGAAATGATTTTAGTTGGCAGCAAGTATTCAGCGTGGGTGAGGTCAATGAAAACAAATTCCTGTTGCTGGAATACCTGGAAAGACATATGCGCACACCACTGTACGACTACCATTGGTTTAGGGAAGACTCCAGCAATTTACTCTTTCATTCCCACATTCTAATTACTTATGAACTGCTTGAATACAGTAGTGGAATGAAGGAAACAGGTAATCTTGCACAGGGATATATTCCATTATTTCTTATAGAAGATAAAGTGAATATCCCTTCAGTAAAGCAATRTTAATATAGCAATTTTTTAAAGTGTCAGAATGCCACAGTCCTTCAACTGAGGGAGGATATATATTCCTATATTTTCAGAGCCTCACTGCCACAGATAATCTGATTAAAAGGTTGCAGCATTTCCATTATGCTTTTTTACTTAATGTGCACCCTTCAATAATATCTGTATGAGCAGAAAGAGAGTCCTTTTGAATTTGTAATCACATTGTGACTGGCTAAAGTACCCATAGATGCTTGTAGGTCCAAATCTACAAATTAAATGTCCTGACCCGATATATGCTATATAATTTTTGTCTACGTTGTATCTCCTCTTCTCTCTCCGTTTCTTGGAATTAAAGGAGGCTGAGAGAAATAAGTAATTCCGCTTTATTCCCTCTCCTCTCTTCAGTTGCTACAGGACACAGATGAAGCTCTTTGCATGCCCTAAATACATTTTTATGTCTTGGGTAGTAAGATCACTTTTTAGGAATGAAATGTAACCTCAATATTTCTCCAGGAAAGCAAACTCAGAGAGTAAGAAACTACTGCAATATTTTCTAATAGGACATGAAACCAGAAAACAACATTTAAAAAGTGTGAAAAAACACAAATTTTGTGGCAGATATGCAGAACTCTGGGAAAATCCCTAACAGAACGCTTGGAAAGTGAGTGGGATCCAAGGAATTCTGAATTGCCTTTTTTATCCCAATCAGACTAGCTACAGATGTTGTTTCAGGCTGTCTTCTCATGCAGGTAAATAATGTTATGAGGCTTAAAACGTGGTTAATATTTTCATGGTAATCATCACAAACAGAATGGCTAGAAACATTTGAAATCTAAGCCTCTTGCGTACAATCCTGTACCAAGAAGAGCATTTTATAGTCACATGCTGTGCAAGAAACTGTTATGAGTATAAAGGGTCTAGAAAGAGAGAATGAATTTATTTACAATAGCTGCAGGTTGACAAAAAGAACAGGAATTTGATTTTCAGAATTAATTGAGGTTCTAACACAAAGCCATAATGGTAAAGAATCATAGATGCACTATGACATTTTCAAAATTGCATAGTGATAGGCCAGTAAGAAGTGATATAATTAGAAACACAGGCAATCAAAATGTGGAAAGAGTTACATTGTGAGAGAGGACAACTCATATCAGTTAAGAGGCAATGATCAACCAAGGTATGGTTTCTAATTTACATTTTACTTTACCCATCTAAACTATGAGGGATGTTGCCTAATTTGTTGTATTAGCAACATTACCTCTAAACATCAAACAAGTTTGCCACTATACACTAGCGATTCAAATAAAGCTAGACTGATGAACCTACCCTCTGGAAGAATATGTGAGCTAATCATACCTAATACTTACCTACTTACTCAACACTTTCAGCAGAACAAACACAAAGGAGAAAAGACACAGTGAGAAAAAAATGTCAATAAATATCACTAATTTGAATTCAGTTTGCTTAGGGAAATTCAAGATRCATTTATTCATCAGCTTCATTGAGCTGATGTTCCAAACAAAATTATCTATCGCCATGACTGTTTTATTTAGGAAACATTCAAAATTAAAATCCAGGGGAACAAAATCTTTATAGAAACACAAGGCTAAGCGATAATGCAAATTAATTAATACACTAGGGTTGCACTTATTAACACATCTCAACACAGTTGCAAATTACAGTGAGTTTGTAAAAGCTTCCTCCTTGTTCTTAGTAGGTTTTTGCTTCATTCATTTTAGAGTTGTCACACGATTAACTCATGATTAACAGAAGAATGAAGAAGGAGGACTGAATTGCTAGTTGGGATATGTTGCAGGGAGAGAATCCTATCTTCGCCCACTCCATTTTTTTCCCATTATTTAAACATTTTAACATTTAAACTGTGTGTGCATAGTACCTAGGCAAGTAAAACTTGAAAGTTCTTTTTCTGGTAGGGATTAGATTGTAAATTAGATGTACCACAGCAAGGGATGACAAATACACAGAGAATACTAAGGAAGGAATATAGTTGAATGATGCTTATTATTCAGGAGATGAGAATGTGCAGATGTTTGTTCACATCTTTTTAGATCTGCTTCTCCTTTTGTCTGTTTTGTTTGCTAACACACTAAGCATCACTCAGCATGAGGAGTAGACAGAGGTCATCAATGCAATGCTAACCAATAAGTTTTGTGAGAGATGATTAAGGACCATTCCTAAAATTTATACAAAATATTTTCACATATTTAAGATTAAACCAAAAAATTCTAGTGATTCATAACATGAAATCAACTAAGAAAATGGGACACTGTAAACAGTATGGCCTTTTTTGTTTTTCCGAGGCAACACAGCTGAGTGCAGAACAAAAGCGTATCAGCATGCCTCATGACTCTGGTCTAATTAGGTCCAAGCATTGTGGAGAAGGCATGGCTGTGCTGTGCAAAGTAACAAAGGCGCAAGTCCCAGAAGCTGTCCTGTCACGGTAGCATGGGCGTCTGAATGCACTTACACTGTCAGAAGGCAAGGGGAAAAAAAAGACTGGCCAGTTTTAACTGCACTGGTGTGAGAAAACCAGTGACCACATCTAAACTGTTACAGAAGTTCTGATCTGTTTTAAATGTGCTGCCTAACACTCAAGACATTTATGAGAACACACAACAGTCACTTCGTCAGGATAAAGACTAGGTGATGTCAAACGCACTTGCGGAAATATCAAACTGCCATGCTGCTCTGTTATTTGCAGCGGCCCAATGCATGCTGCCTGAGTTTTTCAGCTACAGCATCACATCCACTCATCACAACTTATACAGGCTGTTGTCAGCCTCTACCTTCCACATAATTAGTCAGTTGAGATTGAAAAAACCCAGTTTTCTCAGATCAAAAGTAAAATAGCGTTAAAAAGAATCACAGTGTAATGACAATGTGAAAACATTAATCCAAAAATAAACATATGCTCACCAGCAATTCTCTTCCCAATTTGCAGTGAGATTCTGAGTCTGTCAAATATGAGCTCAAATCTGTTAGAATCCCAGCAACTTTGGTCGGGGAGGGACCTCAGGAGACTACACAGAGATGACTCCCCTACACTGAGACAAGATAATAAAACTAATACCAGAACCCCTTCTTACAGAAGGGGTAAAGAGTGAGTGAGAAGAATAGGTACTGGTGGTTAGTTTAAGATGCCGTTCAGAAGGCAGTGTCAATGTGCTTGCTGTGCCATATACATTGAAGAGAACTCTCCCACTCCTGCTCTTATCAGAAATGTAACTTAGTGGATTATGGAAGTTGGAAGGACTCTAGCGATATACCCAAGAATATTTGCTCCAGCATGTAAAACCTGAATATACTTMTGCAGTCCCATTTTTCTTCAGTGGAGAAAAGCACAAAGGAGAAGGCTTTACATCTGGTTTTACCAGAAATATGGTCTTTAGAACAGTTTGCTTTTTAACCAGGCAGCATCCTATAAATATCTTCTCTCTGTGCACCTTACTCAGTACATGTTTCAATCTACCAAAGTTAAGATAGCAAAAAATTTGACTGAATGAACACAGTGCGTGAAGCCAGTATACCACTTCCCAACCAGGTCTGTAAAAACAGTCTGAGTGCTTTAAGACAGCTGAACAGTGGTTCCTAGTATTTTATTCATGGAAAAACACCCTCAAGTTGGACATACATAATGAAATCCATCTGCAGTGCAGTACTTTATACTCGCTGTAGGAAAGTACTAAAATATACCTCCGTGGGACATAAATGTTTTGCAGTTTTGTATGGGCTCTGAGGGTTCACTTTGGAAACCCTTGCTTTAGAGCATTTAAATAATCTGCATAATAAGAATTACTAACTCAGGATGTGATCACTATAGTTCCCAGTAATCAGCCCGATAAGCTTCYAAGACACTAACAGTTCTGTTCTGATTTTGTTTTTTCATTTCATTTGGGTTTATTTTGTCTATTCTGTACACGAGATATTCTGCCTCCCTAAAAATATCCACCGGCTGCTACTTTTTCTGCATACCCTGTGATTTTGATGAGCAATAAGAATGCTATTCTCTTCTGGGATAGTAACTGGTAAACATATTTTTCCACTGCTAACTTTTAACCCTAGTGTGAAGTCCCACAGACAGCTATCTTAAAATAGTAAAATGTTTCCAGTGCACAGAGGGGAAGTGCATTCCTTCAGGGATTTTTAAGAGGTTTGCAAAGGAACAAAGGCTATAGCATATGAAGTTTTATTTATGCTGTTGTAGGGCAGGTGTCCTTGCTGCAGAGAACCCCTCTCAAACTGGTGGTCTCTGATAAGAGGTAAATGATCAAACCAGGACAGTAATGTATAATCCTTAAGCCCTTAGGCAGTCCCGGTAGGTCAGACTTCAAAAATAGTAGGGAGGCATTACAGAAACTCATGCATCTATCCTAAGAATACACCGGGGACTTTGGTTTCCAGCTCACTCAAATCTGGTATCAAGAGGGAACATTAAAATTGCACTGCAAACTGAAAACACAACACCTTCATACATTTATTTAACAGTTGTTTTGGCAGCACACAATTGAAAAAACAYCGAAATAACCTACAAAGGAATACTAGGCACTTGAGGAAGGGAAAGGGAGCACACTAAGAGTGCACACCACCTGGACAACAAGCTATTTGGCACTGATTTGCAGCTCCATTGGTTGATAAGCGGTGGTCTAAATTAAAGAGCAAAGGTACTCTCTGTTTGTTAAAGATGTAGTACGTTTAGGAGTGTTCAATACAGTAGTTTGCACGTTCATTAAAATTTGAAAACAGAATAAATGAAACTGAGTAGAAGAGATTAGAACACTTATGTTTTAAATCTTTCAACTCACTCATGTTTCCCAGAATTTATTTGTCAGCAAATTCAGGTCAGATGCTCAAACTGTAAATTGCGTTAGTTCAGCTATGACAACCTGCATCACTGAGTGCCTACTGCCTAGGTTTTGAAGTGTAGGTCATGCTCTGAAAAAGACTCTAAAAACGGGCTTGTGGAGTTCCATGTTTGTTTTCTATACACCAACAGTTCCACTATCCTATTCTGCAGAGCACCAGGCGATAATCTACACAGAGCAGGCTTTTTGCCTAGTGTAAACTTGAGCTTCCATGTATTTGAAAGCTACTTATTACAAAGAGGGCTATTTGCTCACTTTCTTTGTTGCTATTCTCATGGAAACACCACCGCTTTTGCTTAATGGAGAAGACACTCTTTTGTAACTTCGTGGACTTCAATGCATGGTGAAAGCCCTCACGGGAATTCAGCCACTTGATTTGTCCTGATGGATACAAAAAATAGATTAAAAAGGAGGCACCAGCACGCAATCCAAGAGGCAAAAGGCATTTCTGCTCTGCAATGCTTACGCTTTTTTTTTTTTGCCAATAAATGAGCCCATAATTTTCCATCATCTCTGTGGGTACATAAAAGGCAAACCAAAATCCTCCTCTTGCATCATGGCACTATCACAACAGCCCCTGCAATCCTTGGAGCATGAAACTTACTCTTTCCATGAACTCCGAAAGTACATGGGGATCCAGTTGTGGGTGACCGTGTAACCTTAACACAGCCCTCCTCTGTGTATCATGCTCCATTCTCTAATCCTATTTTTCCCATAGGACCTCTRTCTTACTGAACACCAGAAGGGAACGGTTCTGAAGATCAACCAGAACTGTGCAGTGAAGACAACCTGTTTCTTACAGGAATATTATTTAATTTGCTTTAGAAGTTAAAAGGTATTTAGTGACTAGAGAGAGAATACAGAGAAGGGAAGGTTGCCTCAGTCAAGTAACTAAATGTTGCTCTACGGAACAGGACTTGTTTCTCCAACAAAGCCCCAGCGTAACCCCAGACAAGTCATTTAAGCCAGCAATCGGGCTCCTGAATCCCTGATGTCAGGGTGCTGACTAGACACACTACTGATTTAATTTGAAGTTCTGAGCACTCGTAGTGGCCACTGAAATCAATAGGATCTCTGCTTTGAATGAGTAAAGTATTATATAATGCTGTTAAATCTCAAGAATGGCATCTTAGTTACTTCATACTGGGCATCCAAAAACTCAACGGATACAGAACAAACGAAAGGGTTTATCACAGGAGAGTCTGAAACAACACACTGGACCTAGGGCAGGCATGAATTATATTTTAAACAAAAATGGGAATGAAAAACACTGAAGAGTTTTGCATCTTATGCTCACCCACTTTAAACACTAGAAACAAAATATCTGTGGTAAATAGCAGCACATGGCTATATACTTAAGGACTGTATTGTGATGTTTGTGGCAGGGAGAAAGAAGTAAAACAGCAAAACTACCTCAATTCTAACTTTTTGATTATTTGACTTTGCAACTTCCACAATGCTCTTTTTAAGATAACAAACGAAAACAAAACATGAAACTATCTTCAATTTATTTGAGGGATGAAAATTGTGTATATGCACTAGCCAGAGTAATTTTATTTTACACTGATTAGATTAAATTATAAAGCAATGKCTGCAAACACATGCAGATTTTAATGATGGACTGGAATGAAATTTTCTGGTTCTTACAGTCGAAACAATCTTTTTTCCCCGATTAGAAGCAGTTTTAATATAATAAACTGGAAACTKGGATATTGCTGAACTGGATGAAGAATTTTTTAACCACTGTGGAGAAGAACAAAAATTGCCAATCCAAGTAGCAAGAAAAATCTTTCAGCTGAAGATATATCACTTCTGTCTAAAATTTGACTATCTATCTCAGGAATCCCTGCACAAAACAGGAGAGTGAGAAACTCCAGATCTGGAACTAGCAGGATGGCCAGGCGAAACAGAGGCCTGAGTGGTCAGCTGAGGCTTTCTTGAAGCGCTTCCACTTTTCTCATTTATTGTATAAGTAAATGAACTTGAGCCAGAGGCTGATTTCACAGAACAACAGGAAATTAATTTGTCTACCACTACCTGCTTACAAAAGCAAAGCTAAAAACCTTGGTGAGGTGTGTGGGTGTATATATATATATATGGTGTAAAAGAACCACAGTCCCATCAAAGCAGTTCCTCTGATAGTCTCTTCCTTAGTGAACAGTTAGGGTAGACAAAGCAGAAACACTCTAGTGCAATAAAAGACAGTAAAAGCAATATCCCAAATAATGCATCTTCACAGTAAGGGTTTTCAGGTCACTGGCCTGTCTATGACAATGGAGGACCAAGATTTGAGACACTGCTCCAGCAATCTCAGTAAAAGCAGCCATTTCAGGACTTTTGTAGTTTTTAACAGGCCCCCTATACACATCCGTTCTTGGATTACACTTTAACTACTGTAATGATTCATCCTTRTACCTCCCGAACATGCTGAAGAAAGAGCAAGTAAACGATGAACGCATTAGCCCACGCATTCTGGCCCTCAGCTGGAGTTATACAGCCTGGAGGAAGAGAGCTAGCTAGGAAGAATAAAATAAATCGCTGATTGAAATAGGCATGAAAAAAGAGGTGCTCCTCAGTATTTGGTAGGATGATTTGGGTAGCATTAACCCTGTTTTGGTGCAAAATGTGCTGGATAGAGTATGCAATGTACTGGTGACTGGTGTCCTTTCTTAGCCTGGTTTTCTACCATTTATTTTTATGCACATTCTTATACAGTGGCAGGTTTTTGTAGAGGAGGCTGGAAATGCAGGCAGCATGGATTTTGGGGCTTACAGAGAGATCTCTGCAGTAGGTTTACAGAAAGTCCTTTTGTTGTTTTGAAATTTGGCTTCAGTCTGAATTGGACTACAAGATACCTGAAATCTCTTTCAGCCTTACATTTCCACAGATAAGCTCCAAAAGGTCCCCCAGTTTTTACAGAAATGGTAAAAGGACATAATCCTTCTCAGGTGGCCATTTCTAGCATCTTGCATTGGAGAAAGGATATTTGAAAGAGAAGTTCTCACACAGGCATTTCTCCCTACTGTTCTCATCAGAAAAAATAAAATGTAGCTAAAATCTCTCTCTTAGAATTAAGTGAAAACATTTTGACAAAGAAACTAAAAGGAAAGGTGATTCAAATAGCAYATTCTCTGTCGCACCCTTAAAACAGACACACTCACAGCTAGCCCAGTGATTCTTAATTTTCCATCTTATTGCCATAATTTTTGCAAAATTAAACCAAAAAAATGACGCTGAGATGCAAATTGAAAATTAACATTAGTCAGAGGTGTTCTCAGCTCATTTGAAAGGTGAGAATAGGTTGACTGAATCAACCATTTGTTGGTTTGAAAGTAACTGAACAAGGATCTTAGTCTTTTAAAAAAATATTATTCATCAAATAGAAGAGCCACATCTATATTCTACCAGCAAATACTTACAAAGCAGCAGCACTAACCTTGTACTATATAGGGAGTGTTCTCTCTGACAGGCGAACACATAGGACGAGGGGCAGGGGCCGGCGGCCTGTTCACAATAAAAGACCTGCATTCTTGCCTTTTCTCCTCCTCCTCCTCAGCCAGTATGAAATCATACACAGATTCATCCAGTTTCGCAAAAGTGTATGGGTGTTCCTTCTCGCTGCCTCCCTCGCACGGATCTAGGTCTTCTCTGTAGCATGCTGTTATGAGTCYATCACCACGTTCTCTTTCACTTCTGTCCTCCACAAAATTCGTCTCTGAAAAAGCGAGGAATTGTGTTCCATATATAGGGTAAAGAAAGGAGATTAGGACTTAAAGCTTTAGAGTTTCCTAAAGTAACTCAGAGACCTAATTTCACTTCTAAACTAAAGCGCTCTGATTTTCAGAGGCTTCTGATCATCTAAGTCAGTAGAGAGGATGTCKCAAAGGAATAGTTCCAACTTCAGGGCCTCCTCATGATTTCACATCAGATTATAAAAAATAGATGCTTAGCTATTAGCCCCCAAATAAATGGGCTTATTTAAAAGAAATACCAAGTGCCCCAGCTGCTCCCACAGAGTCACACAAACATGTTCTTTAATGGTGAAGCCAAGTAAGTGGTACCTGTGGCCCTTGGCATTTTGGAAAGTCAGGCTATTTGTTACCTGTTGCAACAACTTAAGAATTGAAACTTATTTTAGAGAATGTTGGGTTTTGCCTTTCCTACATCTTCAATGTCCCACTTGGTTTTAAGGGTTTTACTAAGATGTACAAGGTGAAAAAAATTTAAAAAGTCCCTTACAGCATAGATGGAATTTATGACCTCTTATAGTCTATGCTAAGACTATCCAAACCCCCTCACCTCAATAACTTCCCTGACCCTCTGTACTCCCTATATTTCATATATTTCATAGTACAACTACTCAGAACTTGCTTTCCTTTAGCTTTTACATTTTACAGCATTAAAAGGAATCGATGAGTTTCCCAATACCTGGGTTTGTTTTGATTCATCTTTAAAAACCTCAGAAACTGCTAAGAGTTAGAAGCTGTTACTGAGGCTGGTGTTCCCATAAATGTTTATAACTTCCTTGTGCTGATTACCCACCGTTCCTGCAAAAAAACAGTAGACCTGCCTGGAATTCTTGTACTGAGTCATGTTTTCCTCGTGTTGTAATCTACTGCCTGTACATGTGTATCTGCTAAACTAGGCTGTGGTCACTACTGATGTTTTCAATCCTTTGGCTGCTATTTAAAGAATTGTTTTATCTGTTCATGGGTTCAGAGGAGCTAAACAATCTTTCTAAGTGGGATACATTTATAAATGGGATCTGTCATTTATAAATGGGATATCTTAGTAATACGTACTATTCTGGGTAAGATATAAAAATGTTTTAAAACAACAAGTGGGATTAATACACCTGCCCTATTTAATCTGAAAAATATTTTGTTTCCATGTCACTATAAAAATTCTGTTTCTTTCTCTGTAGGATAGTCTTTCTTTTCACTCCCACAGGGGGCACTCTCATGCCACTGCCAAAACAAAGACTTCAAGAAGAGGGGACTTTCCTTTTAGGTATTCCACAGCAATACCTAAAGCAAGTGGCTGCCTAAAAATACATAGCAATGACTCATTAGAGCTCCTCTTTGAAAGCAAGCATCATCCTCGTTTAGAGGAATTCTGATACCCCCCACCCCATTCCCCAATGATGAAACCAAGGCTAACACTTCAGGAAAATTCACAGCATGTTTTAAATGAACTATTCACACAGGAGCCTTTTTAGATGAACTCTGCCTTACCAGCACAGGATTCAGCACAGGACACTATGTAGCTGAGAAAATTTCTCTCCTGGTACCCACATACAGACAACCGGCATTTGGCAGAGAGGGTCACGTTACTACTTGATGGTATAGCCACATGACAGCTATTCCAAGACTGGCATTTATATCAAACCTACAACTAACAAATCCTTTATGCCAAACCTGACCCCTCATTTATGCATACATATAGCTGCAGTTGAGTATTTCATGGGAAGCAAAACGCACCTTTAACACTAATTTTATTCCGCCCCTCCTTCTCTTAGAATCCACCTATGAGTTCCTGCATATAACCAGCTTTTTCTTTCACAGCAGAAAACAGGACAAAACCCTACCTATAGCAGGCTATGAGGCTAGAAAGCTATTTCTGTCTACTTATGTGAACTTCAAAGTGCTTGGTGATGGTAATTTAAGACTCTAATAGGTTATGCCACATTTAAAAACAGAGTTAACAGTAATAAGCAATAGAGAAATTGAGAAGCAATTTGTGTGCACATTTATCAGTAGTGTCCATGACAAATAAGAAGTTTTTTCTTTCCCCTATGTGACTATTTAAGACTGGCATTTAAGCTTGAATTCTTTTGCATACTTATTTTTCCCAATGAGGAAAAATGATAATCATCCCTTCTGAAATAGATGCAAGTAGTATTTTGGGCTTCCCATCACTTGAATCAAACTACAATACTAAATTTTAGATTTTTACTCTGGGGCAGAAGTATTAAAAAAAAAAAGGCAAAAATAAAAAAGGCAAAGCATTTCATTAAAGGTCACAATTTCTCCCTCCCTTTCCAATCTGCAACGCAATATAGCTTTTTATTTCTAACCACAACATTGGCTAAAATGTAATAGAATACTATGTCACTTTTCTCCACACAGTCACTTTCTATTAATTCTACCTGTGAAATTCCAAGCTGTATTAAATCAAGATAGTATTTAATATTTGTAAATGGTAAATACTTAAGTCAACTTGACAAAAATAGAAGCTCAATCTTTTGTTTCAAGCCTCTCTTGTAAATCCAATGCATCATGTATTATTGGCAGCTCTCTCAGATGGGCAGAGTGAGGAAAACCTGAAACCTGAGCCCACCAGCCCATACCACAGTATTAGCTGACATACCTGGTCATGAATATCTTGATGTAGCAAAGTTCATATGCACAGGCTTGCTTTACAGAATTATGGCCATACTGCCTAGCTACTGCTATTAGAAGAAGTGATCATACATAATCTCTACAGCAGCACCTCATCTGCACTTGCACATGTTTGTATCTGGAATTATTTTCCTCCCAAGATCGTACCTTGTGATAGATTGTGCAAACCGTCCTGTCTTGGGATGCCAGGCAGATTTCGAGGGGGAGGAGGGGGTGGCCTCTTACAGAAAAAAGAGTCTCTTCTGTTCTCTTTGAGATCATCAGGTATGCTGGCATACAAATTGTCAGGACTGTTGTGAAAGCCATATGAGTCTTCCTCTTCTTGATCTTCATGTTCTGTCTCCTCTCTGCTGTCTTCTACATCATCTTCCTTTTCCTCATCCACCTCAGCTTCTTGTTGGCATCTTGATCCAATCCTATATTGATCTCCTGGGTTCTGCTTGGCTTTTAATGCTAAAGAATGCATTATTTCATTTAAAATTTGCCATCTGGAAACATTTCCCGTTTCAAGGATTCCCACAGAAGCAACACAATGGCTAATAAAACTTTTATGAACTGATACAACAGTAGGAAAGCTGTCAAATACATACTGTCAGTGAACAGGTTTTTAAATATTTACCAAATCAACAGTGGAAGTTTTTATTGTATCTTGCTACTCTGATACACACCATCTTCGTGCACACAATGTTAAACTTTTCTAGAGTTGCTGTCAGAATGAAATCACACACACTTACCTTGCCTCCATCATTTGTATTACTTGACTTTCAATGCAGCATAGTGCAACACTTAGTAAAATAAAGCCGTAGCTCACACAGCTGCATAACTTGTTTTTATACAATAGTGTTTGGGTGCTTATTTAAATCTCTCTAAAATGAAATAAACATTGCCCCTGGGAGACATGGCTGTACTCCTGTGGAAATGGAGCTCTTCTGTCTTTAGTGGCCCACGGACCACAGAACAACAATATAGTGGAGGGATGTGAAAGCGTACATTTTTATCACTATGTACAGCATCAAGATTTGGGTAGTCAACGTCAGTAACACACCAGAGTAAACCATGCAAGTCCGTCAGCAGACTTAGAGTCAATGCACAGCAGGTAATACCAAGCCCTCGAGGTAGGTTTCCATTATGAGTTATCCTTTGGTGGTGCCTTTCTCTCACCACTGATTCAAATGAGAGGTTAGGGCATTTAGCTGGCTAACATGGCCAGCTGTTACAATCCATGTTCTTCCTCCATGTCCACCCTAAGGTGTTTCCATATACAGCGTGACAGAGACAGTGAAAGAGTACCAGGGCTAACCAGGTTTCTAGCTCACATTTTCACAGTGTCTATCATCTACCTAGATGTGCTAAAGCAACCGGTTTAAACATAGCAAATAAGAAAAATCCTTTTCATACAGAATATGAGACAGTTAAAAAGATAAAATTGTCAACAACAGATAAGACAGAAACAGGATAAAGTTTAGTCTTATAGATCCATGATASTGTAAAACATATGCAAAATATATGCCTTCAGTAAATGCAAACAAGCAACTTTGTTTGCAGTTTTCAAGGCGAATGCATATGACCACACAGGTTATCAACAAGCTTGACATCAATCTATGCTTGATGTATGTACATCAAGTTGCTTGGTGTATGAACATCAAGTTGCAAAATGTCTACTATCTGTGCCKCCACACAGGAGTTAGCTGCACCTGTAGGCAGTTCCTCCCCTTGTATGAAGGCTGTTCTCYGAGAATGTGGAGAACTCAAGACGTTTTCTATATTCAGAGCAGAGTTCACAGATTTCCAGAATTTACCAGGAGGGGTGGTGGCACTGAGGTCTGTCTTACTGAGCGATGACTTTGTTATCACAATTGAATCCCTCAGCTGCCTTCCCCCTTCTCCTAGGACGTTTGTCCTCCCTGGAGGTTGCAGTACCATGTGGAAATTGAAAGTATTAAAATAATTTGCCCCCTCTGTTTATCCGTAATGCCACTCACTTGATACAGCATGTGCTATGTAACCGATAAAGCTGTTTATCAACATGACTTACTCAYGGCTGGATGAGTTTCCAAGCCTAACATAAGCACGTAAGTGTCATCATCTTCTGCTTCCTCCTCGCAATTGGTGAAATTATCTGCTGTATTAATCTGGAAAGAAAAATAAAGGAGAACATTTGTTTTGGTGACATCATCTCCTACCTTCACACTCTGCTATCGATATAACATTCAACATTCTACTAAGGGGAAAGTGGAAACAGAAACATCATGCATTTGCAACTATGTAGTGGTATACGTACTATAGGCAAAAGGAATGCATATATCTGGGTACATATAAAGGACACAAGGTTCTGCCATGAAGCGATATCCAAGTTTGCACCGCAAGGATTGAAGCTGGCTGATCTTTCCTTAGCATTGCGCTGGGCTGTCCAGACAGTTCCCAACTCTGCTCCCAACTGTGAAGCTCTCATAGGTAATGAGAAAGATCAGTAACAGAAAAACAGAAAGTCTATAGGACATTACTGAATAGCTCAAGGGTGCACAGACTGCAAGAAATCTCTGGAGAGCTCATTACAAACTGTTCCCATATCCTAGTGGTTAGTACCAAAAGCCACATGTGCACTGAAAAACCAGAAACGGGACTACAAAGCATGTTAGCAGTTCTACCTCAGTTCCCAAATGTGGCAAAGCATTGTTTCTTGTTCCTCTAGAAAAGCTGTTACGTTCACACAGCGCTATTCAAAATTAGCCTCAGGAGGGTCAGAACAATTGGTTCTCTAAAACGTTATCAATGTATTTCTTCAAGCAGAAGAGGTACAAACTTCTGCTCACCCATAGCCGCTAAGAGCAAACTTGTAACACAACTACAGACAGTTCTGTTGTCTTAAAATATACAACACACACTTGTTAATTGCTGATTTTCAGAAACAATTGGAATTTCAAAAGGTGACAGTTTTTTTCAAGGAACCCAGCAGGACTTTGATTCCCTTGTAAGTGTAATATGAAACTATCCTGCATAGGCACAATGGAGCCCTCAATAATTATTCAGGAATTTTGAATCACAGAATGTTAACTCTGGGGGTTTGAATACACCAACCCCAAAGCAGGTAGGAAAACAGCATGGTCCTTATATCATCCAGTCTGCAAGATTAATTACAAGCAGATTAGTGGACAGTGAAGTCAAGAGGAAGAACTGATGAGTGGTTATATCCTTCTGCATGCTGCAGAATCTGATTCCCATGAGCTCGTGCCAGACTCTCAAGAAGTTTGTTCCTAGTATCCTGCTGCCTCCTAGCATCCACAGCCACTGTCTCAAGGATAGAGTTCTCACTGTGTGAAAGGGGAAAAAAATTTGGAGAAATAGTGGGTTTTTCTGGGGAACTGAGAATGCCTTCTCCCCTSCTGCTCTTGTACACAGCCATCTCATGAACACCAGTCTTAAGACAGTGCAGCCATCAGACYGTGCAGCAGGTGCCTCCCTGGCCCGCTTTGCTTTGCTGCTTTAAGAATACGCCTGGATCTGCACAAAGCTATACCTGCCTCCAACAACAAAGTCTTAATCTCTGTCTTCTATGCCTGTATAATATGCACGTCAGTGAGAGAATCCTCTGTTTTGCTTGAACTTCCCCATCATTTATCTGGTTCCTCTATACTTCACAGACACAGGATACCCCTTAAAAGCCCTGAAGTTAGAGCTTTTCAGAACATTTATTTTCAAAAGATTTAGGCCTGCATGTGCTAAGTGTAACTGTACAGATGGGGAAAAATAAAAGGTCTTCTGATAAGTTCTGTATTTCTCCTGTGAACAGGGGACGTGTGCAGAAGAAATCAAGCAAGCAGAGCTCTAGATGTATTAAGCTCTCCTGCTATTACAGTGGAGTACCACACCAGAGAAATTCTTTCAAGGTGTTCACTTTTATCTTTGCAAACATGAAGTATGCATGGATATACAGTTGGTAGAATGAGGTCAAAAGGGTAAGTGGAGGAAACAAATGGCACTTTCTGATTTTCTTCTTCGGCATAGATATTTCTCAGCTGAAGGAAACCTGGTGACTCACAGGAAAACAACATAATAGATATGATTAATATGCATCTTTGAAACCTCAATGTTTCAGAAGACTGAAGGTCGGCCTGCCCTGCCCTGCTAGCTTGTAGTGGCTCCACTGATAATCCTGAATCTTAGGGAATACAGGCTGCAATTCAGAAATTTAGCCCCCGACTACACTTCTTAAAAGTCTCCTGGACCTGGGAGACACAGAAAAGCTGAATAGATGGAAATAGTCTTTAACTAAGTATGTTTACACTAAAAAAAGATTCTGTGTAATGCATAAATTATTGATAAAAGCCTCCTGTGACACTGGGCATGATGACACCGTGCAGCTGAAAATGGTGCAGCATCTCCAAAGGCAGTGGAGGGTGTCCTTATTTAAGAATGCAAAGCAATGTAGCTAAATCAGAATAATGCCAAGGCTCAGCTTGCAAACTTTGCCATGATGCCCTGAATGAACGCCCATTTTTAGGTTTGGAGTGTCTTTTATATGGGCTGGGTCACGTAATTTGAATGTAATAGCATAGTCAATATAATGTTTCAAAGTAGAATTTAGGGTGTGGTGTACAATATGCACACAGACCTGAACTTTAAAGTCTTGAGTCTGTTTGGCTGAAAATGGCTCTTTGATTTACCCGGAGATTTCTTATGGAGGTCAAGCCACCTTCCAAAGGAAGAACTAGCTTTACTGGAAACTGGTATTACAAAAAAAGGTATAAAAAAAGTTGTTGTTGGCACAGAACTGCTCACAACAGACTACTGAAAAGGGCTCTGAAGGTTTGAAACTCTAGTTTGCGAATTAGCAATAAAATTTCTTTACCTCAAGATGCAACAGGAATGTTGGAATGAATTGAAAGTCCTTTGAGAGACTGATGATGTTTCAAGTCCTAAGATTAAATGCCACCTCTCAACATCAAAAGGTACTTAATTTTATTTCAGTTATTTATTTTAACTGTCTTGATTAAGCTTCATGTCAAACTAAACACTTTCAAAAAGGCCAAGTTTTTGAATAGCTTCAAAGCTGTCCCTCTTACACAAAGACTGAATTGATTTACCTCAGTTATTTACTCAGGAATGCCATTAGCAAAATTATTATAACCATCTTGTCAGCATTTTTTGCAATGCTTTTCTGAAAAGCCATCCTTTTAAAGGCATGTTTTCTAAAGATTTCTTCTTTCTTACACAAAGAATTTTCTTATCCCTCAAAAATATTTCTCTCCAGTGAATATATACTGAGAGGGAATCCTCCCACCTGGCAAGGGCCTACACCATTGAAATTTGGTGCATTGTACCTTCTTGTACAGTGAGGAGTGAAATATTAAAGAATTCAGAGGAATCTAACCCAAAAGTGATATTGTATCAAGTTACGGCAAGAGTGAGAAGCACCTGGACATCAGCACTTCATTTATAAACAGTAACTCACAGGTAAATATATCAATCACAGCTCACATTAGCCTTTATGTATAAGATATAAATGGATATATATAAAAATATATCCATATTTTATATTCTTAGAAACAAAGTAACACAGAACTCCTTATGGTACATTGCTCAACAGCTTTCAAAATCAAATCTTCATGCTTAAGTTGGGCCTCGGACAATGCTTAGGGTAATAATTCATTAATTCATGTGATTCTTATGTGCTTGATTCCATTGTTTTCCAATTGTCTCCTTATTACTTGTCCTTTTCTTCCAGAAAATTGGCCCTTAATAAGTTGAAATTCAATTATCTATCTATCTATTTTACACTGAATAATTACATCCCTTGTGAGTCTAAATTCAGACTCACATCTCTCTTTCATCTTATTGTACTGGTATTTCTTAAAAAAAAAATATTAAATGTATGTAACAGAGGCTTCCATATCTGTGTTGTAATTTGGGAATTCATGCTTTCTCCTATGTCCTCAGTTTTTCTGGATTGCAGCAATTAGGAAAACTGCTGGAGAAAATCCTTACCGTTGCTTGTAAAATTCTCATTGATCCTTTTGACAAGGCATTCTCTTTAGTTAGGGCTGAATTAAAAAAGAATTATTATTCCATGGAAGTTCGCTCCCTGTCATGATATAGGGTAGCTCATAGAAATGCACTGCAAGATTTAAATTTTTGTACGGACTAACAAAGAGTTGCTTGTTTAGGCTTAAATATCAAGTACACCATTAAAATGCTGATATGGACTCAACAGTTTTCTGTCTCTGTCTTGACAAATCCGTCATCCATTCTGTTGATTATCCTCCTGTTTCTTGCAGACTGTCTTCTCAAGTCACAGCTCTGTGCTGTCCAGTGTTCAGTGTCATTGTATCTGATAGCTCACATGCTGCCTTGGCAAACTCCTGAAATCTGAACGAGGCACATTATTGCAGAACCACTTACAATGCTAAATGAAGTGTATATTCTGTGGGGTTCTGCAGTGAATCTTTCCACTAAACACTGGAACTTAGACTATTTTCTTCTCTACATGTAAGTCAGACTCTGCCAGGCCTACCAGGATATACTTTGCAGCATTCTCCCCAGATATCCTCTGCTTCAGGATGAAATGATGTTTTTGCATCCTGTGTAAAAGATGCCTGAAGAACATCATGGTTCCTTCCTCGAGACAAGATTTTCGTTCCTGAAAGTCAGTGCATTACTGGCTGAGCTAGGTGATCCCCTTCTCCTTTTCAGTACAAATTATCTTTCTTGTAGCCAGTACGTCGAGTAGGAGAGCACAAAAAAAGCAGCTCCCTCCAGCCAGCGTTGCAAAGCCCATAATTTGTAGGATTACTGCAGGCCACATCTAAATTTTAATTCTAATCTTAATTCTAATTCAAATTTCACACCTCAGTCAGTCCATCTGCCTACCATTTTCTTCATTAAGCCTTTTTCTGGGAGAAGCAAGACTTCAAACACTAGATTAAACAAATTAAAGACAACACCTTCAGTTTAGGACAAAGACTATCTGATCTTCTTCTGGACTCTAGGGCATTCCCAGTTGCCTGTTGGATAGCATTCAGGCTTGCTATCAGACATCTCAAAAATATTATCCAGTCACACTAAGGCCCGTTCTTTCAGAGCTGAGACAGATCTGGTTGCTTGATTTTTTTGTAACATGTCACCACAACATTCCTTCTTATCCCACTCCCAACATTCAAAGCCTGCAGCTCTGCCAAAAGGAGTGTTGCTCATTCATCTGTCTCCCACTACTCTGTAGCTCAGCATTTCAGATCAGAGGACAACCTCAGTATGGCTGTCCTACAGGCATAGGAATAATTTAGGAATCTTCTTCTGAATATTAAGCAGCAAGATAACATTGCTGGTCACCTGGAGTTGAACCCGTGTTGAACACCAGAAGAGAAACAGTTTCTACTTGCGGCTTCCTTGAGATGCACCAGCCTGAAAGACTCCAGCTGCTCTCTCCCTCTGCTGATCTGGAGCCCTGATTCTCCTGGGACTCTGAGAAACAAGTTGCCAAATGCTGGTTGAAGCTATCACAGTCTATATGAGCTTGCTAGACAGGCTGTGAGGGCATGTAGAGTCCAGATGCAAGTACAGCGGTGCTTTTAAAATGATCTGATACCAACTATGCAGGTACATGGATGCCTATGTCTTTGGGATCAGTGAATCCTAAAGAAACAATCACTATTTTCTCTAAATATCGTTATAAAAAGAAAACCAAGCGGACATGGACTCATTTGCACTTATACTTTCAGTGTCTTTTCTTTCCTTTCTCTCTTCAGTGCAGACCTCAATACTGCATACAGTCCTTTCTTAAAAGTAAAATCAACAGCTTTGAAAACCTGGAAGTAGATGTGAACTGAGAACATTTCAAAACTTCATGTAAGTGGGTAAGAGTATAAAACACTACACTGGATCGTGGAGTTGGAAGGAATTTGAAATATCTCTCTATTACCTAAATTGCTAATAGGGTACTGAATAGTACGGGAACCAGGACAACCCTAATCAATGAGCCTTTCCATTTTGACAATGAATCACTGAAAACTAGCCTTATAAAAACATTTCTTATTATTTCTGATTTCTCTTATACACTGCATTTCATTTTGTGCCTTGGTCTTTCTCATAATGTCCTTAAGTGCCTGTGCTACACTTCTGTCTTTGACCTTAGTAACCTGATACAGTTTCTGCTTCCGATGGACTTCATTCTCCTATTTGGGATTGTTCTCTTACTACACTTTCAATCTTTCCTCCACAGTGAGGCAAGTTTGCACTTAAGATATGCTTTTTTTTGAAATCTACTGCTATTATGCTGTTATTTCTCATTCCCATCACAGGAACTGTATATAACAACATATCTTATATTGCTCTCACCAACATTACCCTGTCTGGACATCCTCCATGACTTTCTCTTCTTTGTCATCTAGAAAAAAAGTCCTCTAGCTATTTCCTTCACCTTAAACATCAAAACCTTACCAATGCATTTAAAAACTTGCTGGATAATGTCTCCTGCTGTACTCCTTTCCAGGCAGATGCTGGTGAYCTGGACCTCAGAGCAAGCCTATGCATTGCTGGTACACAAACACAACGTGTACCATTTTTTCCTGTTTCCCTTTGACTGTGTTTCCTGAACAAGCTATACTCTTTCATGTAAATCATGTAAACTACTCCATCAGCTATCTGTTACGTGAATTAATTGCATGTTTGGTCACATAAAAGAATTGTATCCTTATCTTAATTTCTGTATTTTTTGAATTTTTATACAAGTACCGAAGTTTTTTGAGCACTGGCCTACTTTTCCTTATTATTTCTTTAGGCTAAAAATCCCCTCCAAATGAAATTGTAGAGAAACTTCTGCCTTCCCAGTTTGCAGATAACAATACAAATCACTACTGATCAGCATTTAAGATTCTAGAAAAGGGAGATAGCATAAGCAACCTAAACTTCAATTTATTTTTGAGAACAATAAGCTCTAATATGATCATGAGAAGTTCTCTACTCCAATAGAAAGGGATGTTTTTTCATTTATTCAATTCAAAGCAATGGCATGAACACCAAAAGAAGATATGCTGGCTTCCTTCTAAAACAGTGTGCTGGATTCTTCTAAAAGAGGTCAACTTGCTAAACACGTGTGCCCCGCCCACCCCCGCCCAAAACCACAAACAAACAAAAAACCCCAGTTTCCATACCCTCTCTAGTGCAAAGTGGAAAGTCTCTTCCAGATAATTTAAAAAGAAAACTATGAACCTATTTTTCCTAAGTGACATAACTTTTCAGTAATTTCATGGCTTTTTGCATGTGATTTCCTGATCTAATAGAAACCTTATTGATCGCTTCACAAACTGCATAACTGAAAACCAGGATTGCCTCTGATAAAAAACTCATAGAAAAAACTCAGCTGGTCTTCCCACAAAATCTACTTTCATGTATGCTGTAAAGACACAAACAGATTAAATATCATGCAAAATACTGCCACACTTCACATTCTATGCCCTATGTTGGCATTTCTGATCTCAGGAGCAGAAAAATATCTTCTCAAATAATTCCATCAGTTCGTGTTTCATTACTGAATCATTTGTTGGTTTTGACCCTAACACGCTCATTTGGAAACTCAGCTCTCGTCCTTACCTATAATATATATAACATAATATATTTCTTACCCCTACAATTCTTCCAAGTACCTTCTACACAGGCAACTTTGTCAGCATTTTAATATTAGCTGGTTTTGGATGGGTGACACATCCACATTTCATTTAGAAAGGACTTAAATTCTGCAAAAGTAGGATTAGATTCCAACTCTCTAAGTCCTACCAGAATAACAACTTTAAGGCTAACTTTATGGAGTACTTCAGGGTAGTTTCTGATGGACAAGCATTCCCACTTTGGTGACAATGAAGACAATCTTGCCTTCCAGTAAGAACTGATGTTGGGATAAGTGTGTGTGGAGAGCCCTTCACAAAAGAAAGGGCTCTCCTTCTGGCCTACATGTAAAAGCTGGCCTACTCTATGCCATCTGCTCCCAGAAGGCAGTAGCAACAATAAAACACTGCTCTCCTCTCTTAMTAGATATCAAGTGGCATACTTGGCAGATTATTTACTTCCATGGGAGGTGAACTGTGCTGGCAAAACCAAAAGCTCTGTCCTCTAGCCCAAGCAGGGTGCTGGGTGCCTCCCAGGGGAAAGAGTCCTCTCCTGTGCTCTGAAGCCTTTATTGACCAGAGGGCTTCAGTGCATGGATACAGACCTCACCAGGCAGGAATTACAGAGGTGGGAAACTTGTATCACTTAACAGACCACAACCATAGCTATAGCATCTCCTCATTGGGAGTGAACTTAAGCCCAGAGGAAAATGGGATGGAAATAGTGCAAGTCATCTCAGAACCTCAAGACAGAAGAAATTATTTTCGTTAGCTGGATGCTTCCTCCATTTCCCTGTCATAGGCATACCAGACTTGCTTTCTAAAGTATTTGTTCTTGCTTTCAGAGAAACTTGTTTGAAACACAGTAGTTGGGACTTTTTTCCAGCCCCAGGTGATTTGCCCGTACTACTCCTCATTCCTGCCAGCACTGTCTGCTTAGACCCTAGATGCAGCAACCGAAGCAGAAGAGACCTCAAATATACTGTCATTTGGCACCCATCTTCGCAGTTATCACTCCTTTTGTCTCACCCTTGCTACAGTCTAGCCTATACTCTACCCTTTGTCACCAGGCCTGCCAGAGCCTTCCAGAATGCAAAGGTGAGAACTAGATATACTCTAGGAAATAGCAAGCAGACAATTTGGCACACACTTTCTTTTATTCAGTTCCACCCATATCCCTGAGCTACAGCCTAGTGACCAGCCATTCTGGTTATAAAAATTTTTCTAACTCTCAAGTCTGCATTAATGTTACTAATAGTCACATATTCTACAATGTAAAATATTCATCAAAGTATTGGAAGTGTTTAAGTATTTATTACTCATTTTTCCCAGGGCCCTGTATGAGCACCTGGAGAAATGACTGAAGAAGCCAGCTTCATAAAATTGATTGCATGCATGAGGACAGATCCAACACTGCTGTTCATTAGCTTTACTAATGTTAAGCACTTTTACTACCCTATTACCTTGCTTGATAACTCATGCTTGCAAAAAAACAGATGAGAAAACACAGATTTCTCTAAAGCATAAGCGCAGTGAAACATTCARTACAGTGTTATAATCAAAGACAAAAACCACGTGGGACTCTAACCTTGTTTTAAAGCTGAGCAGGTGGGAAGAAAGGGGGTGGAGAGTAGTTTTGCTGCACGTGTTCTACCGTGAAATGCTGAGAGAGAGTGGAGTTTAAAGCAGTGTGGCCTGAGTAGCCCAGGGGCTGGATCTAGCCCTTGAAACACTTGAACTTAGCCTCCTGACCTAAGCAAGGCTTGTCTTAGGGAAAGCCAAGAACAGCACATCCTATCCTGCCAGCCAAAACTGCCGCCTTTTCCTGCTTGCTCCCCACCTGTCAGAGCAAGCTGTGTGATGTGCAATGCACTCTGCCTTCTCAAAGAGCATGGCTGAGCCATCCCTGATGTACTCCATGCTGCTGTACAAGGTGGACCCTCAGCTTCCTTCTTCTCTGCTTCACCACGGACGAGGGAGCGTGCATGCCCCAGTGCCTCAGCTCTACACCACATCTTTGACTCATGCACATCTCAGGCTGTGCCCAGGAGCTGCATGTGCAGCACTGCTGAGCCAGAGAGATCAGCGCATCCAACGCGCAGAAATGAGTTAGAAGACCCTTCTCTGCTCTACTCGTTTACAGGAAAAGTGCAAGGGCACAAAAAGTCCCTGGGATTTTTCTCACTGATGCTGTTCAGTGCTGTTTTCCATGAGTTCCTTTCAGTTTTCCATGCCTTATTGAGGCCTTGTGATATCTATACAAGATGACAGCATCCACAGTGCCGTTAACATCCATTAGCAAGCTGAACAAGAAGCAACTGACCCAAACCTGTGTGTGCCACACGAGTCAGACTGCAAAAAGAACAGGTATTTAAGATCAGTAACTGAATTTTTGAGTAAAGCTGCTCATTCTATGAACAAAAGGCAATGATTGCTCCATTACTCAAAATGACTTCTCAGAGTAGCAAGCAATCATAATTTATTGCAAACGCCTCACGCCCTTCTAGTTTCTCATACAGCTGCTTACACCATGTGGCTTTTTATCAGGTGTCTGGACATAATAAAAGCAGCAGTGTTGTCGCTTCTTAAATATATGACCCCCAGCCCCGTTATGCCTTTAACATACATCTGTTATGCCTTTAACTCCTAACACTTGAAGTATTCAAGGTCAGGTTGGACAGGGCTTTGAGCAACATGACCTAGTGGAAGATGTCCCTGCTCATTACAGGGGGGTTGGATTAGATGATCTTTAAAACTCCCTTCTGACCCAAACCATTCTCTGATTCTACCTCAGCAGTACACACTATTTTCTTTCAAAGGCACATTCCTGTTGTGTAAAACTGCAGCATCATCTTTCCCAGAGCACAGATTTCTCTTTTTGGGTCATAGATGTGTATAATTGTTTCATTCATCTGTATGGATTTCAGTTTAACCAGCCAGTTTCTGCTTTGTTCATATTAGTTCAAATCAGGAGTATCTCATGACCTAATGGACAAGCATACTTATGTTCTGATCAAACTAATCCTAACTAATTAGAACAAAACAAACACATACTACATTAGGTAGAAAACCAAGCAAGGACACAGAATGACAGGAAAAATAATATTGTGACATTCACAATAATTTGTAAAATTCCTTCTACATATAGTTTGCCAGAAGTCCCAACAGCTACCATATTTTCTGCAATACTAAAAGATAACGAAGTGTTATGATTCTCATGTCAATGTGCTGAAAGTATATAAATGCACACAACTACCAAAGATAGACGATTACATAGAATAAAAGAAACAAGACATGAAACACTCCACTGCCAAAATCTAATGATTTTGGGATCAGTCTGGAGTAAATGTATGACTAAAACAGATGTTTGCAGTATATTAAGAAACTAAACAAATTAAAACATCAATGAATACCCCACTTTGGGCTCAGATATTTTAAGAAGGGCAAAAAGAATTGCTTTGTTTGAAATAATATATTGTAATCTTAAGTAATTTCCTTCTCGGCTCTCTTACTAAACCATTTTCACTTGCATGTCTGCCTTTAACTTCATTACAAGCAGATTTACTGCACTGCGTATCAGTCAGCTAGCATCCGTGAACTGATCCCTATTTGCATCATTATTCTGTGTAACTTCACACTTGCTTTGTATGCCTGTCTATCAAATCATAGTAAACTTTCTGCAACTTTTTTTAACTCCTGCTTTTAAATGGATTTCTGGGAAAAAAGCCCTCCCTTTGTACAAATTCACCACCACTGAAAAACAAAAAACCAAACAAAACCCAAATTAAGTAAAAGGTTGGTGTGCCGATAACCATATAACTCTGTGTTTTAAATGTCCACTTATTATTATACAGCCGTCATGACTACAGATTTGAGAGAAAAGCATCACTGCAGGAGAAAGAAAAAGGGACTTCTAATCACAGAACTTAACTTACTGGTATATACAAAAATGTTTTTTTAAATCAAATCACTGCAGTCTCCATTTGAAGAACTTGTGCTTGCTTTCTCTCTTCTAAGCATTTGTGCTGTTCTGTAATCTAACTACTGAGTATCAAGGGATTTTTCTTCTGAGCATTCAAAAACAAAATTCCTCCTCAGACTCATTTTAGCTCATTTCTCCTTTAACGACAATTCTTGTTACTTCACTTTTCACACACCCACACGACTTTTTGAAAGACACTCAAATCTTGTAGAGTACTGATTCTGCTGAACAAAACATCCACTGCTGTTTGACAGGCTGTGTAATCACTGCAAACTCCACAAAAGCACTCCCATCTCACCAACAGGTTAATTTTTCAATCTAGCAGGATAGGAATTTTTCTTGCTTTCCTTAATTTTTTTTCTGGGCAAAATGATAACCATTCTCCAGAGAGCTTCTCTTTCACTTGGTGACAATTACACTGCTTGAACTTTCAGTGTAGTTACTAAATTACTGCTCCCTTCGCAGACCAACCGATAGCAGAGAGAGGAGGTGGAAGATTCATTAAGTAACAGCTAGGGTTTGTGTATGCTGTGAGGTGAAGAACCCTTTCCATAAGGATTCCCTGTGGGAATCTGAACAGCGTTTATAAATRTAGATGTACTGGGTCTGGCTGGGATGGAGTTAACTTTCTTCATAGCAGCCCCTATGGTGCTGGGTTGTGGATTTGTCACTAAAACAGCTTTGGTAACACACCCATGTTTTGGTTACTACTGAAGAGTGCTTGTACAGCCTCAAGACCTTCCCTTTTTCCTCCTCTGTCCCCCTCCCAGCGAATAGACTGAGGTGGGCAAGAAGCTGGGAAGGGACACAGCCCGATGGGTATTCTATGCCATATAACGTCACGCTCAGCAGTAAAAACGGGTGGAGGAAGAAGAGGGTGGGCTTTTTGGCTTTCCAAGGTGGCTGTTTGGAGACCGGCTGGGCATCAGTCTGCCTGTGGGAGGTGGTGAATGATTTCCTTTGCTTCACTTGTTTTTTTTCCCCCCTCTTTCCTTCACATACTAAACTGTATTTATCTCGACCCACGAGTTTTCTTGCTTTTGCTCTTCCTATTCTCTCTCTCACACCCCTGGGAGTGGGGCAGAGGGGGCAAGTGAGCAGTTATGTGGGTGCTTAGCTGCTGGCTATGGTCAAGTCACCACATTAGGTAAGTACACCCCTGTAAAAAGGGTCACGTGTGGCATAATATTAATTTCTAAAGCTTTTCAGACTATGCCAACTTCAGCATCAGCCACTCTGCAGTGAATGCTCCCTCTCATCAGTTCATGACAGTTCTCAAGAAGCTGCTGTGCAGCTCAAAACTGCTCTGGCATAGCTTCATCTAGACCCCTAGCACCTCCAAAACTCACCCTGTAATAGAACAAAAATGCTATACCTATAATAGAGGTTCCTTGGCTTAAGAGAAAGACAGCATTTGCAGTGCCCGACTGACAGATAGGGAATAAGACAGAATTTTAGATCTCATACCATTTTATTTCTGCTTTTGTTTCTCCTTGATGGCACATATTAAAACTATTTTTTWATCCAAAGCAAGAAAAAGCTCATTAGCTCTGAAGAGCTCTTTGATTCTCTTAGACAGCAATAATATGAGCAGGTAAGAATTTTGGCTTTGTAAAGCATAATTATGTTTTAGATGACCATAATATCAACTAGGGGTGTGAAATGTTTCAAATACTGCAGAGGCACAGCAGCTAAATAACAGGTAGATAGAAATGCACCTGAAAGGGCAATCAGCTAGTGGAAGAGCAACACTTGTGGAAAACTTAAGATTAGCACAATTGAACAGCTTATGCTTAAAAAAGAAGAGTAAATAACTAGCATTTAGCAAGATTTTGGGCCACTGAAATAATCAGTGACTCTACCTTGAAGGAAAGGAAGAGGATGGGGAAGGCATTGAGTAAATGCATCAAATGTGCCCACAGCCCACAAGTCTTTCAACCCCTTTCCAGTGTAACGAGGACAAACATGGTCTGGCTGGGGAAAAGAACATGCAGTCTTTCAGTATGATGTGTTTCAATGCCCTGTGCTCCAAATTACTTAAAAGTATGTCATGGGCTAGAGTCAAAGACAGTTGCATATATGCTACTGGCAGAACATTTATGATTTATCAGTGGGCTCTTGCTCTCCAGCATCAATAAATTATTCCTCATTTTCTGCCTTGTAYTCTATGTATACACTACACAGTGCTACTCTAGTGTATTAAGCAGATACTGTATTTTGCACCAGAAGAACTACATTTTAGATGCTGATAGTCACAGTATTGTTTCTCATTTGCACTCAAGTAACAGAAATTTCTAATCTCTCTGGTGACCTCTGAGATTCAGCTTTYCCCCTGATCCTGCTGCATGCCCAGAAATTTTTCTTCTTTCACAGAAACCAGCAGGAGTTTTGCTCTGTCTAGCCAACATTTTTTTTTTTAATATCGAATTAAAGGAAAGTGGGATAAAGTGCCTAAATCTGTGAAATGCCATGGTATTTCTAGAATACATTCCACATACATGTGCTATCAATAGTCAGAGTTTTCAGATACAGGTTTTTTATACTCAGGTTCTTAAAATCATCTTTACATTCCTAAACAAAAGCTAAGATAAAGAATGAGAACAGCAGTTGAAATAGCAGTTATTGTCTATACTGCACTTAACTTTGTCAATTAAAAAGCTATGTTCTCAGGCTGTGCATATACACACCAGCAAAAATTATCTAGTGAAACATTTCTTCTGTGGGGAAAACATTGGTACAGCATGTGGTAAAATTAAGGCACTTTATGAGAAACAAAAGCAGGAAAAAAGGTAAACCACAATTTTCCCTTTGAAACATGTATCATGTAAATTACACCCCTAGTCAATCAGATAAATAATTAGCCTCTGTAGAATTTAGTTTTCAAAGGCCAACCAAGGTCCTCCTCTTATTTTTGCTTAACTGTGAACAGATCCAAACTTGACACATGTATTGGCTTTCAGATTCAACTATTATAAAATTGTTGCTAGTACCCTGGTCATTCTGCATTATTGTTTTAGTTCAGGTACATCTTCATGTATAAACTGAAGGATGGTGATACTGTAGTCAAAACAACAGAAAGCAAATCAGAAGACAGGCTCTGCTAGAGACTTCATCTCTTTCTCATTTTGTAAAATGGAGATGATAGTTTTTTCATTCTGTAAGCAAGTTTCAGGACTTGGTAACAGGCTGCAAACTACTTTGGGACCTTTGGACATCAATTTAAGTGAAAGCTCTTCTCTTTCTCCCAAAAAGACAATCTATGCATTTGATCAGTGACTTCTACACAATTGTCTTCAGATAAATCACTTCCCTTTAAGGTGCTTTGTTGCTTTCACACATTTTGGTGACAGTTGGTTTTATTTGATGCCTATATATTTACTACTTTCAAACTGTAATCCACTGTCTCAGAAATACATCCTGCATGTACAGAAAACACCTAAAAGAGGCAAAAAATCCAGTCTAATTTGGGTCCATTTTGCATACAGCATGCAAATAATACAACGTTCATCTTCATGGCTTCTACAAACGGTCTGACAATCTAGACCTCCAAACAGCAGAGAGAAGGTGGCAATAGAGAAGAAGAATACCAAGCTACAAGGTACTTGCAACTCAGCAAAACAAAATTCTTTCCAATGATCTGTGATGTAATGTAAAGTAACATTGTGTTTCACTTGGTTATTTCTATGGTGAGAAACTCCTAATGTTTGAGCAAAAAATTATACAACATGGAATGTGAGTTCACAGAAGATGCTACTGAAAGAAATAAAGGTTTATTTGTCCTAATTTTATAAGGTATTTCTCTCTGACATGCTCTCATATCTTAAGAAAATATCTAGTCCTCTTAACTTTGTTCTATGAACAGCAAGAAACCAACAGTGAGCAGTCACCTGTGCTTTGATAATCTTTCCAAGAGTAGATCTACACGATTTGTACCAGGGACCGTATGTACTTCGACTCTTGGTGACCTACTGTGAAACCTGCTGTGGTACGTGGTCTCTGCCTCTAGACGAGAGCATCCTTCTTAATCTATCGTGTTGCATTTGTTCCATCTTTACCACAGCCTGCCATCAACTGTAACTGCTTTCCATATAAACCCAATAAGCACCTAAATATATGTTTCCTGCGGCACTGTATCCCCTCAGAATGAACAAATAAGGGTTGAACAGCATAATGCGCTGAATTGTATGCTATATACCATAAAATCTGGCACAGCTGAGGAAAGGTTAAACAAGTATGAGTGTTCTGCATAAATCTGAAAGAAATACATGATGACTGATGACTGAAATACAATTAGTTGCTGCTTGCAGTAAGCAACCGGGTACCTGCTGAAAGTCATAAAAATTACCTTTGATCGCATGACGTGTTGAGGCCTACTTCTGCTTCAGGAGGGCAAGAGAGACGTAAAGACAAATTATAACTTCAATCTATGTAGTTTCTGTTAAAAAAAGTCTGTAACAGTTTTTCTTCTCAATTTAAGGGGGGGAACCAATCAAACTTGGGTAATCAGCCTTCTTTTATGCTAATGACATCAGTATTAGAAAATGCTTAGCAAGCACAGCTCACTAAAAATGTATTTGACAGCCATTTTAAAGGCAGCTGCTACTAGATTAGAACTTGATATGAATATGGATCTCAAATATTACCTTTTCAGTGAGGACTTTCAGTTCTCAAGACCAGAAAGAAGGAGCACAGAACAAAATAAAAGCCAAGGCAGAAAGACACCACAAAGCAAGAGAGAGAAAGGGGAAAGCAACTTACATCTGACACTCAGTGTGTGGCTTCCTACAGCATCACGTTTTTAATACCAGTATGTTAGTGTACTGCAATTACCTTTGCTGTCACTTACACTCTTCTAAGTCACAGCCAGGATCCAGAAGCTTAGTTACTCAGCTTTATAATTTAGAGCAGTGGGCCAAGTTTTGCATTTGGCAGACATACCTGCTGCATTAGAGTAAAACAAGATGCTAATGAACCTGGGATGTAATACATTAGTGGATTGTTTATTTCCTGCTCCCATCTCTCTCTCAGACACCTTGTAGCCACTACTATCAATAATACAACACTATGTAACAGAAAAGCAATATAAGCAAGCAGAGATATTGGACTTAATAAGCAATTGGATTCTACCTTTTCACTTYAGTTTTTTTAAGAGAGTTTTTGTTTTTCCCTAACAAGACATATAGCAATTTTTAAGTAACTCATTCCCCTCCTTCTCCTCTCCCCCCAGCACCACACAGAAAGTAGCTATTGAGTGTACAGACCGGGAAACTTTACAAGAGCTCAGGAGCTGGAAGGACCCCAGCAGCAGATGGGAAGAACAGTAGCAGCCACCTACAAAAGGAGACCCATTTTATTCTTTCTCCTGGGGCCTCTGCTGCAACATGTGCATGCAGGGTAACACTCTTGGGGCAGATCTTCATGTGTAGCAAAATGTATGTCAACCTCAAAGGGACTATAATACACRAAACTCTAAAGCCTATTTTTTTGCCTAAATATGTGTAGCAGTGTAGGAAGAATGTCTGAATCTAAAGGTCTGTAAAACGCATCTATAAAAACGGTTCTGTGGAGGAAAAAAGAGTTTCAAATGGAAAAGAGTACTCAAAAAGAGTAGTCAAATGGACTACTGCTACCAGCTATCACTTCAAAGTCACTTGACACAGCTGACCTCCTGTTAAGTGTGGTCACCCTGCAGGCAGGAATAAATAAAGCAGGATAGAGATGGCACTGTATAACCTGTTGCCCATAGCACTATGGTATTGTTTTTCAGTGGGCTGCTGAGTGTCCTGCCTTGTCTTTTTGTTTCTCTGTTACAGCGTAAACTCCCTTTTGTGGAAATCTAATAATGCGTATAAACTCTGACACATAATTCCTGTGATGGGCAAATCTTTGATATTCACAATTCACTGAACAAACTCACAGTACGTGTAACTTCATACAGCAGTGTATGATGCTGAGGAAGTTTAGAAATTGCATTTATTGTGGAGGGTGGAAACTATTTTTAAATAATCTCTGATACTGAGGAGAGGTTATTTATTGTCACAGCAGGCAGTTGCAGAGCATTGAGAGATACAACTTTGCTGGTAGAGGAGGAATGGGTGAATAGGAAACCTTAAAATTCAATATAATTTTTAAATTCAAAAGCTTTAGCAGACACCATAAAGAAGAGAGAATGTTATTGTAGGGGAATTACAGTTTAAAGAATATGAAAACCAGCATAACCCAAGTGTATTTCATATTGGTATTTCCATTCCTGCCTAAAATGCTTGGAAGGTTCATTTCCCCATGAGTGCTGGATGAACTGTTGTGTTGTTGAGTGCTGAGGAACCCAAGAATAAAAAAAAAAAAAAAATAAAAAATTAACTACATACCTAAGGGGCAGGAGGGATATAGAAGACCAAATATCTAGCTTTAACAAACGGGTTAAAAATACCCAAGCACGCCTGAAAAATAGGCAGTCACATGATAGATTAATATGAAATTTGCAATTTTGCTGTCTCTACTTCAGCAGCTAGGTAGACAAGATAGACTGATAGAAGAGAGAACCAGAGATTGACAGATGAACAAGGATCTTGGGGCCTGAGTCACGAATTCACTGACTTACTACACTGTGGAGCACCAGGCTCTAGCTAACTCATGCTGAAATAGCAAGCAGCAAAACCCAGGAACAGATATCATCAATACAGAAGATACATGGCTTTGACACTTGGTCATGCTTGCAGTTCAGTGTTCCATGGGTAACCTGCTAATGCTTCATACCTTAGGGTGGCTGCAGACTATTGCACTCATGTCTATTATACTTTAGTCGAGTTCAGGTTTAATAAGTGAAAACCAGCTCACGAGTACTGAGCAGACCCCAGCTGATCATCAATTCAAATGGGATGCCTCCCCTTCAGCACAGCAGATTCTGCAGTCATACAAGTGCTTTGTATAACTGAAGCAATGGAAATACCAAAAGAATACAAACACTACCTACGTTTTCCAGCAGAAAGATAAGACAAGTTACATTTTGACARTTCATTATAAACCATTTCACTAACGATGACGGTGGTTTGGCACATCTGGAAGAAAGGGAAAAAGAACTGAAATACAAGCAGAGTCTCTTGCTTGGGATCTTCCTCCCAAGATCTGTACAAGATTCATAACCCCCCAACATGCTGCCAGAAAGCGAACCATGGAACTGGACTCCACAGCCCAAGGGACACACACCTCGCATCATTTTCCCTTCCCATAAGAGAAGACAAAGTAGGAATAAAATAATAAAATCATACCTCCCTCCTGTGCAGGTCAAGCTGCACAGTTTTGGAAACCATGGGGTCCTCAATTTACAAGCTTTAGGACAGCTTTCATTTACATTTTTATATTTCACTTTGTTTTGCGCTACATGTTTGGCTGTTTAACCAGTCAAGACATTTAGACTTCCCTTTTTTCACCAGTTTAACTTTTTGATTGCCTTATACAATAAAACACCGTCAATGTTTAAGATGCAAATGCCCAGTTTTAGAAAAAATGTGCAACATCCAAATTGTTTTTGTTACTATAAGAAAAACAAATAGAAACCCATGAAAACTAGAGCTCTACAGAACCCCAAAATATTGGTACAGAAAGGGCTCGGGGAGAGGCTCTTGTGCTTCCAGACAGCTTGGAAAACTTAAACAAAGAATTTGTCTTCACAGTTCTCGGTGCAGGATTGTGTATCCCAAAACTCACACCCAAAATATGCACCCATTGAGTTAAAAAGCAAGCAAGTAACTAGAAGAAACCTATTAAGACCAACAGAGAGAAATTTTAGGGAATGAGCTATCTCTTCTCTCATGTTTAATACCTTGAAGGTCTCTTATCTAACCAACGCACCAGGAGATCGTTTACCAGCCCCGTAGATTTTCAGGCAGTGTCCCATATGGCCAGAAAAGAAAAACTGGTCAGAGAAATTGTGTAAACCTTTTGTTTCACAAAGCATCTACCAAGGGTGCCAATCTCTGAAATACATTATGGTTTTCATTGTAGTTTTCTGTCAAATTAATCCACGTGAATATAGCTATCACAGCCTAAAATACTGTGCATCTTCAGACTTACCCCAAAATAACACACAGAATGTATTAATGCAATATAATTACAGAAGTTCATCTACATCAGCACATCTTGTGGAAGACCTGAGTCACATCCAAGTCGTTGTAGGATGTATATGCAAACAGGCTTTCACTGAATTACAAGGCAGAAATTAATTGAGCAGCCTAATTCTTTTCTATTTACAGTAGTAAAGGTGTCACTGTTATCAACCGTTGCAATGTTTAAGTGCAGAATTCAGTACTTGAAAAGCATTTTCCAATTAGAAAAACAAAACCAAAAACCAACTCCTCCCCAAACCTCCAAAGAATGTACCACAAAATTATACATAGGCACCAAAAAGAGACAGGAACCAAAAATGAAAGAGACGGGGAGAGCGAGAAAGAAAGTAATAAAAAAAGAGAAGATAACATTAAATCAAGCTATGGTGCTTTTCAACAAAATGGTCAGAATATTATGCCTCCTTTTCAGGCAGAAGAAGGTATAATAACGCAAAATTAGCAAATAAGTTAGTTAATGGTCTTCATATGAAAAGAGGGTTTTGTATGTAGACACACATGATATTTATGAAACCACTTATGACACCTGTGGCTGAAGATAAATAGTAATTACAATACAAGCAGGACTTCACAAATGTAGCAATTCCTTAAACATCAGTGGAGCAGCACAGCCATCTCCAGGTTTTTAGACTTAGCAGAACCATCTGAAGACAAGTTTTTTTTTGTTTCTTTTGTGGGGTTCAGAAGGAAAAAAGAAATTGAGAGTATCTGGGGATAACTACAGTAACTCTTATGAAAGAACTGGAAACAACAGAAATGAGAAGATCCTCTGGGATCTCCAGTAAGTGAGCAGTAGAACAACCATCCTGATATAYTCACGCTGCAGGAGAGCAATACTGTGCATGCAAAGGAAGGGTAGCCGCTGACCTTGACCAACAAAATGAAGAGTGATATATACACAGGGAGGCAACTTCCTACCAAGACAGAGGAGAAGCATACAAGCCATGACCCAACACCCACTGAAGCAAACAAGTTTTGCACTGGCTTCAGTGGATCTCATAGCACTGATGCCATTTTTACCTCCACAAACACCACCACTTGAACTTCCTCTTTAAAACCCAACAATTAGCACTGGACAATTTCTACAATGGTGAAGAAAAGTATGTTATCTGCTACTCAGACTCACAGTATAGRGAACATCTTGCTGCATTTTTATCATAGCAGACCTGTAGAAAAAGGTTCTGGCAAATACAGACATAAAATGGCTTCTTCTACTCCTCTCATATTCTGACATGATAAAAAAAAGCTGAAGCTGAAATGTGTGGTATTTAAAAAAAAAAAATCAAAATCTGCTCCTTTTCTGAAAGCTGGAGCTCTTAGCTACYTACACAAGGTGCTATATGGCCTTGATTATATCCTGCCTGCTGGATAGCCACATCTCTGCTTTGGTGTCCTATAATGCTTAGGCTGTTTGGTTTCATTTTTCTTAGATCTCTGCAAAAACTCCAGTTCCTTTCTCCATGCTCTTGCTGGGTAGAGACTGGTTACTATGACGTTCCCAGAAGTGCAGTACGAGGGCTATCGGAGCAGTGTTGGCTCCTGAGAATCCATAATTCCTTAGGCATTAATTTGTCAAGAGCTCCAACCTTGTGCATAAGGGGACAACTTAAAGCTCACAGAGTCTCTAAATTTTTCAAGGAGTYCAGACTCTTCACCTGAAGCAGTAGYATAAAAAATACAGATATCTGTGAAACAACAGATGCTCACATGCCCTACTACACTTCAAATTCCTTGCCATATTTCAGCACTCGGAGCTAGGTCAGAGGTTCAACGCACAGCTTTTCTTGAGAAAAGGGAACCAGTTTCCCCCTTTTAAAGCAACGTTTCCTTTTCTTCTCCTCTCTAAACCTCCCTACTGCAAGCACTTTTGTTTTATAATCCCCATCCTCCTCACCTGGGGACCCTTCCATCAGCCTCCTTACTGGGACTGGGTGATCCAAGTCCCACCAGCCGACCTGTCACATAGTTACTACTCCTCTGTGTTTCAGAATCAAAAGTGATCTGTCTGGGGCAATAGCCAACTTTTTGTAAAATATTGCTTTATTTAAATCGATGTTCATTGCAGTTAAAATGACCCGTTATTTTTGCTTTCTGGCACTGCCGATACTCTCCCTCTTCTCCCTGGTAGATTTTATAACAATACAAGAACAGAGGCTGCTAAGAAAGAAACCAAGCTCCATGTTCAAAGTGGAGTTTGCAGCTTGATGCGACTCTGCTCCCAGCATTGAAGAGAAGTCCCATGCTGCACAAAAACTGAAAAAAMCCCCCCATA
This sequence comes from Oceanodroma leucorhoa, assembly GCA_030449065.1. NCBI lineage: Eukaryota > Metazoa > Chordata > Aves > Procellariiformes > Oceanodroma > Oceanodroma leucorhoa. The sequence goes on along the minus strand of JASVER010000020.1, from coordinate 7,511,319 downwards.
TTTTAATAGCACGTGACAAACCTGGACAACATGCTCAAAATATGTGGTTTTGTTTTACATGGAGCCAATTGTGCCAGCTGTATTTTACTGTAGTAAAGTGCAGAAATCCACTTACCACATGCTAACACTCTGTGCTGCCAGGTGATGTATGAACTTGTTCTGCTGTTTCCATCGGAACTCAAATCCATTACAATTTGACCTTAGCATCTTTCAAATTACCCCAGATCATACCTCTTTTCCGCTCCAAATCTGTAGTTACAGGCCTGATTCTTATTTCCCAGTTGTTAGTTGTAAGCCACACTAATTCCCCCCACCTCAGCTGAATTATTCTACATTCCCTCAGCATCCATGAGTGCAGAATCAAGAAATTGGGAGAAAAGGAGAAAAAAGTTTTTCCCTTCCTTGATTCCTGCAGGCAAACAACTGTCTACAACATGAGATCTGATTAGCACTAGACTCCTGTCTCAGTCTTTTTTCTTGGGCAGGTTGTTAGTGGTTCCAGACCGTGACATAACATTTCTCAAACTCCTCCCTATGTCCAGCCATGAATTTCACAACTGCAATGCAAAATGCTGGTTTGCTTTGGTTTTGGATTCCTCAACTTTTTTTTCTAGCTCAGGGTGGTGAGAACAGTGTTGGCCATTAACATGCTGCCAGTTTACCTTGCAGATACACCACCCAACACACATTCCTCACAAAGTCGCTACCTTCTTTTCTCCAACTAAGCACATGGAACAACTTAAGAAACAATGACAGGAGGCTGCTTGTGGGAGACATACTGATAAAGATCTACGGCAAAATCTTGCTTCTGCCCCCATCTACCAAATAAGTTAACAGGACTACTGCATCCAGCTCTGGAGCCCCCAGCAGAAGAAGGACATGGACCAGTTGGAGTGGGTCCAGAAGAGGGCCACAAAAATGATCAGAGAGATGGGACACCTCTCCTGTGAAGAAAGGCTGAGAGAGTTGGGGTTGTTCAGCCTGGAGGAGAGAAGGCTTCRGGGAGACCTTATTGTGGCATTTCAGTACTTAAAGGGGGCTTATAAGAAAGATGGGGACAAAGTTATTGGTAGGGCCTGTAGCGACAGGACAAGGGGGAATGGTTTTAAACTAAAAGAGGGTAGATTTAGACTAGATATAAGGAAGAAATTTTTTACAAYGAGGGTGGTGAAACACTGGCACAGTTGCCCAGAGAGGTGGTAATTGCCCCATCCCTGGGAACATTCAAGGTCAGGTTGGACGGGGCTCTGAGCAACCTGATCTAGTTGAAGATGTCCCTGCYCAYRGCAGGGGGACTGGACTAGATGACTGTCCTGGTTTCAGCTGGGATAGAGTTAATTTTATTCCTAGTAGCTCGTATAGTGCTGTGTTTTGGAATTAGTATGAGCATAATGTTGATAACACACTGATGTTTTAGTTGTTGCTAAGTAGTGTTTACACTAGTCAAGGACTTTTCAGCTTCCGATGCTCTGCCAGGTGCACAAGAAGCTGGGAGGGGACACAGCCAGGACACCTGACCCCAACTGACCAAAGGAATATTCCATACCATATGATGTCATGCTCAGCATATACAGCTGGGGGAAGAAGGAGGAAGGGGGGCACGTTTGGAGTGATGGTGTTTGTCTTCCCAAATAACCGTTACGCGTGATGCAGCCTCCTTTTCTGGAGATGGCTGAACACCTGCCTGCCGACGGGAAGCAGTGAATGAATTCCTTGTCCTGCTTTGCTTGCATGTGYGGCTTTTGCTTTACCTATTAAACTGTCTTTATCTCAACCCACGAGTTTTCTCACTTTTACCCTTCCGATTCTCTCCCCCATTCCACCTCGGGGGGGAGTGAGCGAGCAGCTGTGTGGGGCTTAGTTGCTGGCTGGGGTTAAACCATTACAATGACCTTTAAAGGTCCCTTCCAACCCAAACTAGTCTGTGATTCTAATACTTCCACTGCCTTCAGCAGGAATTTGATGTCACTCCTACAGCATCAGGAGCTGAATTTTGTAGACAATTTAGGAGAAAATAACAACATCACAACCTTAAATAAAAATGACAATTTAAAYAACAGGAAAAGAAAATTAATTTACCAATCAGCTGGGCCATAATATTACTGCAAGGTTAAAAAAATGAGTATGTTTACTGTAGGAACCATCTCCAACAGCCTTATTTTCATTAGATAGCATTATATTGCTGTATTTTACAGTGCGAGTGCTTACAGGATAAAAGACTACCGCCAGTGAATAAAGGCATGAAAACTCTGGCCTCAACAGTGTTAAAAATAATCTATCTAATAAAGATACATAAAAGTAACTTAAAACAGCTAAAAAGCTAGAAGCTCACAGAATAAGCTAACACAGGAAATTGTTTCAAGATTGCTGTTCTAGAGGCCACTTTTGTTCTGGAAAGCAGTTTTTATTGTCCGTTAGACCACTGTCAATGACCACAGAGGCGACCTACCAGAAAGCACAATTGCTCTCTTCCCATATACGTGTCCACAGTTCCCACCGAGGAGCCTTCCAGAGACCCTGCCTAGGAATCCAGACTGAGGGACACCCTGCAAGGTCTCTGCCCTGTAATGTAAATACAGCCTTTTTGTGTTTTTCAGATGCTGTCTCATAAGAGACTCTTTTACTGGAGGCCATGTATTTGCCACTGATGTCTTTACAGTCGTAGAAGAGAATGAGGCCTGCAGGTTGATTGGAAAACCATCTATTGACCAGAAGTGAAGGGCCAAGAGGCACTGTGTTCTGCGCACCCAAGCACGCCACCACTGCCATTAGCAAGAACTGCGTGCCAGGTGGGAATTCAGGACAAGGCTYGGATGTGTTGTTAAGATTCTCAGAGATTATCAACAAGGTGATGACATTTTTAATATAGTAGTAGGGTGCAACCAAAGTATGAAGCTCAGCTTACGCTAAGTACGAAGTTTGCTCTCCTTCCAAACCCGATCAAATTCCTTTTTGTATTTATATTGTGGCATTTGACATATTTGCCATTATGTTTCTGTTGTACCTGTGCTTCCACCCCTCAAAATCCAACCTCACTTAGCATTGTGAAGCAATAATGAAATTGCAATAAAACATTAAAAAAAAAAATCAAGATTTTCATTGAAAAAATATAAAGGTTCCACAAGGGACCTTACTATTGCTATCAATTCTTATGCTAAAAGCAGGAAAATAATACAGTAAGGAGTGATAATATATAAACCTAAAATAGAAAGCTCTCTCTAAGCAACAATTATAGCTTAAGGATGTTGCCTGTTTGTGACTGAGCACACAACCCTTGACTGTATTATATTCTGTGGGGCAGATCCTCAGATAGCAATTTGGAGTCATGAAATCAATTTATGTCAGCTGAGGAGCTGCCTTATGAGTCTGAAGATCATATTAAACTGAGAATACCGATGCACTTACTTCCTCTGTACCTTTTGACAAGAGGTCCAATTATTATTCAAGGGATTTAATGGACTATATGCATGACTACTGATACTGTTCAGTGTGCTATTTTAACTCTTTTTATACTGTGACTCATAATGCAACTTCTACAAGCAGCTGCATAACCCACTGTCGCAATGCATTATTTTCTCATCTGGTTACATTAATTCCCCTGATACACACACACTGCTAATTCTGACACAGTGGGTTAATGTTCACATTGCCATTAAGATTTTCTGTTCCCTGTGAAAAGTGCACTTTTATCCTGAATTACTTTTTATATTAGGGAAAACAAGGAGAAACAAATGCAATGTCTCCATGAAAGATTGGTATGTGTATCTTCTTGGGGGCAGCTAGTCTCAAAGCTGCAGTCAAGCACATGCCTGGTGTTTAGTTTTTACAGGTTTTGACCAACAAAAGCAACTTCAAAGCTCTATACACACTATTTTCTGACCTCAGATTTTCTTTGCATTCAGCCTATGTATTAAGCTATATCACACACTCAAGAGTCCCATCTTACTAAAATATTAATTCGGTGTACTGGGAGGAAAAATGGCATCCTAGTTAAAGCAAGACAGTAGCAATAATCTCTCTTTCTGTCAACATTCAAAGAAACTGCAAATACTATCTCCCACATGATATAAAACAGACACTACTATGCTCTTGCTTTGTCGACAATTAAGGCTGCTTAGAACTTCAAAATCAATGTGAAGTAACCACAGATATGCACAAGAATATCACTCCTGCACAGAAACTTCWAAATCAGCTCACTGGAGGCTTATATGCAGCATAGTCCAAAACACAGCCAATGTGCCTTCCCTGTCCAGCTAGTGACGAGAAGTGGAAGATTAATACAGCATTCCCAAAGCCATGCAAATGTAGGATGAGGTTTGCCTCATTTCCCTAAATTGGAACTGCCTCATTTCCCTAAAAACATTACAGTCTAAAGAAGAGTAAAATCCAGATAAGGGTAGATAGACATCAAAGACTGAAGCCTACAGGGAAGAATTTGGGGACTGTTAAAAGAAGAAGTGGGAACTAAAAACCATTCTCCCATTTTGACATTGAGAGAGAKAAAACTGTAGATCCCGGAGTGCCTTTCTGCAGAATACTCTAGCTGCCTCTGTGCTCACTTTGATGTGCAATGGAAGCTGCATTTTCCACTTCTMTCGTGGACTGAATCAATTTCCATTCAACACACCATAGTCCAATTCAGCTTTGCTAAAGCAAACAGTTGAAGAAAACAGTAAAGCTTCAGAGGTGCCTGTAAGTGTCAAGCACATGTATACCCACACACCCTATTTTGCAGTGACAGAAAGTGTAGACCTGCTCTGCACTACTTTATCACCAGCTCTTTAAAACAAAACACTCTATGCTCTGAACAATGCCTCTTTGTTAAATAACAATCCAGCAGTTACAGGGCCTGTGTTTCATGCTTTCCCCATTAAAATGCAAATCTCTGCCTTGACACAATGAGACCCAAAATGGGATTCTGTACAAGTAATGCAAAAGCATAGAGCTTGTGTCATCTACTGATAACGACGACTTCTACAATTATTTCAATCGCTTTCATGTTTATAATTTTATGCACAAATTTCCTTAAGGAGGGAATAATTTTTAATATAAACTTAACAAGAAAGACATATACTATAAGATGTGAGCTTAAATTAAGTTTTCTGATCTCAAACAATAAATTCCATGATAAATTAACAGAAACAATACAACAAGTAGCAACAGACTATTAATAGGAGGATTCTAGCCAAAATAGGCTTTTCTAATCTGGGGATCTGACAGTTCCATAAAAAATAGCAGACAAGAAGAAATAATAGCAAAGTTATAATCACAATAATGGTAATATATAATAAACCACGTCTTTTTAAAGATAATGCTGTGAGTGGAACTTTGCACCAAAATTTCTTGAGCAAAAAACTGAGTGCTGATGAAGTTATCTTTCACTTCTTGTTCTGGTATGTATACAAATGAAAAAAGCCACAGATCTTAAAACACACAGCAAACTGGCCCACTTACAAAATTTACATAGCCACCTGAATAAAACAGGAAGAAACTTTAACCATGGGAGACTACAAACATAGTAGTTTATGCAAATCCACAACTAGCAATCATCTCTGGATGACTGTCAAAGAATACTGCTGTAAATATTGAAATGATATCTTACAAAAGGAGGCATAAATCTGCTCTTTGAGATTTAAATTCTGTAAGTGTCTCTGCTTCTTTTTAGTTTGGGGATCAAGTGATCACCTTTATGAAGGTAAAACTAGACAGGCAAATTCTGCTGTTAGGGCATGTGAAACAAAGAATATKAGTGAGTCTGAACCCACTTTCCTTTTCCATCCAACAAGTCAGCCAAGGGCCAATATTAGAAAGGGYTTGATATTAGTTCCAGTTGCATGTCCTTTCTGTAACAGCCTGATGTGGCCCCCATGCACTGCTCTATTAGAAAGTATTACCACATTAGCCACTATTACTACTTACCAACTTATGTGGAATCCCAGGGCAAACAAACTGCCTTACAACATTTAATTCCATTAGAAAATAAAAATCAATATACTGGGTCAACCCAGTCACAACAGTAGACATAGTGCAAAACACCTTCGATGCTCTCCATATMAACTATTTTCAGCTCAAGAGATTTCCTGAGCCAAATATGGTTTCCCTGTACTTACTAATCCACCATGATTTTCTCTTCCAAGTACTAACCCAATGTTCCCTTGACCTAAGGGATACACTTTTAACACTCTGATCATTCACAGCACCCTGTGGCAATGATTTCCAGGAGTATATTGCCTGCTCTTTGAAAAATAATCTGTTTTTTGAACTCAGCTCTTAGCAGTTTCACCCAGTGCTCCCTAGCTCTTGCACCAGAAGAGATGCTGATAGAGGGATGCCTACCTCCCTGCTCCTCATGATGCCTGTATCCCTCCCCTCTTATATTCTCCACCTACTGACGTATTGCTGAAGAACACTACTTATGTAAAGCAAGTTCTTCCATAAGCATATATTCTGATAGAATTGCATCAGTCTTCCCCAAGACTGATAAAGGAATCCTAATCTTACCTATACTTGCTGCTTTTACTGTGATTACAAATTAATTAAAATATCTGGCTCAGTGCTCATGTGATAGTATCTCCTTTTCCAAAATAAACTATCAGCTCTTTAGCTGACACAAATATCCTGCCCTAAGAGCTGCTACTTTCCTAAGTAAATTGCACCAAACAACTCCAAGATCTGTAAAAATACTACTACTGCTAAAACGTCTTCTTGACAGAACTGTATTTTATCCTTCTGAACTTCAAAAAAGTGCCATAAAAATCCTTTTGGCTTTTTCTGAATTATAAAATATAAAAATGCAAACAGCATTCTTCAGTTCTATCCACATTAAAAATTCTTGTTCAAAAGATTTAATAAAGTATTTTCCTGGGACTGGGATTATAAAGCAACTTTTTCTGACAGTCAAAAATCATGGAGTAACTTTTGTCAACATGACAGTCTTTGGTCACTAAAATTCACCTAACTGAAAATTTTCTCACTATACACAGCACTAAATCTATCATGTTATGCCACACACTCCTTAAAGACCCTACTCCTTGTTTTAATATAGTTATGTGGGGCAATACGAACCAAACACAAAATTATTTTGGTTGCTTTGCCTTTTCAGCCCCTACTTGGAATCTATATCTTAGTTTTTCCATGGCAGTAGTGAAATTGGGGTTTCAAACAAGAAAAGCCTTTGTAAAGCTCCTGGCATTACTCACAGGGCTCAAATCATCATTTCAACGTTTCTCTACAAATACAGTGTTAGACTGCACTTGCTTATATAATCAAACAAAACTTGTGGCTTTACCTTGTCTATGTTGTTTCAGCTTAATTCTCAGCCAATTTATACACCGTGTAAGTCAGGAGCAATTCCACTGCAGATCAAGGAGTTGTAATCAAATCAACACCAGTCCCTAATGATTCACATCACTGAGCTGTCATGCTGTATCAGTTTCTGCTTCTTCACCTTTGAAAATCCATAAAATGTAGCAAACTCTCTAGACCTGATTTTCCCCATAAATTAGAATTAAATAAATCAGGAAYATCACCACCACAATCACCATCATTTTGTGCAAGAATCAATGGACTTCTCCTCTAAACTCCATTCTGAAAATTCAGGAGATACTGTTAAGGCAAAACACCCAATTAATTCTGATTTCATTTTTATCAGCAGTCTGCCAGTTAAAAAGAATATGAAGGTTACAGATCAGCTATAATGATGAAATCAGAGAAAGCTTTTAAAAAACAGTATCATCCAAAGAACTTAGATATCCAAGTCCCATCAAAATAGCTTATCGTTTTTAGTCATAGATGCTTTTGCAAATCCACTGCATTCAGCTAGACATGAATTTATGAATTTTGCATGCTTTGTGTTCAGTTTCAGCAGTCAGTGCTGCAACGAACTCAGGACAGAGACCCTTTGCTCAAACAGGGCTCATCATTTAGCAGGAACAAATACTTTTAGAGCTGACAGTAAGCAAGGTACCAACTTTATTGAAACAGACACAATTTACCTTGTTCCAAATATCATAGAAAGCTATGAAACATTAAGGTGCCCAACTGCTTCCTGTGTCAAATCAAGGTTTTGAGAGCGAGATGTTAAAACATGCCTGACAGTCAAAAGGTTGCAAATGAACTCAGTGAAAGCTAGCAAACATGTTTGCACTTTCTCATAGCACTGTCCACACTTTCTGATATCAGTCTCATCAAACACCTGCCACAGTGAGGCCTGCTGTGACCCTTAGACAATGCCAGTGAGCTCCGTTATTAAAAAACACTGTGGGCTATGCAGCTGTGTTTTGGTGCAGGCATGTTCCAAATTCATTTTTCTCGTGAAGTACACAAAACAGTATTAAGTATCATTCCACTAGAATAGAGCACTGCATTAATTCAGCATTTTGTTGCGAAATCACACCCAGCRAGAATACATTTACCACATTTTGGCCCAGGAGGGCAGAACAGTCAGCAAATGGATTTCATGGCTAGGAACTCCCTGAATCCAGAAAACCAGAAGCCTGAGTCTTTGCCATACCCTTCAATGAAGTCAAGCACTGTGATATACAATCAGCTCAGARATCAACATAAGAAGGGAGGCGAGGACAAATATTGTGAGGAGTGGGAAGAGTAAATGGGCTTTCAGAGCCAGTCCCCATTTACAATAGAAATGTTGTTAGGTTTAATCTTGACCACTACCTTTGTTCTTGCAACTAACASAATGACTGTATGGGTTTCCACTGATTAGACTGGAGCATATTTTCAGGAAAAGGGTGTAACAAAAAAATCTCTTAATTTTATGACATGAAAGTGGTGATGATTCTGAATGTTAATTCCAAATTATTACACATTATGGTCTATTTACCTTTCCCATTACACTATTTCCCAGGATATCAAATCCATAAAGTAATTGTGTAAGAACTGAGAGTGGCTATTCAAAGCTTTCCAGTTGTTTCACAATTTGCTGATAGACTTAACAGTCTAAGGGTAGAAATACCATTTCAGGCTGACAACATACACAGTCACCGTGATCACAACACCTGACAGATTTGGCCATCTGAATTAATCTTTGGCCTGGAAATGTCAATATTTGACTCTTCTCTATTTTTTATTTTAGTCACCTGGGTCACATGGGAGATCACTTCAGAAGCATTACAATTGCAAACTTGTTCTGACATCAACTTAGCTTTTAATCATGGTGATTTCACTATTTAGATTTTGAAGCTGCACCTGATTTGAGCCACTTTGCTGAAAGCATAAGGTCCAGTGAAAGAAACTTTCGTGAAAATAACTGGGCTAAAACCAGCATTGCTATAAAGGAGGATAGGAACTGAGTGGAAAATAGGTGTGAGATGAGCAGTCCTGAGTTGATTTAACATTCAGAGGGCAAAGAGGTAGAAGAGGAGATGAGCTGCACCTGTGGCATTTTTGGGCCCTCTGTGTTTGTGACCAAATTCCATGTTCACATCACCTGTTCACAGGGAACACTGTTCACTTCAGAGCTTGAGTTTGATTCCCCACCTAAAGACACTTATTTCGCACACATATACTAAACACAAAATCAGTGCTAGTCACACCACCCTTCTATTGCATTTGGTTTTGACCAACTCAGACCTAATTAACAGCTCAAACAACTATTTACATCACCACTAAATTTTGCTGCACTGAAAACATACTGTTGGAGTTATCCTATGGAGACATTGTACAGACAACATTTTATGAAATGTCTAAAGATCAAAGGACTCTGTTTGAAATAAACTTAGATAATGAACCACATACAAATAAACAAAACAGTGTCTTACTATTTCTAAGGAAATGACTGTAACAAGATAGTAATAAATGAGTATAAACTAGAAAGTACTTTCTCCCACAGGTCACAAAGGAGAAAAAAAAATATGTCATTTTGGCAAAATGTCATATTTCAGTATAGTTCCTTTTTAATGTATTTTATATTCTGTTTTCTCTGTTAGGTCTTACAGTAAATACATCTGGTTTTAGATATCCTTAATTGGAGATTATATTTAGTAGGGAGCGAGAGAAGCAGCAAGTACTGCTTYCCCCCCCCCCCTTTTGTGTGCGCGCCTTGGTCTCAGCTAAGGCATGTGATCTCTTTATTGTATATGACCACCTGTATCATACTAATGGAAATTGATTTAGTTGTGGTCTCTGCTCCTAAAGGTATAGTTTGTCACACCAATACTAAGTCTACAACATGAGCTCCCCCAGAACTGGCCACACATCACAGGAAACAGAGAAAGCCGGAATGAGGAGTGAAGTTTCTGTTATCTGGTATGGTCAAACTCCAAGCAAAGTTTTCTCCTCATTAGCATGTAACAACTAGTGAGAGTGCTGAGTAACAGGGCATGAGCTCACATGGGCTGCTTTCCTCCCCAGACCACAATCCCAAGGGTCTCTCCTCCACACTTGTCATCGCTTCTTACAAAATCTGCAGAAAGCAAACATCGTTAAAAGGTAACAGTAGTTAAATTCCTTTCCACCAAATACTAAACCTTTCATCATAGTGAATTGGAAATGGATTGACAAACCTAAGCTCAGGTTTGCTTTTACAGTTATGCTGAAACTCACATGGAAAAGATTATGCTTACGCATTTACATAGAAGTTTTGGTAATCCCCAATAAACTATTGCAAATGATCAGAAAAAAGACTTTATACTGAACATCCTGAAGACCCTTAAGAAATATACATAATACAAGAATAAAATTGGCTTCAATCCATTATGTATTTCCAGCTGAACGCACTAAGATTCCTGAAATACGTATTCCCTGGTACTACATTACAATATCGTGACTGAAACCAACATCTTACACTATGTTCTTGCTATGTTACCTTTGTAAATACCTGAGCTATGGTATAGCTCAGCTGTTCCAATTTCTTTCTCTAAACTGATGTCTTAAATGTGGTGGTATTAGGCAATAACAATGTGAGATGCAAGTCTTCTCTGCATGTAAAAGTGGTGTTAGTGGCAGGTCATTTTCCATGTTTCTTCAGCTTTGCATTTTATAAAAAGAGAAAACACTTATCCCACTATCAAGGCAAATAATGCATGCCAGATTAGCTTTGCTCTGTCACAACCGGTTAGGTGCGCTGCAGCACTCTTCCAAGCAGCTAGGCACAAAGAGACATGTCAAAACAGTGACTCCTCCTTCACGCCTGGCTTTTAGGATTTACTTTGACATGGAAAACTATCACTCTGTACACTGTGGAAGAAATTAATTCACAATGCTGACACTTCAGGTACATTAAAAAGAAAGATGCAATTCTAACTTTTTTGATAGGTCAGCATTGTTTCTCTAATGTATAGCTTCATTACACAAGCCCTAAAGATGGTCTATCATTTTTAACCTGTTCTTGTGATATCAATCCAAGACAGACTTGCTCTTCTTCTAAGTATTGTACAATGGAACTGCTTGCCAAATAAGTGTAATTTTGTTTAAAGGTMTGTTTTTTTTAGATTATATAACACCAGATAAGCATTTGTCTTTCTACATAATAATCACAAGAAACAGTTCTGAGAAAATCTATCTATAGAGATACTATTACTAAAGAATGCAGGTTAGCAATGGACAAGTATCTCAAAGTTATCACTTCTTGTCCTACTAGAGAGGTGTAGGAGAGTCAGAATGCTTGTCAAATACGCTCACCTGCCACATCAACACTCAGCAAAMACAGCTTTCAAAGGACAACAAACAAAAATAAAAATCACAACATGGTATTCAAAATACAAATCTAGGAGGAAGTGTTCTTCTTCCATTCACAGATACCTTACTGCTACCTACTGTATACAGGCCAAAGGAATTACCTATAAACATTAGGAAATCCAGCCAAATGGATGTGTGGTCTCTAGGATGTTCTTGAATGAGCCCTTGACACAGATTATGACAAAAGACTGTATGTGTTCTGCAAATGGTTAAATTCTAAAGTTATGGTTAATTTGTTTAATTATGAATGGAAGCGCTTCATTTTATATTTTAGAAAATAGCTCACAGAAGAAATTAAAAAAAAAACCCAAAAAACCAAATGAGCAGACAAATGACAAATGGTGAACTCTCATTATCCATATTCATACATTTTTTTCTTTCTTTTTACAATACATTCCTGTTCTGACCTAGCATACGGGTAATTATCATCCTAGACAAAGAAACAGGATGCAGGGGAGCAAAGGTCCAAGCTCAAAAGCCAAATCTATACTCTTCTGCACACTACACTCTGTTGTTATGGATGTATCATTTTTATTAACCAATGATCAGAACTTTCTATTCTTTTTACTTTTTCTTCTTTTCTCATGTTGCCTTTGAGATAACAGTAAAATGCCAGTATTAGGATCCATTGGGATTGCTAGAGAGTTGTTTATACAGTCAACTTCGTATTTTTACTGTTAGCAGTTTGCCAGTTCAGCTGACGTAAACAATATAAGACTAAAGACAGAATGGAAAACTGAAAAAATTAAATCAAGGTAATCAAACCCTAATCTGTACATAGAACTATGACATACTGAGAGTTTAGTGGTCACTGAACAAGAACAATAGGAGTAGTCAGTTTCTAGCAGCCAGCTTATTGTTCAATGCTTGGTGCATAAAAATCAATGCCTAAAAGTCTTCCAAATATATGGAAGAGAAAATTAAAGACAAGCCTGACATTTAAATCCCAATGGTATCTAAGTGAAATGTAGAATTCTAAAATCTGACTCATGCCCTTTTGATTTGAAGAACATAACTTTCAATATGTTAAAGCACACTAGTATAACTAATATAAGGTTTGCCAGACACAATAAAATGCTGTACTCATCATATCATTGTCATTTTGTCAAGCAGAAGTAGTTCTGGGGCATTCTGGAAGAGAAAAGATAATACTGGCAAGCTGCATTCAYCCCTGTGAGAGACTGAAAGAGTTAACATGAAGTTGATGCCTCAAACATTGCTGTAAATGGGTCCTGCATAGCAGTGATAAGGTGCAAATGAGGAGCCGGATAACAGGAGGGTCAGGGCGGGTCGTGACATTTTTAAATTGGCGTCACGGACAGGATCCCTCGCTGGTGCTAAAGCGATCGCTGGGAACCGACAGCGATTTTTACGGCAGCCCCTCTCTGAGAGGAGTCATATACCAGGGGAGACAGTCCGTAGAGGACTAACAAGGGATCTGTTCCCTATACTTGTGTACCCATTACGGCCTCCCTGGGAGGTTCGCTTGTAGGAACTGCGGCCTCTCTGGAAGGTTCGCTTGTAGGAACTGCGGCCTCTCTGGGAGGTTCGCTTGTAGGAACTGCGGTCCCCCCCGGGAGGTTCGCTTGTAGGAATTACGGCCTCTCTGGGAGGTTCGCTTGTAGGAATTATGGCCTGTCTGCGAGGTCCAATTGTAGATTGTACCCCTCTCCTGGAGAGGTTAGAGGGCTATAATGCCCGACCTTCTCCCCTGGTATGACTTGGGCCCATAATAATTGGCATGATCCGCAGATCAGAATCTCTACTTTGGCTAAAAAACAAAGGTTGAAGCAAGGAAAGGGGAAAGCGTTAGTCTGTGCGGTTTTAGGAGCCGCCTTGGTGGCAGCACAGCGGGATAAATTCGTGACCTGACAGACAGAAGAAGGGGTGATGAAATCCCTTCAAGATCTAGTGAAGGCTTTKCAGGAACAATTAGCAAATGAAACAAGAAGTCTCTCTGACCAACTTGCCACCGAACGAGTGACTAACCAAAGATTACATACCGCTTTGATGGAGGCTTTGGAGCGGGAAAAAATATGAAGGGAGCAATTAGATGAAACCCGCTCCCATACTGATGTAGAAAATACGGACACAAATCCTGATGGGGGAAAAGACGCTAAATTGTCATACCCTCTTAAAGACCTAGAACGTATGAGAGAAATATTTTCCTTTGAGAGGGGGGAAGCCTTGATGCGATCTTTAATTAAAACTGAGACTGTGGATGGCGGTCAAGGAGGAGCTCAGCAAGTTACCACTCGCACTGCTCCCTATTCCCCCACCGATTTGGCTAAAATTCAGGAAAAATATTCTCGAGGACCCCGAGAAACGGAAACTGAATATGTATGGAGAGTATCTCTTACCAGGGATGACCGTATATTGCTGAGTGAGGATGAGGGAAGAGGGTATTGGGGACCAGGAGTTTTTATAACCACAAATGATGATAGAGAACCCTGGTCCCTTACCCAAAGAGTAGCATATTGGGCAGGCGGACTAGACCCTATGGAAAGGGGAGACCCTTTCTCGATTAAAGTGCCTACGGCGGGTCATGTTTTAGAAGGTGTACAGAAAACCGCGTGCCTTCAGCTGATGCATGACCGATTACTCATCCCGCAACAGCACTCTCCCATGCAGTATGTGGCAGACCCTGACAGGTTGCAGCCTCTTATAAGGGGACTGCCCGATGCTTTGAAACTACATGCGGTGCAATTACAAGATTGTTTGAGAACGCCTCGACCCCAGAGAAGGGGTGGTCCCCCAGAAATGACACGGGGAGAAGTGGCACAGGAGTTGATTAATTATGGGAGACGAATGGGATTCACCTGCCAGGGAGAGACAAAATCCAAAGCAGATTTTAGGAGGGTGGAAGGGAATGAGGGAATAAAAGCTAAGCCCTCRCACAATTCCCAACCCCGCCCCGGCAAGGCCGACACGACCTCCCGATAGTAAAAGAAATATATTGTGGGCAGAAGGCATCTCAAAGGGGATTCCCCGAGAGGTGATGAACAGGTTACCCACTCCCAACCTGGAAAGTTTGGTGAAAGGCTGGAACAAAATCAGGGGAACCCCATCCCTCTCAAACCCTAAGGACCTCTCTCTCTCACCCTGGGAAACTGAAATTATAACCCCATCTGCTCCCCCAGAGGCTGAGTTAATTGATTTGAAAGTCCCGGAGCCAGGAAACCCCCTCCGCCATCCCCAAAAAGTAAGCCGGGGGATGGGCAGTGGATTTATCTAAGAAGGCTCACAGAAAATGACAAAGGGGACCTGATGATTACTTTTTCCCTGGGCCCCTTTAAGACTCCAGTCACCTTTTTAGTAGATACTGGAGCACAAATGTCAGCCCTGCGGGCAGATGAAGGCAACCGAAATGGCATAATTGCTGATAAAAAACAAATTTGGGTAACAGATGCCTTTGGAAACTTGAAACCGCAACCCACGGCTCGAGTTAAGTGTTGGTTACCTGGGGATGAAGCTGCAACAGAGGCTGTTATGATCCTAGGAAACTTACCAACGAAYATTTTAGGACTTGATTTATTGAAGAGGAGAGCGTGGATAGACTCAAAAGGAAGGGAATGGAAGTTCGGACTCCCTACGGCTTTGATAAGACTTTTACAGTCAGCACCTGCACTTCCTCCTTCAAAGATAGTCAATGTGAAACCCTATACTTTACCATTAGGAGCAAGGGAAGGAATTACCCCTGTAATAACTGAGTTATGGGAACAGGGAATAATCATCCCAACTCACTCACCGTATAACTCTCYGGTGTGGCCAGTCTGTAAACCAAATGAAAAGTGGMGATTAAATTGACTATCGGCGCCTGAATGCAAATACAGGTCCTTTAACAGCTGCGGTGCCTAACATGGCCGAGCTAATTGCAACCATACAGGAACAAGCCCACCAAATCTTAGCCACTATTGACRTGAAAGACATGTTTTTTATGGTTCCCTTGCAGGAGACAGACAGAGACCGTTTYGCTTTTACCTGGGAAGGGGTGCAATTTACTTTTACACGTCTTCCTCAGGGATACTGCCACTCACCGACTATCGCCCACTACGCATTGGCACAGGAGCTTGCCCGGATCACCCCTGAAAAGGGAGTTAAGGTATACCAATATATTGATGATATATTGATTGGCGGCCCTGATATCAGCGTAGTAGGCCAGACCCAAATAAAAATAGTCACTCACTTAGAGAGTTTAGGACTCCAGATCCCGGCAGAAAAGGTACAGCTCCCATCCTCAGAAGTAAAGTACCTCGGTATCTGGTGGAAGGGGGGGACAGTGTGTATTCCTCCTGAAACCTTGACTACCCTTGAACAAGTAGGAATGCCTGGGAACAAGAAGGAACTCCAACATGCCTTAGGCCTGTTGGTATTTTGGAGAAAACATATTGCAGACTTCTCCATTATAGCCCGACCTTTATACGATTTAACACGCAAAAGAGTCTCTTGGGATTGSACCCCCGTGCATGAAGAAGACTTGAAGTTGTTAATTTTTGAGGCTGGGGTATACCAGGCCTTAGGGCCCATACACCCAACAGACCCGCTCCATGTCAAATGGGGTTTTGCAACTCACGGGCTATCAATACATATGTGGCAGCGGGGACCTGAAGGCCCAACTCGTCCTATCGGGTTTTATTCATGAAGCTTTAAAGATGCAGAAAAACGCTATTCAATTTGGGAGAAAGGCCTCTTTGTGGTTAACCTGGCTTTACAGGAAGCTGAAAAAATCATACGACAACAGTCGATCATTTTAAGAGGACCCTTTAAGGTCCTGAAACCGATACTAGCCGGAACACTACCCCCTGTAGGAGTTGTGCAGCGAAAAACAGTAAGGAAATGGTATGCGCAGCTAGATCACTATTGCTACACATGTCAGATAGAAGAGGGAGCACTCAAAATACTTCAAATACAAGAATCGCCCGATAATCAATCAGTCCAAGAACCTCCTCCTTCCTATATAAAACCCGCCCCTCCATTTCAACCTCATTTGAGRAATGTATGGTTCACTCATGCATCCTCCAAAAGGGAGGGAAAAATATGGAAATACCGAGCGGTAGCCCTGCATGTTGATTCAGGGGACCGAATCGTAACAGAGGGTGAGGGAAGTGCTCAAGTAGGAAAGTTGATAGCAGTCTGGAGTGTACTAAGAAGAGAATCTGAGAACAGAGAACCAGTATTCATTTATACAGATTCGTACGCTGTGTTTAAAGGATGTACTGAGTGGCTTCCTTTCTRGGAACAAAATCAGTGGGAAGTTAACCGGATACCCGTATGGCAAAGAGAAAAATGGGAGGAAATCTTAAATATTGCTAAACAAGGGACTTTCTTGGTGGGATGGGTAGCTGCACACCAAAAGCAGAATCACCCAGCTCACATTTGGAATAATCAAGTAGATTCACTAACTCGTTTAGCTACAATAGCAGCAGAAACTGAAGAAGAAAAGTGGGAACACCTGTTGGAGTGGTTACACATGAAACGTGGCCATTCAGGAGTTAAAGATCTTTTCAAAGAAGCTGGTGGCAGGGGTTGGCCTGTTACTCGGGAACTGTGTAATAGTAATTTCTGCTTGTAGTCAGTGCCGTACCCGATTAGAAAGGCACCCCTTGCAAGAACCCCCACTCCACTTACGGAACGGGAAGGGACTCTGGGAGACTTGGCAAACTGATTACATAGGACCTTTTAAGAAGTCAGACAGGAACCAATATGTTCTTGTTGGGGTGGAAGTGGTATCGGGACTTACCCAGGCTGAGGCTGTCACAAGAGCAACTGGGGACAACACAGTGAAAGGGTTAAAACTATGGTTTAGTTACCTGCCTAAACCCYAGTCGATCCAATCAGATAATGGTACTCACTTTACTGCCGGGGTGGTTCAGGAATGGGCAAAAGGTGAGGGAATATAATGGATATTTCACACCCCCTACTATCCTCAAGCTAATGGGATAGTGGAAAGAACAAACGGATTGCTGAAACGTTTCCTTAGACCCCACAATTCCGGGTGGCCTGCACGACTTCCGGATGCTGTAGCAAAAGTAAATAGCCGCTGGGGGGTAAATGGATGTCGCAGGCTCGCTGCATTTTTTCCTGAACCTCCCTCCCTACTCCTGGGGAAAAAGGAAACAACAAATTCAGTGAAACCACTCCACTATYCGGAGCAACCTGTTTTGGTAGACTTACCAACAGCAGGGGAGGTACCCTTAACCCTAAAAACTCCACTTAACCTCTATGCCTGCATAGCAACCGAYGCCCACGGAAGAGACCATCGAATCAATACTAGATGGATTGTACTGTCCTTTTAAACTTGTTTTGTTCCTATTCTGTATATTTTTCAGGTCATCGCAGACAGACTATATGTTTATATTATTACCCCTAGTGATTGTTTATATTATCTGTGTAATTCTCTTAATTGCTTTTGTATTCTATAATAGAGCACGATGCTTTGGAAAACCCTTTTCCTCACCTTTGCCATCCTCAATGAGGGGAGAGGAAATGAGCCTCCAAACCTTGCCTGGGAATTAATTCAAGGATTTGTGTGCATCTGGAATCATACTAACCAAGGAGTTTGTGTCCCAATTCCCAAATCTTCAGAAGAAGGTATTGGCTTCTCTATGGTTAACCTTAACCTCTCCAGGTTGCTGGAAGGTGAATTGAATACAGTCATTAATAATTGCACCAGCAATTGCACATGGGGCAGAGTAAAAGCTCCGTTCCAGAGTCAACATAACAATGCTTTTAATTTTAAGTGGGATTGGAGAATGAATCAGGATGCATTTTATCAAAKTCCTCCAGTAAAATGGACCAAACTTTGGAACAAAACATGCTATAGATRGAACATAAGCGATCCATACACTCCTCCCACTTGGGCTCCGCTTAAATGGCCAATATCTCCTTGTCCTGAAGATTTGATGAATATACATGATGCGTCAGGTGAACGGTGGAACCAAACTCACTGTAGGGATCCCGACAAAATATCATGTACCCAAATTCCCTACTGGCCTCCACCTCCTGAAATAGAACCTTTCGAGCACCCCTATACGATTAAATGGTCTCCCACATGGTGTATATCAATTCCAAATCGCCTAGGCCAAAAATATGATAAAATTAATAGAGCCAAATATGAGTGAGCCTGGTCTATCAAACATGTGATGTATGGAGACTATGATCCCGATCGTCCTGTCGATGAGGAGTATGTTGAAACCCACTCCCCAAAACACTCCCACTTAATGAACTGTACCACGATCTTAAATTGTACCACAGGCGCAGGAAACCCTATTGAAACATGGTATATCCCTGAACTCCGAACCCTTATACGAGATATGTGTACTTGCTGGGGATACCCCTCCCGGGGTTTCCGAAATTCAGATAAAAGGTGTAAAGGAACCTGGAAAACGGGAAGAATTGCCTTTAGTTGCGGTATTCCCATAAGCCATGGTCCAGAACACCGAAAATTGTGGGAYGAGGACCTACAGGGTGCCTGGGCACCCAGAGATTATAAGTATCAATGTCTCATGGCATAGTATCCTGCCCCACAAGGAACATTATGGGGATGTTCAGATGGAAAATCATATTCTCATCTTAATGTGAGAAAACACGCTGGATTACAGTGTGGAATAGGAATTCCTACGATGTGTCCTTCTAGGGTGTTCCATTTCTCAATGCCTTGTCAAAACAGAAGGCGCCGAGAAAGCAATGGGCCTCAAGCACGACCYGACTGGGCGGTGCATGGCRTTGAAATACCTGATTATTATACCTGGGGTACGAAAACATCTTTAATGTTAGAAAATATATCTACCCCATATGTAACTCTTAGAAGACACCAGTTTGTCTTAGAAAATCTAACCTGGCAAATACACATCTTAAGCAATTGGACCCATTATGCTTTTGGAGAAATGAATGTACAGATTCAACAGGTGTCTAAAATGACTTTACAAAACAGACTAGCTTTGGATATGTTATTGTTAMAAGAGCAGGGAGTATGTGGAGTATTAAATCTCACCGATGGAGAATGCTGCCTCACCATACACAATGCAACAACCACCATAGAAGAAGCAYGAAAGAAAATGAAAGRGGTGTCCGAGCAAACTGGAGAGTTTTTCCGAGCAATGCAGCCGAAGGATTGGTTCAACAGCTGGTCCCCTGGATCCTGGTTCACCTCCCTCCTGAATGCACTGGGACTTACTGGTTGGGGAAATTGGCTTTTAAGTATTGCTATGATGTTAATCTGTGGGTTCTTGTTTTTAATGATTGGCCTTGCTATTGTGAAACGTATGATCTCACAGCTTTCATCTTCTCCATCCTCTTCYCTATCCTC
Organism: Oceanodroma leucorhoa; assembly: GCA_030449065.1. Taxonomy (NCBI): domain Eukaryota; kingdom Metazoa; phylum Chordata; class Aves; order Procellariiformes; genus Oceanodroma; species Oceanodroma leucorhoa. The sequence continues at coordinate 7,491,317 of JASVER010000020.1, read as the reverse complement.
TGTCCGCTATGTAAAAGTCACCACCCTGGATGAAGATGATACAAACAATGTTTGAGTCACGGGGTGGTGTGAGAGACTGAAAGAGTTAACGTGAAGTTGATGCCTCAAACATTGCTGTAAATGGGTCCTGTATAGCAGTGATAAGGTGCAAATGAGGAGCCGGATAACAGGAGAGGCAGGCCAGGTCACGACAACCCCCATGGCGAAAAGCAACAGTTTTTAAAGAAACTGTGGTCTCAAATTTTGTTCCCTTACCCCATTTGTCAACTGATACTTTAAATTCTTCTAAGTCTGCTAGTCTTTGACAGACTGCAGTTCAATATTCTTTTTTCTTCATCTAGTAGATGGAGGCAATGTGAGTCTTCATTCGATTGCTTTACAACACCAAGTAAATTCTGAACAACAACTACATTAATGTCGACTGGAACTAGTTAATCTAATCACCTCCATCTAGAGATGAATGGGAACAGACAAGCACACAAGTGCCTTTTAGGTGCAGTTGCTTCACTCAGCACCCATGGGGTTCTTCAGGGAAGGACTCTTCTAATGAAGCTTTGTATTGAGTCCTTATTGGAATAATTCCTGGGGACCATCTGCCCAAACAGCATCATACTCTGTACTGGAGTCATCCAACTATTGTCTTYAAGGAGTAGCACAATCCTCTGAGCGTGGTAGTCAGTCCACATTTTGACATCATTGATTTATCCTTTTACATCATTGGCTAATTAGTAATAATGCTGTGTTTGGGTGCATCACAGTCTCCCTCTTCTGGCACATGTTTAAAACAATGTAGGTATCAAAACTTCCCTGTYGCTTCCCCTCGCCCATGAACTGCATTAAACTTTTGCTTTCTGTTTTTGTTTTGTAAACATAAACCTATTTGAGTCTAAGTTCTATGCATTTGTATTTATTACTTCTTGAATATACTCCAAAAACATTTATAAACAGAAGTGAGTATGCAACTGTGGACCATCTTTATGTAAATAAAGGCCCCAAACCAGTACAGAAATTTCCAGACAAGAAAATCAAAACAGGAGGAAAGCCCTTTTCTGCCATCTATCAGGGACTGAACAGTAAGAATCTCAATAAAATTAGTAAAAAATTAAAAAAAAMCTGTTAACATGCCTCACTGCAAAGCCCTCATCATGGACAAGAACTCTAGTGCCCTACATGCTGTCACAGACTAAAAACATTTCTCTGTTCTTCAATCCATGACTCCATACAGGGTTATTTCTTCAGCTCAGTGCTGCCTCTCGTCTTTCCCTAAAATTCTGCAGTATGACAGCATTTTTTCCTTCAGTCAAGTTACTAGGCAATTAATATTCTGAAAATCTGCTCTATAAATTTTATATTAATAAGAATTAATTATAGCATCCCAATGTAGCTTTGCTTGTAATCTATTCAAGTATTCTGATGGTTTCCAGATGAAAGAGTTGTAGACTTTACTCTTTTTACATTTAAAAAACATGCAGTGCATTTCTCCTAAAGATAGTAAATTGTCAGTTGAAGGCTGATTTATTTGTTTATTTAGCTAGGAGAGAGAAACTGTACAGATTTCCCACCCTGCTCTGCCTATAAACTCTGGCTCGGAAGTCCATCATCCAAGAGAACATGCTTTGGCCTTTCCACCAAGACATTCAACAAAGACATCATGTAACTGCTGTGGTGATAGTATTCTGCAAAAGTAAAGCAAAGAACAAGAACTAAATTAAATTTTAGCTGCCACCTTTCAGTCTCTGCTGACATAGGCTAGATCTGAATGGTTAGTCTAGACAGATGGCACTGCAGATAGGAACCATCTAGTTTCCATACAACAAAGAAGAATTTCTACACAAACCTACTTAACATGAAGTAAATCACTGAGCAATTTACTGTTTGTACAACAGCACTCATTTTCCTTCTAGTTTAATTAAGCAAGGAAATTAAATACCTTGCAATGCAGATATTACTCTCCTACAATAGCGTAAAAGGATGGCTTGAACACAGAACAGCTTAACCCCTTGGGTAATGCACAGCCAATCTCTATTAAAAGTAAGGAGTTGGTTAGCATCTCAAAAAGCAGTAGCTCCCACATTTGGTGGACTACGTCCTCCTGGTGATATACATGCTATTCCAGTAATCATTTGTCCACCCCCATCTCTGCTGCTGTCAACACTGATGATGAGTACCCAGCACTGTGCTGTATGGCTTAGCTGGCACAGAGATTTGAGCTGCTGCTGTCCATCATCTGTTCCTTCTCYACCTACAAAGACAAAAGTGAAGGAGAAAGAAACTTCCTGCCAGCATCCATTTTCAGACTTCAGAGGAATGAATCTGAAAATATCCAAAGGAGCTACGAWGCTTCTTTCTGCCCCACCCTTTGTCTTCTCTATCTTCTGTTTTTAGAGGATTTCCTTTCTGCCACAGCTGGGACCTACTGGTCCTCTATGGGACTCAGGAGAGGAGAAGGGGAATAAATACATAGTTTGATAAACCCTTTATCTTCCCCTTCTACCCACAGGCTCTATGGGAAGCACTGTCTTAGCGCAAATATTTTTGTAAGACACAACTGAATTTGGAGAAAGTATATTGCCTTAAACCCTGGGGGCCGTATCAGTTCCAGAGCTGAAAGGTCAGCACAGCAGCACTAATGCAAGATGTATAAACAATGCAGGCTACTTATATAATGAACTCTCTCTCTTCTGACCTTCAAATGTGAACTCAGGCTGTACAGTCATACCAATAAAACCCTCTACAACGTAAACCATGAAGTTACTGCCTTAATTGGATGTTGTCTTGGACTCTCATCCACTGGGGGGAGAGAAAAAAAGTCTCCTTTCCTACAGTACATTGCATATGGTTCCCTGATGGTTGTATCAATGTTTCCCAGAAAGTATCAGCATCTGTAGAACAGATCACTTGCACGCTCCTGAAGAACGAACCTCAATGCATGAACTAGACTGAGTAGCCCACAAGTCCATGGCCAGAGGGCACATGTAAATCTTTGCTTTAGTGTTTCCATGGAGGCTCAAGAGAACTGTGCTGTAGCCCGATGGATGCACGGCTCTGAACCTAAATAGTATCTGATTCCAAACATTGGAGGATATCTAACCTCTCTTCCCTATAGTCTCTAATGAGCTCCTACTCCTGGGTCTAATGCCAACAAAGCAAACTTTTTTTTCAGGAAACAGCCTCTATAGTCTTATCTTTTGGTATTCTTGTAGCAGAAAGTGGCTATAAAGTGGTGTACAACTTGGCTGTCTCCAACTGTATGCATTGCTATATACAGAAGTACTGTAATAAATACAGAGGAAACATGACACAAGACTCCCTCCTCAGCCATGTATACAGAATATTTATGATAAATCCATAGATAYATGTATGTGAACAGGACCCAGTTCAATGAGATGAGACATGAATAAAGAGGATAAGATTCTGTCTGCATTTCAATACTGTGTTATATACATACTAGAATTATGAAAGGTTTTTTTTTCATACTGCAACTTCTGCAGAGGTTAGAGGAAACTATCTTATTATTCAGATAACTTCTGACCCAGGTCAGGAACTTCCTCATCTCCAAATGAAAAATATCTTCAGCTAATGTTGAAAGTTTCTATGCAATCCTTTTACTTCTAAAAATAGGAAAAATGTAGTAACTGCACTGCTTTACTAGAACAATAAAAAAAAAAAAAAGAGTGCATAAAAGGACCAAATTAACGCTTGAGCTGCAAAAAGAAGACAATTCTTCTCAATAAGTTATAAAAATAAAATAAAAATGAAAAAAATTAAAAAAGGCTTAAAACTAAAGCTCTGTGAAATCAGCACTAAGGCTGAAAGGTAAAATAACAACATTTTCTTGTCAGAAAAATTTTAATACACATTTTCCCCTATTTTTCTATTATTTTAAAAATATACAAGTAGGGGGAAGTGATAAAAACAACAGATGACAGATGTCTTCTGCCACGTGTCAAGTCAAATTAAATCTATGCTTTAAAATATATTTCAGCCATGAATACTGATGGCTAAATAGTGACCTGCTGTCATACACATCTCTAGAACAATCATGCTTGAGACACTCTGACAAAACTACTTCCCACATACATATGTCATCTGAACACATTTGCACCAGTTCAGACTATGTTGCTAGAACTAAGATCAATAGTATTATAAAAACTGGAAACATCTGTTTAGAAAACGTCATTGAGTCCTGTGAAATCAGACTCTGTCCCTCAGCAGTATTTTGACAGTCAGCATCAAATATTTTTAGCTGAAGCCATCTTCAAAAACCACAGCTAATACTGCATTTTAGGCACGTATAAGCACGCATAAAAATGTAAATAAGAAACTATGCTCTAATCATTAAGAGTATTTAAAAAATGCCAAGTGGCTTTAAAATTTGAACACCCTCAAGTTCTCTGATAGCTTGTCTATTCCTTACAAGTTCACCTTCATCTTTGCATTTGTTTTACTGAAGTCCTGCACTGTTTCGCTCAAAGCTTAAGACAAATAAATAAATATGCAAACAAGTTAAAACAAACAAACAAATATGCAAGGCCTGGGAGCGATGTTTCTGAAATAGCAATGGCAATTATTAAAGTATCCAGAGAAAGGCRATTTTGTTACGTATTGTTATATAGTAGAGAGGGAGAAGAGGGCTTTACAGAGAAGACGCTCCTGGCTAGCCATATTTGCCTTGGTTGTAATCTCTTATATGGGTATAAATGACAGTCACTACTAAAATCTCTCATTAAGGTGCCGTAACAAATAATGCTGATGATTCCATAATGGGATATTTCACTCTCTGAAAGTCTTACTCTGCTGGCATCAAGTTCTAGCTATTTTTGATGTTTAAGCATTTTCTAGAATGCTCACAGAAAAGAAAAATAAAAAAAGGAGAAAACACAAAACACTTCATAAAGAACCACAGTCAAATGTTTTGTGAATACTGATTTTGGTTTTTTATGTTTTCAAAAATATATCTGTAGCAGGTTTCAATGTCTAATATTTCAGCTCCCTTAAAAAGTATCTTCTAAAGAGGATGTTCTCTACTAATACATAGGCCTTACTGGAAAAGCAAAAAATAATTCTTTGTTACTGAGAAATCTGTAAAAATTGCTAAAAGATGTGCAGATCTCCTGCATACAATGGGCTAAAGACAGAGTAACTCCACAAGTAAGGCAAAGGAAATTAGAAGAAATATCCAAGGGATTAATTTCATGAATAATAAATCAGAAGGATAATACATTATCACCATCACTAATGTTAGCGCATATTACCAATGATGGGGCATAATATGTTGCTATATTAGTTAAAATTATTGTGGGTTAAGAACTAAAACCCAGTAATTCTAATCATTAGGCTAAAAAATAATAATTTGCATTTAAAAATCACATTTGTCAAGGCTTTCTTTTCTTTCAGACTCTTCAATTCTGAACCATCAAGTGCTGCAGCTTTTTCCCCAAGCAACTGAATTAGAGACAACTAGTACGCACTCTTCTTACCATACGACTCTGCAGAACCTCCTGTGTGATTTAGTTCCACTTCCAGTTCCAAGAGAGTCTTAACACACTCACAAGAAGAGTATGACTCATCTCTGCTTGTGGAATGGGTAACCCAGAACAGAGTGGGGAATCCCAAACCCCAAATACAGATTAGCAGACATCAGATTAGCAAATTCAGACAGGCACTGCTCTCTAGATTGGATTAAAAATACATGCAAAAATGGAGCCAGAAAGAGCCTTCTGCACAAGCCCCAGCAATTCTGATACTAACAAATTCCATGTTATGATTCAGAAGTCCTCAGTAACATCTGCATCTCAATCTGTGAGTTTTTCCAAACTGTTGCAGTATAAAATCACAATCTGAGTTATACAATTTACTGGTGTCAGAAGAGGGTGGTAAAAATCTCACTGGCCTGCCTGCAGGCACCCTTAAATTTCTCTCAATGTTTATACTCTGGCCTTTTACTGTGATCCCTCAACAAGAAGGAAGTTCTGAGTGTGCACCACAACATAAGGGAAACTGGGTAGGACAACTGTGCATAAATCAACAGCAAACCATTCCTCCCCTCACACTCAAGCAGGAAAAGGACAGGGAGACTCCTCCCTCTATTGCTCCATTCGTAGGAGACATGGCCGATCCACAATATCAGAAAATAAAACCAAAAACATTCCTTAAAGTCCAAAGGCCTTCCTTATCTGACAGTTTCACCAAAGAGACAGGGCTCCTATATCAGTTACAAATCTTGAGCTCCTACTGCATGAGCTGCTGCCAAACTTAATTTGTCTGTTTTGTATGAAATGTACAAATGATACAGTAACAGTTACTGAAACAGCTGTGAATGAATCATCAGCTACAGTAAACACCATTTAGAAATCCCGGATCAAAACATCTTGGTAATACTGCAAGTTTTGGGAACTGCAAACACAGAACTAGACTATCCCTAGACTTGCACAATCTGCTGCTCTTGGGATCCTTCAAAATCATCCAGAAAAGGAAGAAAGGCAGGGCAAGACAGATAAAGTGGCAAGGAAAGCAGCTCCTTTCCTTTGCCTTCATTTTTCCCCTCTTATACAACTCTCTTGTACCACGGAGATTGGAGAGCTACAGCAGATATGTAACCTCTCCTCAAGCTCCTCATAGGCAGTCTGGCTTCTCAAAATACTTTGCCATCTCACTGCATAGGTGGCATAACACACTGGCCACTTCCCCCACTTTTTTGAAGAACAGCCTACAGTTCCTTATGAAAATGAGAGGCGAGATTACATGCACAAACCAATTTTGGACATGATGCAGAAGCCAAAAAAAGCGCAAACCTTTCACTACCTTCTTTATTGACTACATTTTATTGGTCATGGCAGCACAAAAACCAAGCAGGAGCCTTGTCATGCTGTTTCCACTGGATGTTAAATATAGCTTCCAAGACTAATTTTGTTCTGAAGAGTTTCCTTCTGATATTTTATCCTGCTCTTTTTCTTTTTTTTTTTTTTAATAGATTGCTGCTGTTTTTCATCACCTAAATCTAGCTATTCTTTGCTGTTAGATAGACTTGGCAAATTACAGAATATATGAAGAATCATCTAAATATAAACAAATGGATAACTGGACTTACTCTGTTCCCTTAATATGGTTGTGAATTTTGTGACTGTACACTTAACAACAGAATCCATCTATTAAATGTTTTTAAACTATCACTGTAACACACAGGTCCTTAACCCACTTAAATGTCCACAGACTTTGTGGCAGGAAAAAGCACAAAGAGAAATTGCACCAGGCAAAATACACTAAGCAAACACAAAAGTCTATCTAGTCTTTTCCTAAGTTTCAAAATAAATTTTTACTTCCGTAAAAAGTTTTTACTTTTTCAGTCTTTCCCACTTAGAAGTTTGAAACTTTCCTTCCCTTTGAGCCCACCTGGACATGTATTCTTTTATAATACATTTGATCTGCAAAGAGAGGTTTACATAAGCATTTTTAGCTGTATTCATCTCTAGCTGTTCATCTCCAGTCTACTAGACTTACAGCAAGACTAAGATTTGGAAGCACTTAAAAAATACTGATTGTCAAATAATGTCTCTCGTCTACCAGCTTTTAATATTGCAGATTTATCTATAGGGCTTAGAATTAATTTTCTATTTTGTCATGTAAGTGCTCAAGTTTTTTTAAAGGAAATGTACAGGGTACGCATACAGGAATACCTTGCAGAGCCAGCTACAATGTGGCTGTGATCATTTGACRAGGACACTATGTTTATTCAGCTAAGTCAGGATTTGAAGATACAGAAGCTTCATGACAAAGCCTGTATGTGCAACAGCTACTGATTACCTAGATAATAATCTGTTTCACTCAGAAGACCAGTATGATCAAAATAGTGAAAGTCTGTATACAACAAGGAACAAAAATCTCTGGGAAAAAGGGTACTTTTTGCATAAATACACAGGAAAACAAGCTATACTTGAATTTAAATTCTGAATTTAGCAGTCATGTCTCCTTTTTTTTTATGAAGTTGGTTAATCTTCCTAGTCACTTTCTTGTAGAAGAAAATGGAGAATGCATACAGTCGCAAAATTTTTAACAGCTCCCACACTGGCATATAAGACTGCTACAAAATGATCTTACCCTTCTATGTCTACYGCTACTAACCTCAGGATCCCTACTTTTCCTTCTTTTCCAGGCTAGCTGCATTTTTTCCCAGAGCCTTACCTGCTTTTCTCTCCATAGAAAGACAGACATGGCATGTGTCATACAGACAAATTCCTTCTCCTCTTCAGAAAGAATACTCTAACCTGCATTACTCTCCAATTAGATAACCGCCTAGGTCAAGTTTCCTGTGTTCAAAAAAACTATCAAGTCCCTGTTTGTGATCTGAAGATCAAAAGCCTGGCTGCCTTAATATTCCTCAAAGTGTGGAAAACAGACAAAAAAAAAAGCTGTTCTTGTTGTAGCACATCACTGTGGCTTGCTCTCACTGAAAATGCCAGGTGAAGCTATGCTCATACCTCTGCTTCAGCTATTTCTTCTTTTCTTCTTTTTGTATGCTGGTAAGCAGCACAAGCGGTATTGGATAGGGTAACCTGTAATTTCAAAAGGGCAGACTTTCTGACTTTTTTCCAGACCTAGAAGCTATTTCAGTGGTACTGTCCAAGGGTATCATCGCTTATATGTACTGTGAACCCCATTGAAGGCAATAAGTGGAGTTACAATGAGGAAGAGAGAGAGAGGTCAGAGACCCATACCTCAAAATAAAAGAGACTCTTCCAATGTAGACATATGAAACATTTCTCTATGTGGAATAAGAACACGTAAGGCTTGAATCATGTTCCAAGTCCACCAGGCAGCGCCCTACTAGCTCGGAGAAAATTAACGCTAGACTAAAATAGCTTTACACATTCTTAACATATCCATGTCATACATAATTAATACAAAAGCATCTTACACAAGCACCATAATTTTATTAGCTTACATAATTTAGGTAGCACTGAACCAGAAGCCCACATACATAAAAACCCCACACATATATATACAACAAAATTTCCTGGTTCTACTCCCTTTATCTTTCTCTAACCCTAGGAAACACCCTCCTATTACTTCTGTGTAGAAAATAAAACCTGACAGCCCCAGTGGCATTCATCCTTTTCTTAATTAGTGTTGCACTTCTCCGATCAATACAAAAAAAGAACATAATTGTGACTGAGGCAAGAAGTGACAAAGGAGAAATGACAGTGAAAGCCCCTGAACTACAACACGTTTATAGCGGGCTTGGAACTATGGAACAAAGTCATAACAAAATGCAGTAGCTGTGAATAAACTGATAAACTGAATAGATATCAAAAAAACCCCAAAACAATGGCTTGCAATGAAAATAGTAACCAAGTCTAACAAAAAACAATAATCAGAGTTAACTTCGATAACTTTGTATTCAACTGGGGGTTTGATTCTTTACCTTACTGAGTTTCCCGGGACAGAATCACCTACTCACTCAGCCCAAAGGACACAAGCTTATGTCATGAGCAAGTTGTAGCACTGTCACTTGCCAGAACTGTAAAGAATTGGGTAGATGCCCACAAATCCATCTCTATTACACTAGCAACTTTGGGATAAAGTATCAGAAATTTTGGTGTGGGGAAGACAAAACAAATAAAATGATCAGATTACCCGTCTAAATTTTACATATGTAACATATGTAACTTCTGTGAAGYAGAACTGGTTGATACCTTAGAAATCATTAACAAAATAAGTATTAGATTTCTGCACTGATTTCTCCTCCTCTTCCTGTTGATCTATGCTTATTCCATAGATTAGAGTCATCTCTACGTTTTGCCTTCTGCTCAACACTGCCCTATGCTTTGCAAATAATGTTAGGACTCTCACCTAAATGTTGCTTTGCTTCCATTTCATTCTTTTACTTACCCCAGGCCTTTTTGTATAAAAAGGTTGGGAAAAGAAGCTTCTCCTGAAGAAGGGCTGAAGAACTTTTCTGAAGGACATTTTCTCCTTTCTGAAGGCCTAGTGGCATCCACTGAACCTATGATGCTTCAGGGGCCTAACACTCCATTTGCTGAGTATTCTCAAAGCCTGATTAAGTCTACAAGAGCCGGATTGCAAAGCACAATGTGCAAGACTAAACCCAGAGGGAGGCTGGTTTAAAGACACCTGACACATTTACAATTTTTTTTACCGGCTTTCTGTGCATGGAAATAAAGTAATAGTAAAAAGACAAAAGGAAAGAACTGACAAGTATAAAATGAGTATCTTCAAGAGCCAGTTTGAGGAAAAATCTTAGCTTTTTCACACGGATATAACTGGGATTTTGACAAAACATCACGTTACCCAGAATTATATTTATTAAAGCTACTCCCAGAACTTAAAGCTTCTCTAGGAATAAAACTTAGGCCTCTTCCATCTCAGTCGAACCAACCTTACTTACCAATAATGCCTAACCATCATGTACAGCCTGAACAAGAGAAAGAGGATTCACCATCACAAGAGACACACACAATTTTGTGTTCCTCAACTACTCAAAAGCCACACATCACTATCACAATTTTGAGTATTGTGGGTATTGTTTTTTGGGTAGAATAAGTTCCTCATTTATGATGTTAAAATATCCACAATCCTAGTGTTAATGGCTAAAACSTATAATGAAATTGCATCTCATCCCTAATCAGTACCACATCAAAAAATGTGATTATAATTAGAAATGGATCAAAATCACAATCAGAATCTGACTTTTTGTTGCATCAGGCACGTTACACCCACATGGCTCTGGCCTATTTCAGAGATTAGCTGTGATAGGAGTAAACAGAAAGCCAGATCTAATCTCAGAAGCTTGCAAATACCAGGAAGGCTGAGATTCTGTAGGCCCATTTCTTATAAATAAAAGGCTTCATAGGCACTGCTCCGACATTCACTCCTCTTGGTAGCTACAGACAGCTAAAATGTGAGTAACGCATGTAAAGTCTGTGACTCAAATAATTCGTGTCTACCCCTCTTCTGTATCCAGATGTAGAATACCAGCTAAATGGGTCAGGGGCAATGATTTTGTCAGGATTTCTGAACTTAGATCTCTAGTCATTTTTGCAGATCATTCAAAGTGATGGGAACAGAGGGTGTCTAATCTGTACAATATGTGTATTTACCAAATAAATTTCAAGCTTTAAATCTTGAAAAAAGTTAGCATACTCTGAGCATGCAATGCTTAAAACATGTTGGAGCTGGGACAAGAATTTAGAATACAGTTTGGTAGTTAACCACTGACATATAGGATGACAAATACTGAATACTGGCAGATTTTTGTAATGCAAGATAATTCTAGTTGTTATTCATAATACCACATTTTAATGCATGATGTTTCATGTGTCTGAGCTCTAGGAAAGATCACCATGTACTTTTACATACAAGCTATACTGATATGTGAATATTACGTCTAAAGCAACACTTGAAGGATATAACTAAGAACATTAAAATTACAAAATGTTTTGCTAAAAACATAGAACTGCAAATGTTATGAGCCAAAGACTAGAATAATTTTGTTAAATCGCACTACTGACACTAATTTAGAGATAGGGATGTTCATACACATTTCCTCTCAATGCTGAGGCCAAAAATTGAAGAATTCAGTAACCATGGAAGCATYTACTCCCCAAATCACTCAGGAACAATTCTTAACCACATTCCTGTCCTATACACCAGCATACTATAAGCTTCGTGTAGTACCAATAGAATCACTAAGAGTTATAAGATCATGATAATAATTTGCATACCAATCTAACACAAAATTTCCTCCAATCAGAAAAATCTGCAAATTCATCTAGAGCTATTATCTAAACAAACTAGCAGTATTCAATTAACATTTCACTGCAAACTGAATTATAATGAACACAATAAAATTTCCCAACTATTAAGTATTGGAAATGGAAATATCTGTAACTAGAGAAATCCAAAAGAAAGGTCAAATTAAAATTCTGAATATCAAAAATGACTCATAAACTTATTGATGCTATGATGAATTCAAGTCTCAAAAAATATCAGGGAAAATGTTTGAAACGAGCATCATGAAGCTAGAGTTCTTGGTAATTAAAATTCTTACAATCAATTTATTAACTAAACAAACCAGTAGCATTTAAATACTCCACGTGATTCCTTGCAAATGTGGGTAGATTTCCAAGTCTTCTATAATACGTCAACATCGCTGCGGTCAGGTAGCAACAACCCATTTCTTTCTTCTGGATGGGTTAGATCCTGCAGTTCTGATACCTCAGCTTTTTATGGTAATCTCCTGGTAGTCTGCAAAATAGTCCACTATTTTTTGTAAAACATTGATATCTGCAGTCACTGAGACCACTCTAAATACAGTCTTGTGTAGAGACCTGCTAGATCACAAATTCATGTTGAGTTCTGACTGGCCTCTGYTGCTGTAGCCCTTCACATTTACAGCAACTGTCCTCTGCTACCAAGAGCGCAACATTCTTGGTTATAGAAGATGACAATCCATGATTAATTTGCACTATTCTGCCAACTTACAGGATTTAATACAGATCCAAGTATAATTCTACATCCTGTTAGCATATAGCTACTTTTTAATACTATTTTTCACTAGCCTTTTAAGAATGAAAATAAAGAATAGCAGCACTCAAATTTTTAAACCTGTATCTAATTGCAAAGCCTTTCAAGTCTTGCTCACATAAAAATGGTTCATCTTCATATTTTATGAGGTAAAGTATAGTGTTATCCAGCAAAATCAACATTTGATATATCCAATAACTAGTTTATCTACATTTGCTGTGGGAGCTATTGAAAGATCTTTTGAAGCTCTCTTGGTGAAATGAGAATAAAAATATAGAATACATGATTCCCCCTGCCCCCGGCAATGTAAACAAACCTGTGTTTACTTTTCTCTAGGGAGCTAATTCGTCATAAACTATCAACAATGAATTCTTTCACTTGACCTGGCCTATATTTTTGACATATGTGAAAAGCTGTGTCTCCAATCATACGGTTCATTCAATGCAAGTATAAAATAACTCTGCTTCCCCTGCGATAGATTTTTCTGTTCTTAAATGCGTTTGTATTCTTTTGTATCCTTTATACTGCATTCACCCAGAACAGTATAAAAGTTTCCAGTCTCATCCCATAGAAAAGAGAAGAAATCCCACCTATGTAGCAGAAAAACTCCTCATTATAAGTAAGAACTGSGAATATGCAACTTTTATTGCTTTGCACTATAGTCATCATTACTATCCACAAACCCTCCATAGCCCTTTTTGCAGTAGATCACAAAGTTCACTTTCTCCAAACCCAATACATATTTTTTAATTTGTCCTTTATAACTAGACTGCCATGTATGGTGTTCAGACCATGAATCCATAGCTAGCCTTCCCCTGAGTCCTCACGGACTTCTTAAGCAACAGCAATAAAGCCATTTATGATCCATTTCATTTAACACAAGCTTTTCAAAAGGATATTAATCTTTTAAAATTCTTGGAGTCCTGCTAAATTCTTCTCATTTGCTTGGCATAATGGCATTTATTTTTGCTAGTGGCCATGTTACATAAGCCACAAGCACCAAATTTTGACCATATGCTTATGAGAACATGGTGCCATACAGTAAAACTTAGTTTGATGCTCACAGTCGCAGTACCTCAGAACTCCAGACACTTTAGTGACCATTTTTAGCTTCTCCATCTCTACTTAGATCAGCATACCTTGTTCAATGTATATTTTCACCCCCAGTGATCTTCAGTTGCTGGTGGAAAAAGTCAGATTAGAAATAATTCCCTAAGAACAAATTCTCAATTCCAAGTAAGTGCAAATCCCTGTATCATCTTCTGTTCCAAGTCTCTTTACTTTTTTCACCTCTACTGTGGTAGGTAGTTAAAACTTCAGCTCTATTGAAGGTATGGTTTTGTTCATTTATGMGCTGGGTATGTTACTCCTGCTCTGTGGAATGGATGCTTTTGTTCAACAGCAGTCCACCAGCTCTGCATTTTTCCAAGGTTGCTTAAAGCCTCTGCTCAAGCACTTCTACCATCTACTATTTTTGCTGGCATGTACTGCTTGCAGATACAGAGTGAATCACTGTTAAAATCCTACCCAGTTGTTTACCACTTTTCTGGAGATTTTCAACTCCAATAAGTCTTTTAACTACTCCTCCATTGCCTGAACAATGTGCTGCATTTTGCTCCTGGCACTGTGCATTATTTGTTCTTCAGTAATGATTCACAGTCAAGGGTCTGACAGAAGCCTGTTTCACTGAGTGCCCAAGCTCTAACTAAACATATCATATTTCATGAGCCACAACAGAATGCAGTCCCAACATACCGTATATGCACACTTGCTTCTTTGTCATTTTATTTACTAAAAAACTAGTAAGAAATATCATCTTTCTCTTTACATTATACAGGTGCATTTAATATGCACAAAAGAAAAAGAAATTAAAAATAAAAAACTATAATTAATAATCTGGAAAAAAGGAGGTGAACAGTTCTCACTAATGAGCTCAAACATGATTGCTTTCAGAATTCTGAAATTACCTATTTTGGATTTTCCAGGAGGTGGCTTTTTTTTCTTGTTCTGTATGTGCATGATTAGCTCAGGCCTGCACCTAGGTCTGTTTTGTTTAACTTTTCTGAAGAGAGGAACAAAGAAATCTATAAAAATCACTAGCTTTTACAGTTATAACTTCACTGATTATGTTGTCAGTGATGACAAGTGTGTCTCTAGGACAAGCTGGCCAGAATTGACTGCAGATCTGTATACCTACTAGATTTTGTCACCTTTAACCTCTTTTCCTTGCAACACAAGACTTTAATTAATTTGGAAAGCACCTTGGAGCCATATAAAGTCTCCATGGAAACTTTTGTTCAATCCTTTGACCCATTTACGTAAGACAGTACATGCTATCAACTGGCAGCAGTTTTAAAAAAATATATCTCATTAAAAAAGATCTTTGAAGGTTTGATTAAGTGATCTAATTAGGAATCACACTTATTATATTACTTCCATGTCTGGTACAGATAGTGATTTCTGTGTTTTCCTAGGTAGCCTGAAAGGAACTTGCTAGTGTCTTCCATATGGCAGGAGACTCTCCTGCCTACTTTCATTCTTGTGGCTCTCAGAAAGTGGTATTTATTAACAGCAAATGAATTCAGCCGGAATTCAGAAGGTGGCAGGTGGCCAACTGCAGGTCTTAAGGAGTTCTCTAATATTTCAAGGATAGCYCCCAGGTCAGCCCAAGACCATACAGGAGCAGCAAAATAACCTGAAATCTCAGAGGCAAGTAAAATCAAGCCAATGTGGCTCATAAGACTGGCAGTATCAGAGAGTGCTAAGATCCCGTTATATGCCTCACACTCACAGTTAAGAGCTGTAGAGAACCATCAACAACTTCTGCCTGAGAACAACTCCCAAATCTCTGACATACATACACTGCTGCTGCCATCCACACGATGATTCTGGCACGTAGCTCATGGGGCTGAGGAAGGCTGCCTATGTCTGTTACAGACACAACGTACAATTTCAGTTATAGTGACTGTGATGGTTATTAAAAACATGTATTATAAAGCAATCTATTAACATATTGGCTTTCTTCATGAAAGTGAACATATATATGTCAATCACTGCATGTTCTTCTGAGTTGGGTAGAGTGTGGGAACTCAGAAACCATTTTTAAGTTTGCATCAAGCATAAGAAAAGGAAATTATTATTGCTAGACACCCTAGAGTCCTGGAATGAAACACTGATTCATTCATTGTAAAACAACATATGGGGGTGGAAAGAATAGAAGGCAAAATAAAGAGGTGTGCCTTCTGTGCAGGGTCCTCAGACAGAATTATAAATTGAGACCGTGCATGGCTGTGTTAAACAGAACTAACACTATGCAGGGCAGAAATGGATTTTCTTAAGCAGTTTCCATAAAATGGGCTTGGTAGCTTTGAGAAATGCCTTTCCCTAATGGTCATTCTATTGATGTAGAGCCTAAAGACAACTTTTTTTAATTAAGCAATAAATTACAGCTGTAGGAAAGTCTGGTAAGTCACTATTAGATCCGTGCAGAGCTCTGAACCTTCAGATTGCTAAGGACATGGCAAGCCTCACCTAACTTTACTCATTAATTCTTGCTTCTCCACCTATTTTTAATTCGGGCTGTGAGGTCAAAAAGCTCCCTTCAGAGCTCACAATATCACTCAAAAGGTAGGTGGTTTTTGGCTCACAGATTATATTTACTACAATAACTTGTGGTAAAAAAAAAAGCAACTCCTTTACCCTCCTAATTTTCCTTAAYTTTCCCCCATGAAGCTGAAAAGCCCTTATTACAGCTTTGCTCTGTGGGTTTTTTTGTTTCTGTTTTTTCCCTTCTGAGAGGCTGGAGAAAGGCATTGTTGTTATGCTATCTTTCTTTGTACTCAACAACTTGTAAGATATGACAGATGTTTGATTCCTTCCAGATCACTGGGAGGCAACCAAAGGGCATACTCCAGACAGTCTCACTGAGAGCATATACTATATCAAGGTAAACCTGCTTTTTGACAGTTATACCTGCAAATTGCTTCAACTGACAGAGGCAAGACCCAAAACTTGCTTCTAGACTTTCCATTGAAATGCCTCAGCAATCCTTCCTTCTGTAGTAAACCCGGAGCTAAGCAGATTATTTTAGATCATTTCACCTTTTCCTCTGCATTGTAAGGGCTTCTGAGATGTCTGTATTTGAGGAAGAAGAAATAAAAAGGCAACCTACTCACCCAATAATACAGCTACTGGAACAGCCGGTGCAGAAAAGTTGATGGAAGGGTGCAAGGAACAAYTGTTTCAATGGACAACTACGGGGCAGCTTCTCGCTTGAAAAATTCTTCCCTAACCTCAGGGAACTGGTTTGTAATTCAGGTAGAGGATTCATGACCTCATGATGAAAACAACATACTACATAGTGGCTAAAATTGCTCCTTCCTATGCTTTTAGCTTCAGTGGTATCTTAACTAGCTGAATAGAGAAATTACATCTTATACAGAACAGCATTTAATRTAAAATTTATTTGTTCACTTATGATGAGAGAGGTTAAGCAGAAGCAGCTCATTTACTTTGAAAACAGTCATTATTCTCCATATCTTTACCATATACCTTCTAACACTTCCTCAGGTTAGTGTAGAGTTTTTAGCCACCTGAACATATTTATTTCCACACTTCTTTAAAGATGTGGTGGCCAGATTTGACATAGGCATCCTATTGATTTCTACAACAACATAACATGGTCACTTTTATTTTCTCTCACTTCTGTAAATTATTGTATTTGCATTCTTCATTAACATAAACAGCTTAGCCAAATGTTTTTCACATGTTCAAATAAATTCAGAGCCTAATAATGCAGATGAATGATATGGATGATTCTTTTCAGCCTAAATACTACTTCCGAAAAACTGGACACTCCCCACCTTCCCAAAAAGTCCCTTAGCTAAGTATCTTTGCTGATGTTGCCCTGTCAGCAAAACAGTCAGAAGGACCTCTGGAAATCCCTTGGTTTTACAATCCTAAATACATCTAAGAAAAGAGGTATCATTACAGAACCCTTTTTCATTTTTCCTGCTTCTAATTCACAAGCATTTTGCCTGAAATTCCATTACTATTCAAGTTTCCCTTAAAAATTGTAAAGGCTTTTTTAAATGGTGAATTGCAAGTAACTGACTTCCACTGTGTCACTGCTATAGTAACAGAATATCAAAAGATGAGACAAAATACCAGACAATTCTTTGGAAAAACCATCCTAGTTCATTTTAAATTACACACAAATTTCAATAGGCATCTCATACAGAAGTAAGATTTCCAAATCTGCAGTTCCATTTATCATTCTTTTTGCAAGAAGGTTGTAGTCAATTGCATTGTTATGACAGAAGATTTAATCACAGTTAAGGTGCAAGGTTCTAGCCTGAATAAAAGTCTACACAGAAACTTTAAAAATGTGTTTAGGGTAATGACTGTGATTTTTTAAAAATGAGAAATCTAGCCTTTTCTCCTTAAAGCCAAGCTTTTCTGTTCTCAGGCTGTACTTTATCTCTTCACTAAAACATAAATTGTCTGACCTCAAAAGGCAGTATATGCCAGCAGGTTGTTATTACAGGGAACATGTCCCTCTGAGAACATGTGAAAAAGAGAAGAGGGAAACCTTTTGTCAGCCAGTAAAAATAAAAATAATAAACTCCCCAAAGCAAATCTTAAACATAAGACACAAAGAACTGATAATGGGAAGCCTCTTCACAAGCAATTTTGGAAAAGAAAGAGAACCCAGTGAACAAACACCTGATGGAAATCGTAGGATAACATTTGCRTATCAGCTGGCAGAAGCTGATAGTTCCTCTAGAAGTTTAAGAACTTGATTTGTGAATATCCAGTCACTAAAAAGGCAAAGAATACGTTCACTTATTCATTTCAGTTAAGTAACTTCCAGTGTACCAAAGGATGCATGTAACCAACATTTCTGAACGTCGAAATATTGTGGCAAGAATAAAATCCTAGCAGGCTTCACCAAGGAATCACTAGTGGATTAGCATAAATTTCAGAAACCAGACTATTCCTCTTCTCTTCCACATACTCTTCCAGCTATTTGAAAGTAATGAGCTATGGGCCAGTGCAATACTACAGTAGCACTTAATGTAATTAAACAAATATTGATAGCAATGAGGTTAATTTCATTTAAGATTCTTTAATATATATCCACTTTATCTTCCTACACGTGGTCCTTCCCCAGCAGAAAATTAGTATCTCAGGAAGATATTGCAACCAGATTTAAAAATATAATAGTTTCATGCTGGGGAGCTATGCCATATCATACAGCCTTTTATAGAAACATAAAGCTAAACATAAATGTAAGAATAACACTTCTGTGTTCAAAAAAGCTGATTCCTGATGAGCTTCCAGAACTCCCTAGGAAATCATGAGAATCCTTGTTGAAGGGATTCCTGCCGTCTAAACATTTATTGTCATTTGGCGGTACTAGCTATAAAGCCAGGTAAGATTCTTTTTGCATAAAATGACTGAGGAAAAAAGTACGCTCAATTTCCACAATACACCTTTTTTGTAGATTCTTTTCTATTTCATCAAATTGAAGACACTTGAAGAAATTCTGTATTCTGGTTCATCCATTCATTTCAAAATGAGAGAGAGATGAGAGGGGTATACAATGAGAAATTACTTGCCAACCTACACCCCTGCGCATCCTTTACATTTGCTAAGATTTATAAAAATACAGCTTGGCATTTCAGAAACAAAAACTTCCCCCCCCAACTTATCTAAAACATATGTCTCCCACAAACCAGGCTCCAAGTCAAAATTATGACCACCTGTATGATTATGTTTCTCTCTGCTACTGGGGGAACCGCTAACAGCGGTGAACTTGGTAACTATGGATCTAGACTTTGCAGGATATACCTGAACAGAGTTAGAAAGGAATCGATGTAACTCTCCCTTCTGGAAAAAAACAAGCTTCTTGTGAAAGGCCCATCCAGGGCACTGTCTCAGTCTCTGCAATTCTAAAGGAACTCCRGCAATACGCACAGAAATAAATACCTATTATATTTTCAATAGCTGCTTAAGGGATGCCTGAAGCAGACAGACAGAAAATTATATTACAAAAGAAATCCAGACAGAGTTTTGCTGGTGGCAGAGGAAGAAGATTCTTCCATCAGTCCACTGTTCTGCCATGGATTGCCACAGGCCTGGCCACAGATCGTGGGCAGGTTAAAACAGCTCAGTTAACCTGTATTTTCTGCCTTAGATTTCAGGCAACCAATTCTGAAATTTTAGAAGGTATTTTAAAAATAAAAATGAATTTGTGCTGTCTCAACTGTGTGGTGGCAACATGAAACGACTGTTTCAATTTTTATATTTAAATAACATTTATGTCACCCCTAGGAATCCTGTTTGAAAGGCCAAAGCCAACAATCAGAAGTTATTTGCACCAAACAACCAATAAAACACTGTGTGAATTGTATTTTTCTTAGAAACTGTGATGTATACTACAAGTGGTACACAGTAATCTTCCTGACTACGACACATTCAGCAGCACAGTTCTTACTAAAAGAAGGGAGAAATTAGCAACCCAAAGTGCTGGAACAAAGAATGACACTCATATCAAAGCAGAAGTGCCTAAACTGGCCATCAATGCGACCTCCAATTTTAAATGGTTAGGTCACAAATTGAACATACTCCCTTCATTAGTCACTTAATGCTTAAAAATTTTCTCTCATCTATTTTTTAAACTCTTTCTTCGTGTACTGGATAAGAATGTCATTTAAGTGATTTCTTTATTTTCTGGAGGCAGAACTTTTATGTAGGCTTAGAAGATCACAGCTGGCGAGAACAACAAGCTGGTGTCAAAACAGCTTTCAGGGACAGAGTATATGCAAAAGACAAACATCTGAAATGTTTGGGGCCCTGATAATGGAGCAAACTACTGCAGCTTAAGAAGGAACTACCTATCATGGGTACTGTAACAACTGACCGCAGATATGTTTCGAGCCTGTGGCTAATGGAAAGCAAAAGTACTTTGGCCTTTCTTATTGGTGTTTGAGGTATCAGCTGGATCAACTAAACTCAAAAGGCTCATTATTTCCCCTGTTCAGATACTCTGAGACAACAATTCCTGCCAGTATTAGTACTGAAGGTCTCTCACTAGTTTTAAATTCACACATTTGATTCAAGCAATTCAACCTAAAAGCAATTATGGAAAATATTCAAGTATTTGGTTCTATAGARAAATAAAATCACAAAACAAAGTAACAATTCAGAATGTTATCGCAGAATGTTAAGCGGTATCGCTCTTTTACGCTATAGAAGAGGGAATTACTTCATCTAAACTATAATGAAACATGTAGAAATTGAAAATGAATGTCCATTTAGGAGGCTTTGTGCTAAAATGCAAGAAAAATACAATTTGCTTAGTAAACTGCTGGCACATTTGAAACTGAGCTTTATCATAATCCCCATTAAAGACTCTTTTAGGGACAGCTCCCTCAATTTAATACCTTTAACACAAATGGATCAAGTTTTGCAGTGTTCCCTCATCACAAAGGAGACATTTTCAAGAGGTGTTTGAAATGCAGGATTTCTGACAGAGAAGGCAGACACTACCACTTGTGGAAGCACACATTTATAAAGGTTCTTAAAGAGTGTGATGTTTTAGCATTTAATGACCCTGCGTATAACACTGGTGCTAGAAGGGGAAAATCTCTTCCCCCCCTTCATACAGCTGTATCAACAGAAGCATGCCACATGTTACGTGATCCTTCCCTTGTGCTTTGGTTTGACACAAATCAGGAGATGAGCTCCCAGTGTGCCCACCAGGCACTCCAGATCTGCCTTCTGTGGCTATAACAACCCCCACATCACCACTGTCAATGTCCAGTCCCAGAAAAGAGGTTTTCCCTTTAAACAAGGACAGGGAACTTGTGCCATACAGATGACCTGGTGTGCAAATTAGCCAGCTCCTACAGCTCACTTTTGCCAACAGAGCCCGGAGCACCTTTCCAGTAAGCCTGCTGGACATGGGAGCTGAAATGCACTACCAGCAAAGCTGGTAAAAAGCCCTGAGCATAGATCCGCTCACCAGCCACCAAAGAGGGCTGCACAGCAAAGCCCTGGGCTTAAAGGTAGAAATAGTAGCTGTGGTGTTGCCTCTTCTTCTTTTTCTGCTCTCTCTCTAACCATCTCAGAGAATTCTTACTCCCCAAAGGATTGCCCAGCACAAGGGCAAATGAAGACACTTTCCAGGATTTTGGACAAATTGAAAATATGTTTTAATACACYCATTTTTCTGGAACCCTACTGCTCTTTAAGATAGAAGTGATGAATTACTGTGTATATTTTGGGGCTATTCCTTAAAGGAATGGCAAAACACTGGTAACAATTTTAAAACAGTGAGAGGTATGCCAAGTACAAGAGCACTTCTATTGTAATAATGAGCAATTTCAATACTCCAGCTGTAACTGGAAGTTCCTGGAACATGGTTAAACTAAATTCTGCTTGGCTCAGAGCCAAGCAAATATTTCTTTTCCCCATCCCCATCAATTACAGAAGTACAGTAAGTGCTTTTGTTCTTAAGTGCACTATTACAGGGGACACAAATAACCATTTTTCTTCCAGCAGTTGGAGCTAACATTTCTAAAATACCACATTACACATTTGGCAGACTTGAAGCATGCTCCAATTTTTACTTGTGTCGGATTAGTAAGCCACGCCATTTGAATCAACTGAAAATGGGTAGTACAACTGCATGTCCTATACCAGACTACACATGCTTATCATAGTAGTAGAGTTGTTTTTATTTCAGTGCTGGTATAAGTACTCACACCTGGGACAGCAGCCATCATGAGCAGAGAACAACTATTGTTAACTGTTTACATGCAAACAATAGCAGATATGTACCATGAAGGAACCGCTTTAATGAAAAATTACACTGTATAAAGTCAGAGTTACCATTATAAATCCATGTTTTAGATTGATAATTTTATACTAAGACTTTATTAGGACAATTAATAATCCTACTAAAAAAGAAAAGCTAATCAGAGGTATGCACATACTTTGCACGCTTTTTGGAGTGAAATATATCACTGTCACAAATACTGTCTTCCATCACTGACAAAATCTACCAAAATGTAAAAAGACTATAGAAGTGCAATGTACTCTCTCCATGCATCAGTTGTAGTCTGCCTGTACCATGTGTGCTTATGTTTCCTCTTACAGAGGCTCCAAACTATAACATGAGGTTGAATATGAGTGCATTTCTAAGGATAAGAAGAAAATTATCCATTTTCTGAAGCCTCCAGTCCAATATGGGGTGCACAACAAAGACACATGTCTGAAGTGCAGGGGGGTGAGTTTCCACAACACTAGCGTAAAAACTAAATATCCTATGGAATTAACCATTATCTT
Organism: Oceanodroma leucorhoa; assembly: GCA_030449065.1. Lineage (NCBI taxonomy): Eukaryota > Metazoa > Chordata > Aves > Procellariiformes > Oceanodroma > Oceanodroma leucorhoa. Next base: position 7,468,421 of record JASVER010000020.1, on the reverse strand, counting down.
TAAAAATGATAAATTAACCATGGAAACTATGTTTCCATGCTCAACTCTGACTCATATGACCATCTTAGAAAAGAAATCTAGGTACTTCACCGAGAGTTAAATATCACCTTCTATCAATTCTGCCTAGTCTTATCAATCCTTTACACATAGTGTGTACCACTGGAGGTACCTGACCATATAAAGATGGCATCTAGCCAGATCCACAGGTAGGGATGTTGGGGAACACAGTTCCATTCTCTTCAAAGCAAACTGGTAAACTCCAAGAGCTGAGGAACCTGACCTTATACATCAGACTGCTACTGGCAGAAGCTCTCTGACCAGTGCAAGGATGACTGTGAGACAACTACGGCAATTAGAAATTGTTAAATGTGAAATTACTAACATGTTGGTCCAGGAAGACAGCCTGGTTTTGTGGACAGCTGGATGGTAAGGAGGATCACATTTTCTTCAGTTAAATTTGATCTCAACTACAATATCAAAAACTGAGGTAAAAGCATCACCTCTGTAGTACATTTCTTTGCATTCCATCAATAGAACAAGCTCTGCAGTGCTTTTGAGATCTGATCAGATTCACTGTCCAGTAAATGCAAGGAAATATTCCCTGTCACTTCAGAAAATACACCAGATCAYATCCTCAATTAGGTATAAGCTTTCTTTAACAGCATTAGGAAAGGACAAATACCTGCTTTGTAGATATTCTCCCACCCTCAGTGTTTTTATAGTCTGTATCAATAGCTGTTCAACAACAATAAAAAGTTAAATAGCATATTCTCATTCAGCATCTTGACCACTGCCAAAATGCCTTACTTTCAGGCTCTAAGGTCTGCAATTTTCTTCCGCTTGAACTCACTGAAAAAAAAATATCCACTCATAAAACACTGTGAAAGCCATCTTCATGGTTCACCACTGACCACAGTAAACTTGTCTTCAGTTTTCCCAGTGCCTCTCCTTTGCTTTTACATTAGATGTCAACTGTATCAAAGAAAAAACTTGACCAATCCCTATGTCCTTGCTCCAGAATTTTAATAACTAAACTCAGTCAGCCAGTGTTTCAATTCTTTATGATATCTCTTTCTACCTTAAACTACCCTTACGTTTCTTGCATTTTCCTCCTTAGTCATGCAAAACATTCTCCTCTACATAATCTACACAGCTATTATCTTACATTTCTTCAAATGCCATCTTTTGTCTTACGTCTATCCATGGTTACATCAAGATGATTGGTTAACAAAAAAGTGAAACTTCTGGCTTTCTCACTCCTTGTATTTTCTCCTCTTTCATGTCTGTTGTTACCATCTGTCTGTGAACATGGAGTCTGACACCAAAAAAAAATATTAAAAAAAAAAAAAAATCACACCATCAGCAAAGCTGCGCCAGGTCTTCACAACATCGGCTTACTTATGCCAATGTTCGCTTCCTGTCTTTCTTTCAATATATGATTTACCCGATTTGTTCTCTAGGCTGTAAAAACTCTGCGGCAAGAATTATCATCTCTGCTCATATTATAGTTAGCACAATAAAGACTTAAAATAGGTTAAAGCTGTCAAATGTTACTACAGTATATTGCTTTTTATACTGCCAATCCCGTTAGATTTTATTGGCAATAGTTTGCTAGAACTATTCACAGACCTTTATTCTATTATTATCTTTCATGTGGAAAGGCAACTATTGCCCAAAACCCCTCCTGCACACCCAACTGAAGAAAGATTTACTCCATCTAACAAAGGGTGGTAAAATTTAGCCTTCCTTCACAGTGGAGTGGACAGCCAAGGCAGGGCAACCACTCTTTGTTGGATGCTGAAGAGTGGCAATGCTAAGAGAGTTCAGAGTAACTTTTAAAGAAGTCTTTATCTCCTATTCTAGACAGTTGGGCTAGACTACTTACACTATAACCATTGTTTGGGTGCTGAAAGCACCAATCTAGCTAGGTCACATGAGATACTTCTGATTCACTGTTCTCCTTCCATTACATGCCTAAAATTCAAGCGGCACAAAAACTCTGATCTCCATTTATGACAGTGCACAAAGAAAGCAGCTATACGCCATTTTAACCCCTCTTTCTGAGACAGCAGGAGTACAGTAGTATTTTCAGATAGAAGGACTACAACATCTTAGGCTTTACAAGAGGAGATACCATGGGATCTCAGTAGTACAACATCATAGTTCCCTAGTTATAGGTGACATGAAAAAGCATATGGACTTACTGACAATTCTTTGATTAATTTTCTTAGTTCCCTGTGCCCATGCTTCTCAGCGATACTTGCTGGATCATCTCCATATTTGTTGGTTATTTTGCAAGCCCGGGTGGCCTCAGGACAATTGAGTAGAAATGTTGCAAGATTCTTTAGTCCAAATCTGGCTGCACAGTGAAGTAGAGTAGGAAATTCTTCCAAACGGCTATCTGTATATGGAAACAAAGTTTTCATAAAGAACAGTTTCGCTTTTATAGAACACCTTCCACCACCTTTTACAAAAGTCCTTTGACTATTAGTGCTACAGAATCACACTTATCAAACTGCCAATACAGAACTGGCATCCAAAGAACAATTCCTCCAACTAACAGTTTTACAATTCACATACATATTTTAATAAAGGAGCCTTCAGCATAACTGAGAAATCTCATTTTTTTCTGACAGAGGGATTTTAAAGCACTTTAGTTCTACTGAGGAACAAGTTTTCTTGCAAGGGGAAGAAAATTCTACAGCCAAGATGTGCTTTTGCTTAGCTGTATATTATTTAATGCTTTAGGAATATTTTTAATTTGAGWCATTTGAATGGGACATTTTTATAGGTTTATGGTGCTATGTTTTCATATTAAAAGACTTTTCTGAAAATTCACATGAATACCAGAGACTTGCAAAAATTTGCTTATCCCTGTAATGAAAAAATCAGAGAATTTAAAGATGAATGTATCAGATAACAGTTTTTAGGATTTATCTGAAATAGCATTATATTCATTTCTATCAGACTTTATTTTTCACCTTGGAGAACTGGGACAAAGCTAAACTGAAATCAGTTTATCATTTCAGCATAGTCCTCTATTCTAACCCTAAGAGTGGGCACAAGTTACATACAACAAGAACAACAAACAACTCCAAACAAACAAAAAGATCAAGCATAAACAATACTTCCCTCTGCCTTCATACTCTACTTTCTAATCACTTGTGGTTTGTTGTGTAGTGATTTGTCTATATATCAGCATGCAGTGTATCTCTTTTCCACGTATGCATTCAGCCTGCCCCAGGCACCATCAACTTCTTGCACCCTCAGGGTTTTTTGGCAGTGTCTTTACTACCCTCTGCGTGAACAAGTGCTTCCTCTAGTTTGTTCTGAACCTGGCTCCTGCTAGGTTCAATTGATAGCCCCTAATTCATCTTATTCTCCGTCCCCGTCTGCCCTCTCTGCACTTCTAGAGATTTACTCATTCCAAGAATTTCTTTCTTGAAGAGCTCCAGTCTACTTGATTGTGCCTTATAGAGAACCAATTCCATCACCCCCACTGCTCTTTTCTGAACCTCTTCCAGCTTTAATGTAACTATTTTGAGATGATAGGAGAAGAGCTGCACATGATACTCAACTTGTGGGTGAACCATGTAATTTATGTCCTGTTTTGTTCTCTATTTCTTTTCCAGTATTTCATTTGCWTTTTGATCTGCTGCCTAGCAACAAGTTGATGTTATCATGGAACTGCGTGGTCTTATTCCTCAGTGCTAATAGCCTCCTCAAAGCCTCTCATTTTGTATGACAACATAGGACTGCTTTTTCCACTTGCATCACTTTGTTTTCACCTACAATGAATATCATCTGACATTTTACCGCATAATTACTAAATCTCATGAGGCCTTTCCCCCATTTTTCTTCCCAATTAGACCTCCTCCTTACTACCCTGAATACTTTGTATCACTACAATAAGTTTTTTCTAACTGTCCTGGTTTTGCCCAGTAATTCATCCATGCCCAATCAATTACTGACTTGATCAGGTTTGCTGACTCTTACAAAAAAATACAAGAAATCTATAAAGCAAAACTTCATATTACAGAAAATGTATTTCATTACAATTTCTATTAGTTTGTCTGGTAGAGACAACACATTAACCTGCTTCTAGTTCTCAAGGTCCCCAGAGAAATTGGGTTTTGTCATCACAGTTACACCTTCTAGAACTACAGAACTGAAAAGTTGCACACTGCTGTTAGAAATCCAGCTATTTTACTTTTAAATTCCCTCAGAGCTCTTAATAAATACCAGTTAGTCCTGGTAATTTCTTTGTGCTCAACCTGCCCATTTTTGCTGTAACTTCATGATTCCATCAACTCCAGACAGTCTCTTTCCACATGTCTCCCAACCAGGACTACAGCTTGGGAATCTGCACAGTTTCTTCTAGCTTTCTTGAGTTCTCTTTTATATCCCAGTCATCAGTTGTCCTACAGGCCAGCCAGCACATTTTCAGCCCTTCGTGTGCTGGAAAAAAGACTCAGTAGTACTTATGACTCCTTTCGGAATTCTCTTAGCTGCCAAGTCTTTAACAAACTTTCTCATTTTACATTCTTCTACATATTAAAATTTGGCTCAGCAGTGGTGAATTTGTGTACCTTCCCCCACCGCCCCCGCCTTTTTGCTTCTGCAGAATGTTAATACAGGAGAGAGTAAAACCTCATCCTACCATTAGATATAAGGATTCAAGGAACAAGAACAGTTCTTGGAATAGACATAGCTAAGTACTGACCGACCAGAAAAATTGTTAGGACAATTCTTGACTGCATTTTGGACAACGAATATTCCATCACTATCCCACTCCAACATTGGTTGGACACAAGGTATTTGAGCGGGCTACGTTCTAGTTGAAAGTCACATTAACAACCCCAAATTGATATTTAAACAAACTGAGTGTTGCCTGACTTTTATTTCCACCAGGCAACCAAAAATCCAACCAAGAAACTGTAAATACACAGCACCTGTGTAAATCAAGTCACTTATTTTAGAAGTCTTGGCAGGCTGAGCTTCTATCAACAAGGATATGTGTTTTAGCTTATACTCCTTTGTATTTGCAGTGTGCTTTAAAATACTTTGAGTCACAATAGGCAATCTTAAAACTGTATAGCAGCTAAGGTTTTTGAGAGAAGCAGGTGCTGCACAACTTCTTTACTCCATATTGCTCAACATTTTAACTGAAGTTCCACAAACTGGACTTAATTCTGTAATTAGAAGAACTATAAATGTTATCCCAGAGTATAGCATCTGACTCATTATTTTTGTGTGTACTTTGCTAACTGCAGAGAAAAACTAACCCCACCACAGACTGAGGCAAATATATACCAACTTACAGAGCTGTCATATGAGCAGTAAAAATGTATGCAAGTAATTTTAAGGCTGGGACAACAGATCAAAGCTAAGTGTACTTTTACACATTACACAGGATTCTCTTAAAGAAAAGTGTCCAAGCCCAAGCTAATATTTCAAAAAACATCCACAAATCATCGTCAAATTGCTTTTCTTAATTCCTCTGTCTTTTGCTATTTCTTTTTTTGAGATGTCTAGCAATGAAATACGTGTTGAGCAGTAATTTTAAAGAAGAGCAAATTACATGAACTCTAATCAAGTTTGCATCCCATTAGCAGACTCTAGAAGGTCAAATATAGTCAGTAAAGAGAGCCTTAACAAAGTATTAATAACATGCTCTAAAAGAATTTCTGCTCATGCTAATGAAACCTGAAACAATTGGTTACAAATCTGAAAGGGGAATCAACTCTATGTTACCAATGGACTGGATGCTACGATTTCTTCATCGATATAAAGAGAAAAAGAGTCAGTGGTATTCATAAGCCTATTCTGAGTTTTCAAAGTAACACAAAATAGAGGTATCCCAGAACCAACCCCAAAATCCCTTCAGCTCCTTCACAGTTGAGCTGTTTTTTCTGGTCACCACTCAACTCCTCCCTAGCTAGGTTTGATATTCAAGCAGGACTGCTACACTTACATACTTTGAACGTTACAGGAGCTACATCATTAACAAATGAAATATCTCAGCCAGCCATGGAGGATGGTAAAAATCAATMAATCAACTTCCTAAAACAAACTTTTTTTTAATATTACTCCTTGCAGTAAGCAGAAAAAAAGGCTGTCTTCAGGTATGAAAACTTTAACAGCAGCACTGGTAGTGAGATCTTTTACCTAACACTCAAAAAAGACATAAGTGAAACAAATGTTTTAACAGCACATAAATAATGTTAAAACACTTTCACCAAGAACAGGAAATAGAAATAGTTTCATTTGTTTCTTATTTTGAGAATGACTGTTTGGATAAATCCGACCTGTACACCTTCACAACTATTTGGGCTATATGAGCTTTGTTCTAAAATCATACAGCCTCAAAACGTTGGTTCTGGTTACGACTATAGCTGAAGGAGCCATTGAGGATAGTGCTACTGCTACATACCGACCTATCAGTCAGCAACTTTGTGCAACAATGCAGCAAAATTCCATACATAAATGCAGATACAAGTAGGACTGTTTTTATTCAATAGCAGACAGATTTTCTTTTTGTACAGGATCCAATGAGATCTTAGATTGAAAGGCAATTTCCCAAAAGGTTAATTTTAAACAAGCATCAATGCTAGCATCACTATTGCATCTCTGAACAAAGAAGCTACAAGGATTATGTTATTTTCCTGGGAGTGTGTTAAATCTAAAGACTGAACCTAATTATTGAAGTGTTAATTCCAGGATACAATTCTTGCTTGAGACATAAATCTACTGACAGTCACTATAAATAATTTCATCTTTTCATGGCATCCACTTCAAAAATGAGCAAAAAAGGGAAAATTCTGTTCAGAGTAATTCAAATGACTTTCACAGTACGAATTTCCACCCCGTGCTTAAAACAGATGCAACAGACAAGGGTGCCATCAAAAGAACCCAAGTCCAGAGAGGACAAATAACATAAGTTGCACCGGGATTACAAAGTTGTTATAACCTATCTCCTAATTTCATTCAATAGCTCTCTCTGTAACATCTATTGTTACAGATAAATTTATATACTATGGTGAAATCCATTTCTATAATAAATACGGCTTTATTATCTATAAATAAGTGAATAACTGACCCTTGAATTGAAAGTCTTTAGTAGTACAAAAACTGATGGCATAATGGCAATTTTAACAGGAACTGAATGCTCTGGGGGAAAAAAAAATCATCACATTTATACCATTATTGGTATACTGTTATTGCAAGTAATACAGAGTAAAATTGGCTGCCTGAAATATTTTGTATTGCTAAATACATAGTTTGCGCTTCCTATGACCGGATTTTTTTAGCCATGAGCCTCCCATGAAATTAAACACAGTTCCTTTTTAGTAATGTAACTGTATGACTACACTCTTCTTCCCAGCAAAGATTTAGCAAAATACAGTATTGACAAAACAGTGGATTTTTGCCAGGCCATGCAACATAATACGTCGTATCACTGTTAGCTAGTAGACATGATCATAAAACACAATATGCAGCCACATTCTAAAGTTTCAAGTCCTTCCCTTCGGACATTACTGAACTTCTTGGTGCTTATACTCCGCTCAAAATGAGCAGAACCCAAAGACCTATTTTCTTGTGCAAAGAAATCGGAACTACACAGGCCTTATACAGTAGGGTGGTTACATGGACGCTTTATAGAAAAAAAGCATATCAGATGAGCATACGCATGGCTTCTGGGGCCTCCTATTGTACAGACGCATTAAGAGCGAAGAGCTGTCTGAAAACAGCCGACTCCTGTCACACCAGTCCTACCACCCTAAGCTGGCGATCCCAGCACCATCATGCTCTCCTCAGCCAGGTATTCCAACTCCCAAACGAACAACCAAAAACTCTTCTCTGTTGACAAGAAATATAGGCTTCTAACTCAAGAAGTCACCTGGGGAGACTCTTCATTTAAGGAATCCAAACATCGTTGAACCACAACATCATACTATTCCCAGTACCTTATTTTGGACTTCAGCTGCTTTCTTTCGGGCATGACAATATTCCACCTCCAGCCTAGGCTGGGCACTAACAAGGTTGGGATTAGAAGTGGAGAAAGCTCTGTCCAGACTTCTTTTCCCTTCCCCTCGAGGAATTAATGCTAGGCATGAGATTGATCCAGTTGCAGCCGCAGAGTTAGAGATTCAGCAATGAACAATGTAGGAGGATAAAGCTTACAGCTGCGACGACTGCTGTTTCTGCATTCCAGTCAGCCATGAACAGTTTCAGACATCAAACTGTACCAGCTGCTCCCACAGATGGTTCATATATACCACGTGGTGTGGAGGGACRGAGCCACACAAACACCAGAAATTTGTGGGGAAAGCAGGTATGCAGTTTCCTCTATTGGTCCTGGGCTTTGAGATTCCATTTAATTTAATTATCACAACACTTTTGGACCATAAGAGTGTCTTCAGGTTCAAGAGAGACACATGTGCACTGTTTTTCCTTTAGTTATGTAGATCACCAGCTGGGAGTAGGAAGCCCCTGACTTGTCACCTTGCCCCTCCACCCACTAAATGCCTCATAACTACATCTCTTCCAGGTATCAATATACRGTGGTATATCGCTAATACAGAAAATAAACAAGTCCTCAATCCACAGGCACTAACCTCCTATCATCTTCAGTCAGGATGGCACCACCAGCCTTACTCTCAGAAAGGGAGGGCCTCCACATTTTATTTCAGTGTTGTGCAGGATCAGTTGCCCATTAGAGCAGATGCATGCAAAAGCTATACTGAGTGGTTCAAATGGACAGATTTAATTTCTTCTGCCCATAAAACAGAAGCCTGGTGCCATCAAGTTGTAACACAAGGCAAAAAGTTATTGTGAGGACCATCAGATGACCATACTGAGCTCCACCAATTTAAGACAGCTTTTAACACTGATTTGCAAAGCCTTTTCAGGCAACACAGCTGGCAGCCCTCTGCACTTACATGAAGTAGGATGCAATCTTCTAGGGCCAAACTTTCCAAGTCTTGCTGATCAAAAACTCTGAACTATTGAACTACTTGAGGCCACCCTGGTACAATCGCTCTCTTGGTAAATGCTATACCAACAGCTGAGATGGCTGCTGTTCCTTCAGCAACCTCAGTAACACTTCAATGCCCATTTCTGTATGCAGTTGTGGTACCAGTAGTCATTCTCTGCCCTGTATAAGCTAACAGCTCTGCCACCCATGCAGTGAGAGGAAAAAGATGCTGTTGGAGTTGACCTCTCAGAAATTCCTCCCCTAAACATATATTTAATTAATTAAAAAATATAATAAGTTTAATGACCTCATGAGAGACTATTGAAGCCTACTGGTGTTTCTTTTTGCCCTCATTCTGAAGAGGCACCACTGACAAAGGTGAAGAAGTTAACTTTCCTCCAGGTTCTACAACAAAAGTCAATGACAACTAAGGGTTCCATTGTCAAAATAACCAAGTAAGAATAACCCACTGAAAGATCTATTTGTGTTTGGGGTTTTTTTAAATTATGATTGTTCACTTAAYTGCCAATTCACAAAATTCAGTGAGCTCTTAAGCCAAATTAGATGTTCTACTGTAAAGAAATTTCCACCATACTGTGTTTAACTGCTTTAACTGAAGTTTTGTATTATACACAGTAGGAAAAGGCTGTAATTATTTGAAAGCACACATGCTTCAGGCAGAAAATACTATTCTTGAACTTACAAGCTTGTCACACTGAATTGGGGAAAATTGCTGGAACTTTTATCAGCTGTGAAACTGGAACAACTGATACATTTCAGCTAAATATATAGAACTGAACAAAAGCAGTAGTTATTAGGGTAACTACAAGTGAACAGCTTTTACTCAGTAGCAGTCCTTTAATGAAGAATGTTAACAGAGAAAATCTCGCTGTTTGGCACCTACACTAAGAACTAGTTAGCTGGTGATCATAAGGGGGAAGGAAAGGTTAAAAAAAAAATATGCCACTTGGGCACTTTATCAAGTGCATTATGGTGGCTTCTTCAACTTTCAACTAACTTCGAGGCCAGTGCTTGCTTTTAATTATAGTTTGACATACAAAAAGTTAAGAGGGAACTGCTGTTTTGTATGTTTTGTCCTGTCGTAATCCCTTCTCTTCTCTTCTCTGCAGAGCATTCTGGAACACCTCAGCTATAAACCAGAGCATAAAATCTAGTATTACTGTATCGTAGCACTGTCTTAGACTGTGGGAATTTTCATAAAATTGCAGTAAGCAAACAGAACAGTCTACAGTGATATTTCTGCAGATYTTGTAAGACATCCTTCTTTTATTTCCCAAATTACTGATACAGGTCATTACTTTTTTTTTTTTTCCCAATCAATTTAAATAGACAACATTACTTCCACAAAGTCAATATCAATTAAACCAAAGAAATACTTAAAGCCCCATCTGTTTCTTCTCCCCCAGTCTATCTTTTCTCCAATTGTTTTGCTAGCAGCTGAAAACCCAGACTCTATTTCTTCTTTTAGGATAGATGTTTCAGCTTGAAAGAAAGTAATTACAGAAATCAGGATAGGACTTGCTATGTTGCTAGCAGTGTTAGGTGATAAAAAGCAGTATTTTCTACAAAAAGAGTAAATTCAGGACTTTTCATAAGCCTGGATGTTTGAGTTTAATCAGAGAAATAGTAACAGATAACCTGTAAAAAAAGGAAAACTCACTAATAGTGGAAGAAGCAGCAGGTTTTCCTCAAGTAAATTGCCATCTCTTGGACAGGAATCAATGCACCAATAATTCCCAAACCTGACGATTCAAGAGCAGAATCACAGCTTCCCAAGCTCAAGAAAAGTTTTGAAATATGAGTTTGGATTTGTTAGTATGTTTTGACTGGATTATATTACCAGAATATAAAGGAATAATATACATACAAGGTACCCTGAAATCAGTTTGGTACAGAATGTACAATATTCAGGACAGTACCTCCAGCTTTAGCTACATGCTTTCACAAGGAATGGAGGACACCACCACTAAAAATCCTAGACATGCCTTGGCTCTATCTTTCAGTTAATGCTGTTATTAAACACAGCGTTTTTCCAGTGGCTTCTATTCAGTCTGCGTTTAGCTTTCTCACCCCTTTAGGCTTCCAGTATTCCCCTTCAGAGACTGCAGAATAATCTCTTTAAATATCACTCATTACTAAAACATTTTTCCCCTTGATAAGCTGAATAAAAGTCTTAATCTTAATTCTTTTATACTTCTAGTAGGTAATATCCATGCATAATCCTAAATATATTTTGTCAACGGTCAGATACTTTTGTCTTCTTTAGAACTACATAAAACATATCATACAACAATAAAAAAAGCAATTAAAACAAAAAAGGCACAGTTCAAGTCTGAAGTGTGCACTTTATTTCTTACAGTCTTTTACATATACAGCAGTTCCAAGAATATTTTTCTGGTAGAGAGTCCTGATTTACTTTTTGGTTACTACAATAACTATTACAATAGGATACTTCATCAAAAGCAAGCAACTGAAACTCATCTTATGCATGGCAAAATACATTCCAATAGCTATCATTAGAAATCATGTTTTGTAAAAAAAATGAGCACAAATTTCTATTTTTACCATTTCCAATTGCTGCCTTTTATAAATCAATTTCTTTTGAATAATACTGACAAACTTAAGAGGAGGTCAAACGACAAGTAAAGATGATAGTGTCACCATTGCCTCCATTTAGGCAGAGATGTAATTTCCTTCCTGCATGTAGTCCAACAAGTGAGATCCCATAGAGAAAGAATATTATGTACACGTTAAAGTGCTTGCAGGGCTATAGCCTTAGGTTTTCATATTGCAAGGAACTTCACAAAGTCTGATGTGCTGGTCAAACAATTCTCCTTGCTTAGATGGCAAGAGATTCAAATTTCCAGAATACATATTTGTGATTCATGGCATCTTTTGAAAAGCTTCCCTTATCAGAAATCATTATATCCAGTGATATACCTATCCTAAGCASGATAAAGTTCTGTTAGATATTATGGTAACATAGTAAGTTTATCAGGACATCTTGCTTTTTTTAGTAGTATTTAAAAGAAATAGAAATACTGAAAATCATCTAGTTGTGTCTACCCCAGGGAAATAACAATGAACCCTAAGCACATCTTGTTTATAGGCACGCTTGCATATACAGATGTTAGTACAGAGACAGGTAATCACACACATTTATGAGACCTGGTTATACCGATATAATAGACTGGGTATAACAGACCAGTCATTCAGAAAAGATCATATTAAAACAAGGAACTACACATAAGGCCCATCATCAAGTGCACAAAGTCTCCAACTTAATTTGAATAAATGGAAACTGAAAGACAGATAAACAGYCTCAGGGTTTGCAAGAAAAAAATACTATAAATATGATCATGTCTGTACATGATAGGAAACACACAGTGAGAGCTACAGTAATATCATGTACATACTCCCGTTCTTATCACCTAGAATGACGACATTGCATTTCTGGTGGAGATTCTACTAGAGTACACTAGAGTGTACTAAATAAAGACAGACATAAGATTGTCTTAAATTAAGCAATCTGAAACTATGCATTGAAGAGTGAACCAAACAAGTGCTAGCTGAGAGGATTATTCAGACATTTGTAATAGGTGCACTGAAAGTAAGATGATATCAGAGTTGACGTTTTGGACCTTTGCCATCTATCTTGACTTTGCCAGCCTAGACACCGACCTCTCGCAAGTACTGCATTCATCATGCTAAAAAATCATTAAACAGCCATTCTGGGTAGGGGAGCAGCTCTTGAAAAACTACGTAAACAAACATGCATCTGGTGATGTCTTGATCTAAACCATTTTTAATACTGGCAAGCATCACATTGCATTTTTCTTTGATTATATCACATGCATTTTTCCTATTAGATTTTATATTTAGTTTTACACTCTTAAGTTTTTAATCACACAGCTGTACACTTTGCGAGAGGTCAAACCATGCAATTCATTAGTTATCCAATAAAATCAATCATGAGATCTTCACTATTTGTTCACTTTGAGTTCATATTGAGAACTCTCAAGTACATCAATTTATCAGCTGTACCCTGATGTGCTACCTATAAAGTTAAAATAAAGCATCAAGGCAAAACCATACAGAGAAAAGGTTTCTCTTATCTATGCCTCATGCTGCAAGATTGACCTCCTGTAGTCATGCCAATGACTGGAGTCATGAAACAGTCTCCAAAGGAAAAGGTTTAAAAAAGATTTAAACTTTTTTTAGTGTTTAGGTTGAAAGGAATGCATCTTTACCTTGGAAGCATCTAGCTTCCAAGGAGTGCGTCTACCTTTGGGTAGAGGTATTATTATTAAGCTAGAGCTATTACACCCAGACTGGAAAGACAGAAGATTAAGTACAGTCCATTAGATGCCAGATGCACAAAAAACTCACTCCAGGTTTTGGAGGAAAATTACATATTCAAAGCTTTATGAACTAAGCATTTGATACCAAGTCTAATCAGAAGCTCTCTTTACTGAGTTCAAATAGGCTTTGAAGCCTTTAGAAGCAAAGTTAGTAAGTGGGCAGGAATCCTATAGAATCACATACTGAGCATACACATGGTCACTGAGAAGTTAAAAGTATATCTGTACTCTGACTTACTGACGTGCCTCTATTTCAACCAAGTATGTCTCAGTGCAAAGAGTCTGTGTTCCCCCTGAAAACAGACAACTGGATTTCTGGCATAAGTTAGCCTATTTTGACCACTAGGGAAAAACAACACATACAAGAATTATGAAATTAGAGCTGATTCATCTGCCTGTTCAGAGATACAAGAATAACTCATCTCAGTGCTAAAAAGCTTTTTGTCTGATAGCTTCATTTCCTTCCCAAAAGTATTTAATTAATTTTCATTCTTTGACATTTTCTCTTTGGAAGAAAAAATGGTGCTTGGAATAAAATGCTATAAAAATGGCTGAACAAGGAGATGCTAGTCCTCTATTAGACCTGATATGTCTAATGCCTGTTTGGGATGCTCTTACAGGGAATCAAAGACATGGGTTTACATACCTTTCAGGCAGAAGGGGGATCAGACCCTAGGCCTCCCACATTCTGAGTGCTTCCAGCTCTGCAACCACATCTTTCTTTCATGAAGAATCTAGGCATCTTAACTTTGTTCCTTCTTGTTGCGCCATACATCAAACCAGTTCATTTTAARAAGGTCACTACTTGGCTCAAGCTCACAAGCAGTCAGCTTGCTCTTGAACTGCACAGGCCTTTTGGGGAGGGATTGCAGGTTGGTAAGCATTATTCTCAATATTCAAAAATGTGCCCAGATCTAACCGGTTACTAGAGAAGCAGAAAATCTTTTGTTCATCAGAACTAACATTTCACATGGGGAATGACTCTTTAATTTGTCCTATACACCCCAATCCTGCAGTCTTGCACAGAAAAATGTCAAGGACAGGTGCCTCACTTAACACCCTACTTGTTTGCTTCTACTAACCTAGACTCACTTTTAAGCTCATTTTTAGAATACAAGTGGAATCATGTTTATCTAGTACAGAGGGGTGAATTCCATCATCAAAAGAAACCTTACTGAAAGKGAAAGGAAGCATGATAGTGATCACAGTAGAGCTACCTTCAAAACTTGTTATATGTGGTTATGAGAAGTAAGTGATTGTACTTGATTGTAGTGAGCTTATTTTCTCTCAAAACCATAGTCCAGGTACACAAAACAGGAGTCAGGCAACTGAAACACATCTTTCTTAAAACACATTTTCTTGGCTTTTTTTTTTTCCCCAAAAAAGTTTCTTAGAAAAGCTGAGGTCTAACACACATCTGAAATAACATCATAATGATACTTTCAAAACACAAGCTAAATAATCACACTCTTGGTTTACTGCAAACCAATTTGAATCCTTAATAAGTGGTTAATGAATTCAACCAGGACCCCCCATTTGGTACTAAACAGTAGCTTCTGTTGATACACTACTGAACTGTGCATGTAGTGTGTCTACTTTATAGACAAATCCTATTTTAACTCACTGGGATGCCTTTTTTTTTTTAAATTAAAAATAATATAATTATCTTTTGGCCAGAAGTAATGGAAACTATTAAGTGCATAGATACTAAAGTGAATGGAGAAGTTCAGTGCTGTTCTAAGTTCAAAAGCCATCCATTCTCTTCAAATAGAGAAATGTTTCTGATTTTCTTTTTATGTCATCAAACTTTGAGAAAGTGAAGTTTAAATTGTATTGCAGAAGAGCAATTAGTAAAAAAAATATATTATGTACAGGCATCTCCTCATGTCTCTTATTGCCCATTTTCTCCGTGAGTATAAATTTGCTCAGCTGTAAAGCTGTCAATTTGCAGTTAATCCAAAGCTAATCAAACATGCAGACAAGTATAAATACATAGTACTGAATCACAAAGTAACGATTTACAGAATTCTTTTCTGCATTTTTCCTGGTCATGTTGTCTTTATTGTGGACTCCTCCATTTCACTAGTGGCTTTAAATACTTAAAGATTGTCTTATTAACRTTTTTAAGTAATAACCATAGCATCAGTAACAAAAATCAATGCATACAAGAAGTGACTCACTAGCTTGTTGGTGGTGCTCTTCTTCACTTTGGAATGGGCTGAATTCATAAGTAGATATTTTGCTTTTCAATAACAAAGTCAGAACATTGTCCAGCTTCTCTACAGAAGAAAATTTAAAAGCCTGTTTAAAAGAAAAAAAAAATTAAAAAAAAAATAGTGCATTTGTTGCATATGTATTTTTAACTTTATCCTCAGTGCTGGTGAATCAAATTACTCAAAACAGTACTACTACAAACTCACTCTTAGTAAGAGGAGCATAGTTTTTGAAAGCTACAGAAAAGATATTCTAACATAGAAGGATCATGATAACATGATCCAACTGAAGAAAAACAGGAATTATAACTTATGARGTTCAGCCATGACTAAAAACTTCTGGATGAAGGGTAAGGACAGGAAGATTTGTGTTTATCAACTCTYGATTTAGCTACAACAATGCAGTGTAATAACCAGGAACTGTTCTGACAGATGCAAGGTGCCAATAAATCCATGTGTCTTACCACAGCAGTAATTCAGGATGAGTTTTAAGACTGCAGTAGCTCTCTGTTACCCCAAACCTTTACATTAAGATTGCGTACTTTGCTAGGCAGGAAACAGCTTCAGTTCCATCAGCCAAGGCATAACATTGCTGACAGGTTAAGAAACTGATAGCAACCAGTTAGATTAGCTTCCTACTAAATACATAGTCTTTAGACAAGGGAAATCCTCACTGACTGCCATGAGATCTTTTTTTGATTGCCTCTTTCTGGACAGAAGGCCAAGATCTATGCCTAACGACTCGCAAGGTAGCCATAATTAAAGCGTTTCTTTGCTTGGTATGACAAGAGAAGCATGACTACAGAGTTTTGAACAGTAAGGATATTTTACACTAAGTACCATGGCGCTAGTCCATTCTGTGCTGCACTGGGCACCAAAAGGAGTTCAGCCACAGCAGAGGAGAGCTCAGGAGGAGTTGGTTTACTCTGCTCAGATGTCAGCAACCCTGCGTTAAAGTTTGCCTTCCCATAGCTGAACTGTTTCTGGTCAAGACAATTCTGGGATCACTAACAGGGAATATCTGCAGACACACTTAGCATATAAACTTAAAAAGAAACTCTGTGACTGACATGCTGAGGAGAAAAGGACAGAGAGGTCTACTAATGAAACATGAAGTTTAATTCCCAAGGCTGTTAAAAGTGAGTAAGAAAATAAATGTGACGTGATCAGAAAATGTTGAGTACTCAGGCAGGATATAATTCTCATCTGAGTCCTACCCAGAATCAGAAGACAAGTTTGTGCAGGTAGGGAGCTACCAACAATAAAATATGATTGTTTATTTTTCCCATAATTAATACTGTCCTTTCCAATATTGATTATGATACATAAAAACCATTATATTTAGTAACTTGTGACCTATTTCTTTCCATAATTCACCCCTTCTGTACTGYCATGTTACATTCTCTGTATTTGTTATTCAATAATTATGAATACATAATTTAGTCCTCAATAACCAAAGCAATAAGCATAAAAAAAAGACTGCCTAGAAAAAAATCTTTAAGGCTTGTTCTAGAATAAAGATCTAACCTGAGTACCAGACTTAGTGGGAACTGAGAAACAATATGCAAACCCCCCCCGTTAACATAAATAACCACATTATATTTAAAAAAATAAGGGAAATAATAATAAAATTCAGTTAGGAATCCATACTATTCTCTCTTATTCCAAGTAGATCTTCTTAGATATGGTATCGTAATTGATACTACCTTAATAGAGTTCAATCTAGAGTAGGACAAAAATAAGTAATAACACAGTAACAATCTCAGATGARTGTATATGCAGATATTGTGCCATGAAGAAAGAGGCCCAAAACCACCGGTATTCACTGAAGCAATTGTATAGCAGAAATTCTACTACATAGAGAATAAACATATAGGTGGGCTTCTAGACAAACTAATCCTCAAGTAATATCTTTAATTTCTATTTAAAATGGCAGGGACACCCCTTACACATTTTGCTACCTACCTAGCCCTCTCTGTTCAAAAGAAAATGAACAAACAAACAACACCCCAACAACACCTGCCTCTTATCACCTGTCCTGAAATGCCCGAGGAGCAATTTCAGACAGAAACCATTTCAGAGTGTCTTGTATATCGAAGCCAAATAAACACCCCGCAGTCACTTTGCAGCAAGCACTCAGGGTAATCTTGCCCACAGAGCTCCTCTGCTTTTTAATATGAGCTGAAGCAGGAACCCTTCCTTCTCCCTTTTATTCAGGCAGAAATCGGGGGGAGGAGTACCTTAAGAGTGCATAGCTCTTACTTTGCACTCAGACAATCAAATTTACGTGGGATAAAACAATGTTTCACAATCTGAGATGGAGCAAGTTCTTGAAATGAGAAGAGTGCACAACTTCAGGAACTCTCAGCAAAATTTTCAAGGCCATCAACAGTTGCATGGCTTAACCACATCAGGCTAGCTCAGTTTTTACAAGCCTCTGACACAGAAGTTAGACTGTCTGATTTCCCAAAGGGAACAGATTAAATTAGAGCTAAATTTCTGATGCTTTAGCAGGCCTGCCTTCCAATGACCAGCCTATCCATTTCTATGATTTCCAAGTCAGGCACCATACACTTCTTATACAGAGTTATCAGTGTAATTTGCTTCAAGTTTTCCACCTCAAATTTTTTCTCTTACTCCAGGGATCTAAAATCTGAAGGCTCAACCAATGATTTAACAAGGTATCTTGTCAACTAAACCATAGCTTTGTTCTGCTACTCTACAACAAAGACACAGTAGGAAAATCTAGTTTARTTATTTAAAAAAAAAGAAGTCTATGTTAGTGTCTTTTATCTCACATACAGGAGGGCCTGTTCCAGTACTTATGTGAAGATAATAGCAGAAATAACAGTGAAACAGAACTAGCAATAGGACCACTCTGCACTATCCAGCTCTACACCAACATAAAGGTCACCTCCCCCAAGAAGGAACTCAGTTTAGAAAGTTTTACTTTATTGCCCATTCCTGCTCCAGAGCACTCGCAGACTCGAAGTATGCTGCATTTACATATTTTGATGTACCCTGCATAGGTCTCTACAGGCCCATGAAATCTTCCCAAGAAATCCCACCAACACTACGCACCTAAAGTTCATGCTGAAGCTTCACCAAAGCCAACAGAAGTAGAACTGTATTTAAAGTTAAGCACGCAGCAAGGGAACACTGAGCCAGTCAGTAGTCTGAGAAAGCCCACATTTTATCTGAATAAAGATTTAAAACATGACAGAAAAAAAGTAAAAGCACTACTTTCTCCCTGTGTCCTTGCAAGCAAGTTCTTCTTTCCAGGAGCCACTCAGAATTAAGCCAGTGAGTTTGTAGGCAATTCTTCCCATGCTCTCTGAAGCACAGCCAGTTGCTCTCTGCTCCACCCTTCAATCTTGGTCCTTCTGCAACTGCTACTACCTGCCCCAGAGCTCATCACCAGCAGCTTGTCCTTGTTCAGTACCACCTCCCCAGGTGCTGGCACTATCTACATCACCTCACCCCCTTTTCAGAGCAACAGGACACAGCTGTGAACAACAGAGAAGCCCCAAATGCTGACCATCACACCTGGGCTTCCAAAAACATCCTTGAAAAAGGAGAAGACCAAGCACATATTTTGCTACTTTTGTGAATGAGATGATCTACATTCTTTAATAACTGCTAACAAAGCCCTGAAACTGTGTGCCACTGAAACACAGCATACACAGCCAATAAATTAATGTATTTCTCACTGGCTTTAGCAGTACTAACAAAGTTAATTTACATAAAGATGAACTTCTTCAGTAGTTCTTACATATCAGACACTACTTTATATGCACTTCAACATCTAGATTACTTCTGCCAAAGAGAATGAGCAAGGCATTTCTGACAATTTTAGCCAGTGATAGAATATGGAGAGATTTCATTCTTAGAGGGAAAGAAAGAAATATTTTAAAATAACAGCTGCTGACGTGGCTTAGAAGATTGAAATATTAAAAACAGTTTCAAAGGAAGTATCTCTGGGGATCAGGTAAAGGCGCATCCATAATATCACCACATAAGTCATATAGCTATTTCTTACAAGTTTTCATAGAAAAGGCTGCAGTTTATTTTCATTCTTCTTTTTCAATATACACTGTAAATGGAATCCTGTTTGATGACTATGATAAAAACATCCTTTAAGATACCAAGTCTCTCAGAATCATAGGAGTATTATTCAACCACAGTTTGTCACAAAGACTTCCTGAATCTCTCTAGGTATTCTAAGTCACTCAAACTGACATGAACCTATCATTTTCAGCAATAAGGATATGACCTTAGTTTCAATTTTTTTTGAAAACCTAAGAAATCTGTACCAGGAAACCTCAACACTAAATAATTGAATCAATAGTTGCATTTGGTAGAAAGTCTGCGAGAAAAATCAATACAGCATGTAAATCCAACAGAATGCTGAAATGAGAAGTTGACGAAAAGTAAAAATGAAATATGAAAAAGTTTAATTATGAATTATAAGAACCTTAAAATCAGTTTGTACACCAGGTTACTGCAAGAACACAACTCTAAGAGGGTTTCTTTAATGCAGAATTACATGAAAGTGAGAGAACAAAAGAATTCATGGCCTTTAGCCAACGCCCACCTCATATATTCTGATAGCAAGTTCATTCAGCATTATGATTCAGTTATTAGGATCCCAACTCTTCCTACTTTACTACAAAATTTCRGGGTTTTTCCTTTTGAAATTTATGCAAAGAAACTTTCATTTTTTACTCTATTTATTTCCTTACATTTTAAATATTTATTTGTTTTTTTAAAATGTCTTGCTAATGTTGGTAAATGCTTTTTAAATTCAGACAAATTTGGAACATAGAAAATTACAATCTATCAGATGCAGCAAAGAATTTAATCCAAAACCATGATTTGTAAAATACGTTTGTAGAATACGTTTAATCTAAAATATGGCTAGTSTTAATCTTTAATTCTTCTCTAAAAAGAGGAATTGTAAGTGCAGCAGTACCATACTTTGTTGGTCTCCCACTAAGATATATGAACTGACCTGACCATCAGTAAAAGGAATGGATAGATGTAAGCTTATTTGTTGGGTTTTGTTTATCTGTTTGGCTTTATTGGAGGACAAAGTGGAGAAGGGGACAATAATCTCAACAACAATAGCATCTCAAAGTAGCTGGAAGGGTTGGCAACACAATATACGATACGATGAAAGCATTTTACCAAAGCATTGCGACTTTGGTATGCATTACTGTAGCAATTTGCTTTCATCACAGAATTTTAATAAGGTGATACTTCTCAGATTGCAAGTATTTGTGAAAATCTTGAACTTTTCTTTGAACCACAGAGTGATATTGTTTTGATCAATAATTGCTGTAAGCTTTTCTATTTTATTTTAATTTAGTTTTCCATTGTGTTTGATTGTTACTTTGCATAGACAAACCACTGTTGCCCCAGGATACTTTTGCAAATAAGCTTATAGTCTCAAAGGTTTTAATTATCCTGGTTAAATAAAAGTTACTACTAGTCCTCCTACTTGATGGGAATTCTAATTAGTATCAAGTCTGTTTTGTTTTTCCTTGTGTGAACATATTTTTAAAGATTAAATTAAATCATGCTCTGTAAAATGCACCTTTACGATGTATCTTATTGCTATTAAACCAGGTTTACATGAGAGCTTAAAGTATTTTCAAAGTTTGTGGAAGTAGCTTAGCTACCCAGCCAGTTAGTGTACCTCACTCCATGGCCCAGCAGGTACCATTAAATATGATGACAAATATTCCAACACATACGTACACTTACAAAACAATTAGTATTAGTATACTTTCCCACAGAGCAGCCATGATATTGTGTGGATTCTAAAACTTAACTGATTATAAAAATTTTCTCAGCATTAATTTTACAGTTGCCAAAACAATAAAATTAAGAGCAGGCAAACAGTGTCTCCTCATTTAAAACCTTGCTTATTATCCAGATGAGTAAAGGTGAGGAAATTGTTAAACATACCTGATAGTCATAACATTGCAGCTGTATTTCCTGGTGTGCACTACTGCTCTGCACAGAATTATTTTTGCACTTGAATATAATTTGAATTGCATGTGTCTTACTACATATTAGCCATGCTGGTTAAACGAAGGGTCAAACTCCTGAATAACACAAATAATTCTCCAGTGGAAATACCAGATGTGTTGTAGGTATCTAGGTTACCATGTTAATTATAATTTTTTAAACCATTATGACACACTTATGCATAAAATTGTAAATGAAACCTATCAGAAGCTTACTTCAATGTCCTTCAAAATACAGGCTAAAGAATGATGGATACTATAAAGATTTTAAGAATGCACTTGTACTTAGAGTTGCGCTATTTTTCTTGCACAACAGCCTGTTTTCTTACAACATAAGTGACTTGTACTTGGAAGGAATCTATCCCCATCCTTAACAGAACACTAATAATGCAATATATCATTTTTTATTAATCCTTTCGTTATGAGTGTAATGCCTTAGGTGGTAGATAAGGTAGATTTGTCACAGGAAAATGAGACTGTCTGCACTGGAAACACAGGCTATTACTTTTGTTCTGGCTTTGCAATTACAATATAGACATCATGACAAGTCTGCTTGGGCTACCCACCATTCAACAAATGATACCTGAGATTCCATCCTTTSTTAATAGATGCTTTCTTTTCTTATTATTTTCTATGTGCCATTGGCAGAGGACATGCTGCAGAGTACTGCAGCCTGTTGTGCTGATTTGAAACCCAGCTCAAAACCTGAATTCTTCTAAATATATGCAAAGAATCTGCATGGCAACCAGCAAACCACATGAATGATAATTCAGCAGCTGTAATAGATTCTATATGAACGGCAACCTACTGTCTTCCATACAAGCTATGCCAGAAAAATCCTGTTTGCTGATGAATGAATAAAAACCCTCCAAATACAATGTGATTTAAGACGACTTGCTTTTGTTGGTTTTAGAACATACTAAAAGGAACACTTTAAATGGAGAGGGACATCACTACTGTTTGTTCTTATTTTCATCCTCTGGGCATATACAGGACAAAGAATGTTTATATCACTCTCTAAACAGAAACAAAAAAAAAAGAGAGAAAATTCGTTTTCACTTGCCTGACTTGCTCACAACTAGACATCTCAAAGACAGGCCTCTGTAATCCTGAGCCTATTATTGAGCCATTACTCACTACTGTGCAATCAAAAGATTGTGTATTATCTCTTAGCTCATATAAGCACTTAGATTCTATTTTATTTTTTTTTTTAATTAAAAATGCAGAAGTCAACTTACCTGACAAGTGAAAGCTATTGGGTCAGCCACTTTCTTAAAAACGTGCTCAATCTCCTCTAGTGCAGTGTAGTACTCGATCTGAGCTGTGGTCTTGATGACTCCCCCACAGTAGACATTTACATATACAGGGCCAGCAGGAAAATCTTATAAAACACAAATCACAACAGTAGCTGAAAATATTTTACAGTCCCAGACCAGAGGTCTTGGGGAATGAGTAAAATAACAGGAAAATATCACAGAAAATGCATAGAGTAGATGAACTGGATTTGCTTTTCACAGWTGATTCAGTGTAGTCAGTTTTTTATCCAGGCTTTCAGTCTAACATTAAAAAGCTGACAAAAGAAAACGCATATCTGTAAATCTGTATAAAACAAAGCTATTGTATTGCTTCACGTTAGAAAGCAGATGAAAACAGTATGCTTCAAATTTCCAACTTCCCTTTGATAGACTGATGACCTATAATCAGCTCCCTTATGCCTACAATTAAGGAAAAATTCATTTATTACAAATAGTGGAATTACTATTCATCTTTTGAAACATTTTTCTTAATTGCAGGCAAGGTTCTCAAAATAGGATTTGAACTTGGCTGCAGAAATTGCAATAGAATTACTTCCATTCCAGTTGTTTACCTAGTAAAAGCAAAGGAAAGAGGCATTTGCAGAGTCTGTTACTTAAGTATGACTTCCTCTGTGCATGCAGCATGAGCCCTCTTTACGAGCACATTTTATAATTCATTAGTATTCATTGTGCCAGGCATCCTGCTGTCCCATACCAGCACTAGCACGGTTTTCTTAAAATTCTAACTCTGCCCACAAAAGAATGATAAAAACAGGCAACCCTGAAAATGGAGAAGAGTAATAGGGCCAAAGAAACTAAATGAATAGAATGTCACCTTAAATCACTTAAATGGAAACTGCCCAAATGCCTTTTTTAAAAAAAAAAAAAAAAAAAACAAAAAACCAAAAAAACCCCAACATTCTTCTTACAACATCAGATCAGCTGGACCCTTATTAAAAAAAGAGTACTCCCAAACTTCCAACTTTTCCAGATTTTGAAACAGAAAGAAGCCTACAGAGAGAAGCATTAAATACAAATTATATAAGAAACAAAATTAAACTTGGGCTGCAGCTCTCTGCCAATTTTTTCATAATATTTCACTTACTGTTCATATTTTATTTGTTCATCCACTATGAAACCTTCCTGTGATCAATAATGTTCTCAGAACAATTCTGGAAGAATCTTTTAACATCTGTGAATGAGGATTTCAGCTTTCCTTCTCTGAAATCTAGTTACAGATGAAAGTTTCCTGTTGGTCATGTAATTCCCAATCAGGTCTCTAAAAACAAACTCTCTGCACCTTCACAGTGATAAAGAACTCTCAGGCTGTATGTGGCCATCATCTCAGGATGGTGTTCAGAATGAAAATCAGGCCACAGGATTACCCAAACATAGCTCCAAGAAGCCACTTCTGGAAACTGTAGCCTAAATATATATATATATTTCTTCCTACCTAATGTTGCATTGCAGTGGTTTTAGAATAAAATATTATATAAGTTCCTTTGGGAATTCACAGCATGCAGTGCAGTAGCAAGCTACACTCTGAATACCTAGGTGAAAAATTTTTTAATTCTTAACTCACACCAAGTGAGTGGGGATAGGTGTGGCCCTTAAATCTGCACAGATCTCCTAAGAGAACCTGTTGTTAACTAGTTGAAACTGTTGGCAACTAGTTATGGATGGAGCAGTTAAAAAATCATCAGAAACTAGCAGAGCTGAGTGATATAGAGAAATTACATGGACAAAGAAAAGGAATGATTTCCCGTGTCAGTAAGAAATACAGAGAGGAGTATAACCAAGTTTACTGCATTAAATATAAAATAAAACATTTTAGTAATAAAGTAATAAGAAGAGAATATTAGCTTTGCATTTTATGGCAATGATTTTGAAGAATGTTAATCTGTGACTAATCAATGACATTTTAAGACTGCCACCTGCCATTTAACCACACAAAACCAATCTAACCAATCACAAGGCCTTRCTTCTCTGCATTATTAATAAATATTCTGTGTGCAAAACCCACGTACAGGRAACACGTACAAAATAGTGGAAAGTGAAACTACTTATCAGAAAGAGTGAAGGGAGTCCAAAATTTTCTGTTTACTTAAAGGTAAAGAATGCTTTTCTTACCTAAGGCTGTCATGTACTTGACCTTCTTATTCCAAGAGGCTGGCTGTGTCCTAATTCGTTGATTATCTGCTATGAATTCAATTTCTAAAGTTTCATCATCTATTTCATCTTTCAACAAAATGAATATTTCACCAGGGTTCTATAAAATTAAAATATGTTCCCATTAGTCCTTCAGAAAATTATACTCGAAATGCAAATGAAAACATCAGTTGGAAAGAAAGTTCTTTTACCAACAGCTTCATACAAAAAAATAATAATACCAAAACATGATGCCACCTCAGTGTCATCCTTTAGTATTTTATTCACATAAATGACACAATGTAGCATTTTAAATTCAAGTTACCTAACAATATTTTAAAACAGTATTTTAAATGCATATGTAGGTGAATTGTTACATTTTCCAAGACCATTCTACTTTATAGTCTAGAAGAATGACATTCAGCCTAGTAAGAACCTAAAATACTTTAGACTCACTTAAGCTCTTACAGTGGAATGACAGTAAAGTAAGACAGAAGCAGCAGGTAATGTGAGACAATACCCCGCTACTGCCTCCTGAACGAGAGGGAATGTTACTCCCTTAGAACTGTACTGATCTCAACAATGAAATAATGTAAGTTATCTTTGAAAGACAGATAGCAAGCAAAATAACGTGACATTCCATGTACACCGCAACCTCCGTATCTGACTGTGGCCACTCACTCATATAAAGGAATGCAATGCTGGATATTGTACTTCCTCTGTTTACATTTTCACATATTTTCTCACAGCAACTCTGATTAAAAACAAACACATATGAACATTTGTGTCCATCAGATATGCATGCATATGTATATATAAACATTTCTGATTTAATTTAAAATCAGACAACGTATATGCTCACATAAGCACTTGTGTAACTTGTGGTATGGGCACATATGCACATACCCATATACCCATCATGGATTCTTGCCAAGAGACACTCCGTATCTCTCAAGAAGTGCCTGACTACATGGTCCCTCTAAACTACAAGGTCCACATGACAGTAATATCTCTACCCAAGCTGCCCAATATTTCTAATAGAGATAAAATCTCTCAGAGGCTGTCTCAAAACTTTTATTTGCAAATCTTTTGGCTGCAGTGTGGATGTGACACAAAGGCAAAATAAATCCCATTGCAGTGACGACACACGCTYATTTTGGCCCCTTATCTATTATTTGTTTTCAAAACTGTTATAGTATGAATGAGATTGCAGCAGGAAGAGGAGAAGAACATTGACTGTTATCCCAAAGATTTTAGCATCCAAAAACCTTACCTCACATGATATTCTTCCTGGAAGCACCAGTATCGACTGCTCATTAGTTCCTAATGTTTCAGAAAGTATCTCTGTTTTAAAACTGAGGTCTGTTTTTTTTGGTGCTCCCCTGACATCCGACAAGTTAGCATCAGAGCTAGCCTGGTGATCTGAAATAAATAATGTGGAATGAGGTCATTGTTAATAATCCCAGATCAACAAAACATGGCAATGATGTGGTTTCCAACATATTACTCATATGGCATTTGGAGTCACATTAAGCGCACCGCATGAAAGCCTGGCAAAATTCCTTTTCATGTAAATGTGGTTAGGTTTCGCCCTTTTATAAAGAGCTTGCCTCTGAAGAGTTCTGATCCTGCAGCCTTTATTTATATGAACAGGCTCTGCTCACATGATTCATCTTACTAAAGTCAAAAGGGTCACGGCCTTTAGACCAAAGTCATTGTGACCAACGAGGTCACAGAGATCAGCCAGTTTTGTAATCTCAGAAGAACAAACTCTCATACACTGGAATAAACTGGGATTTTTATCACTCTTGCTTTCCTGATATGTAAACACATCTACAACATCAGCCCACCTGCCTACAGGAAGGATTTATGTGAGGGCAGTGATACCTGTGACCAGGTAACTACGACAGCAGACACAGATTTCCTTGACCCAGACTCCATAGTCTTTGCCTTCCTTCATGGACAAAACAATGGACTGAAGGCATACTTTTTTTTATGTAGGATATTCTGGGTTTGGAAATGCTATGCCAGTCATACAGATAGCTTGCAACCAGTTTCTTTTCTGTTTTGCTGTACCAGTAAAGAAAGGCCTGAGAGTGATAGTGAATCCTTCACCATATCACAGAATTTTAATGAGGAAATATAAAAGAACTGACAACTGCATCTGCAGAGCTCTGACTAAGCCTGTGTTTGAGAAAAGTTATTCTTCACACCTGCTACTTCTCAGCTGTATCATTACTACTCCTTTCCAGACACTCTGTTACCCTGTACAAAACGCTCTTGCCACCCATCTCAAAGGCCTGCAGCAGCTCTTCATCACGCAGGATTACCCAGCATATTGCAGTCACCTGGTTAGATTAATGATATCATTCCAAGCAGCTCCGAGTTAAAAAATCTTGACTGGCTGGTGAGAAAATACCCTGAGAGACATCAACAGTACCTTGTATTACTGTAAATTATGGAACACTCACAGTCAATTATATTCAAGGACACAAATAACTTTTCAGGCACATCTTTTCCTCTTAAATGGATGTAGAATATTAATATAAATTAGTGACAGGCAGAATACAGAACAGTAGCAATTTGGCTTTGTTCAAACAAGTACCACAGCCATTTTGAGTTTTTTTTCCAGAAGTGCCCAAGTGACTGAGGTACACAAACCACACAGTGCTCCTAAGTGGCACAGAACTCATTCCATTCAGCATCAGTATTGGTAATTTACAATTAGTTTTCTCACTTCTTGCTTGCTTTTATTTCCCTCACACATATGAGCCAGTCTGTCTGATACAGAAGGTTCCCTTTCCTTACCAACCTTGCCTTGCTTAAGAAGGCAGAGATTTAATTAACTACTTCTATAATAAATGTGCCTGCTAAGTGAAGTTATGCCAGGGAATGTAGTACAGAAACTTGGGTATGCTATGTCTGATGTCAACCCAGTCAGTATTGGGATTGCACAGCCCTAGAGTTTAGACAAATTATTAAGAAATATGGCTCTTAAATCAAAGACTTGGATATTTAAGAGAATGAGGGATTCCCCTGCTGACTGTGAAAGTGGTTAGCAATTTATTAGTTAAAAACCATCAAGCAAGACTTTTCACTAAATGTCAGGTCTACCTGACAATCAATGAAAGCCRTGTACAGCAGGGATCTATATTATCACTACTATATATTTAATAACCAAACTCCAGAGCCACCATCTCAAGCACTCAGATTCCTACCAGCAGTTGCACACTATCTGTCCTAAAATGTGGAACATTAAACAACCACATGAAGTGTTATTTGTAAATGCTGAACAGGCAATACACCAGAGATTAAGCAAGCCTTGGCTTGGTGGCATTCACTAAAACAATGTAGCTCATAAGGCTTTAATACTACAGTAATGAGGTTCTAGTAACACAAATGGAGCAATGCACAGACAATATTTGTTTAATGTGGGCAGAAGGTGTTGCCTAATGTACAGGTCTTTTTAACATTTGAATTTTGGACATCATCTCTGTGAATCCTCTTTACAAGTCTTGCTTTTAACCTGAAAGCAGTGGCTAGGGAGCTCCACTAATTGTTAAGGCTTTCAGAAAAATGATGATCATTTAACAAGAGTTTACAACTGTAGGTGAAGATTAGCTTAAAAGAAACATAAAAGGAACATCATTATAAAGCTGGAATATCTAACAGAGAGGATTTATTAAAGCGTATTTGTTGCTTGGTGAATGTGCTCTTTTAACGTTTTATATAATGGTGATCCTATCTGTGAGGTTCTTAAAATGTAGCAGTAACGATTAAAATAATGGACGAATAAAACTGGACCCTTTCTTGTAGGATCGAAGTATAAGAAATTATTAACTATATCTAATGATGCTTAGACAGCACTATGAACTGGAAGCTAAAAAGAAAGGAAAATCTATCATCACCTTCCCTCAAGTATTCAGGGCAGTCCTACTGGGAATTATTGTCTATTAAAGAGGGTAATGCTCCATTTCCATCAGGTTACTTTTGTTGACTTATTTTTGACAAGTATCTACTGCTGATGGTCACATTGAAAGGACTGATCTTAAATTTAAGTTCATATTGAAATAATAAAGTATTACACGCATTTACTGTAACAGTTTTTCACTTAATTGGGTACAGTGCTGATGTTTTCGAATTTACTTCAATGTTCTCTCCTAATTCATATAACTTCAATACATCAATTCGGTCTATTTTACACAAAACCTTTTGGAATGCATTATTGCTTTCAATTTAACATTTTAAACTGAATTCATGAAATGACTTTGAAATTGCATTCCTTCACGTAAACTGAGAAATTTTAATGAAGCCTCTCTAGTCTCTTGTGGATTCAACAATTAATGCCTCACCATGGCTTCTGAACAACTTTCATGCCACATCCAACCTCTCCCCCGTCCCCAAATTCTAACTTTTCAAATACACTCTCTAGCTATCCCTACTGCAGTGTACATGAGGATTATAAATTGTCTCTGTCTTTGATTACTTGGTAATTGCTACATGTTTTGAGTCAACAATGTATGTGACAGATTTGGGGTATTAAAAATAGCAGAACACAAACTTATGAAAGATTTATGTGTTTTCTAAGGCTACCCATGGAATGAATCTCACAGCCAAAATTTAGYTGGTTTTACAGAAGCAAAATGCCTGCTAGCTTTACAAATTTCAGTTCTTCCTCAAGTCTTGCTAAAGCAACGCCAGCTGAAGAACTGAAACTGCATTACAAAAAAGGCCTCATTTGTCCCTAGATCACACAACATAAGAGGATGAGAAATATGGGCAAATCAGGTTAGGCAGATGACAAGGAATGGAAAGGTAATTAAGCACATGTGGCCAACTTGCCACATGAAAGAAAAGACGGGGTGTTCCAATGTCAAAGATTAAAATAAAGAGGATTATAGGGAAGAGCACTTAGGCTAAATTCAGCAGATAACTTAAGTGCAGGAGTCATCCCATGTAGTATGGTAGGACCGCTCCCCAGCACAATGTGAGATAAAGGCAGAGGTGGTCCCGCTGGGTTCTGTGAGATATAACTGAAAAGGTGCTCGTGTATAAGTGACTTCCTTGCAATTCAAAAGCTTAAAGTCAAACACATGTGTGAGTGTGCTGTAGAAATGTGGATGAAAATAGAGCCCTACAGAAAAAAAAAAGTAACCTTCCGTAATGTGGAAAAAATCAGGAAAAAAAGACTTATGCACATCATATTCTTCCTGCAATCCACCATAAATTTATCATAGACATTTACAAAAGTTAACCCTCTTAAAAGTATGGCTATTTGTAAATGCTGTATGAACTCAGCAGAGTGTGCAGCAGAGTGGGATTGAAAGGCAGCCTCTAACTGCATAAATTGCTCTATAAACGACCTGAGAAAGGCTGTGAGAAACATGGAGGCAGAAAACACCCACCACACTGGGCTTCATTCAATGAGGCTGTTTTCCTCAGCATGAACATGGGATTTATTAATTTTTACCATAAGTCCTTTCTAAGGTACGATTTCAAAGCAAATCCCCTTTTCTGCTCTGCTGAAAAGTTTTCTTCTACCGATGATGAGAGAGGGCTTAGGAATGGAAAGGTTTCTAAAAATCACAGAAAACCATTAAATACATACTCAAACATACAAACATCTGACTTAAATCTCAATTTCTTTCATTTGTTTTCTATCATGTATATATTCCAGACCAAAGTAAATATATTCGCTATTGAACAAGCTCTTACTAATGTTTCTCTTTATGCTGAATCATCTATTTTCTGCAAATACATTGACAGTTATCCTTGTTTTTCTCAAAAGCATTCTCAGTCCCAGTTTCTCCTACATGGTTGAGTTCTTCTGTCAAAAACAGTAGCTTTCTGCGAGTTGGCCTAYTTTGCCCATGTCTCCAAAATGTTTCTATTACTTTATTTATGGTGAACATTTTTCTTGCAAATAACCATCAAACTGGCAGTTCCTTTAAAAGCTATGAAGGACAGTTTTTCCTTTTCTGAATATTTGGAGTTGGTGTTTATATCATCTTAGCGACCAATGGTGCTGCAATTTTCATTCACATCTATTTCTCTCCCATAACAGAGCAATCCCTGGAACCCCCCCATGTCTATTGTTTTATGCATTACTATATACATGCAGGCAAAGATTGATTTGATTGTGAAGGTGCATACCCACCTGTTCTTGTATTATCGGGTATGTTTTTGTACACAAAAATTTACCACTCTGATATAACTGTAGCCTAATGGAATCATCATAAAAGCATCTAAACACAATATAAAAGTCTTACTATGTGTAGCCCTACTGGATCTGATAGTAAACCCAAAAAATCCTGCCTTCAGATAACCCCAAAACAGCAAAAAGCAATTTACCATGAATTTATCAATAATCTTTACGAAATGATTTGCATGAAACTGTAGGTGTTTCTTTATATATATACTTTCATATGATTTTAACTGTATATTCAGAGGCAATCTAATGGTATGACAACCAACTAGTTCCTACTCTGGTCTGTGGCTTGGAAGAAAGATTTGACTTAAACTCAGCAATCAGTGCTTTGGTTAGGATGCATACATTTAGAGGCTTTTTGATACTAAGTTTATCTTTTACTATATATCAATTCATGTTATTATTTTTACTGCAATCAAATCTATGCTTTTCAGCTGCAGCAGCAGCACTAACAATATGACCACTCCGCTGAGCTTTAAACACATAGTAACACTGTCCCAAAAAGCTTCTAAACTATTAGGCACACTGATTAGTTTAGAAATAATAAGTACCTGCCTGAAGTCATTTAGGTGCTGAGCAGAACTGTTGATGGAACCCAAGGCTGTTATTTCCAGCTTCTACATTCTGCATACTTTCATCCTGCCTCTTCTCCAGGGAGAAACAAACTGAAGTCTGGCCCTCTGTGTGCACCAGCAATTCTCAGTTATTAAAGCCTAATGTTTTATTAAAGAGTCCATCTACCCACTTCAGAGTTACTGGAGTTCTACCACAGTAAGAACACTTTGGCATTTTTGTTCCATTTCTCTGTGGTATCAGYACACACATCTCACCTCTGTTTCAGTGAAGGATTATACAGCACGAAACATTGGCCAAAATTTGAGACATGCTGTTACAACAATAGAGACAGGTTATCCTGCTGCTGACTCAAATTACACTGAAGAAAAAAGGACTGATAGCAGAGGCATCCAGGGTTGTGAACAGACCTCCAAAACTTGTTTGCCTGATAAAATGGTCCTGCAACTTCCTTATTATTCCAAAGGGCCTAGCTCTATTATCTCTAAAATACAATTCAAGCCTCTTAWAACTGGCCTGGCACAAATTGCACACTATGCTTGGACACAGAAGTGGCATATGGCTACATTTGAATTACATAGATATAAAAGAACACAGCTAGAGGGGAGCATTTTAGAATCAAGTCGTACTTCAGGGAAGCTCACCTGGCAGGCAGGCCAAAAGCTTAGATTTCAGGCTGAATAGAGGTTCAAGTTTTTACAGATATCACCCCTCAAGGAACTACTAGTGACTAGCCAAACTTTCCCCTCTTGGCCATGTTTGAAGCTATTCTCTTGATGAAGAATATTCTTTACAGTCATAAAAGTTCAAAAAATGACATGGCTGGAGGGTCATGAAGCTTAACATAACTGAAAAGTCCTTTAACAACTGCATTGGGAGAGGCTAGGGGGAGAGACACTGGTAGCTGGCATTTTCAGCCTTCGCCCTACTCAAAGTACAGGATACATGTCATTAATAGTTTCCAAACATTTACTGACAGAAGACAATATACTCCACATTATACCATCCCTTAAATCAATCTGGTAACAGAAACTAGCTTGGACTGCAGCAATTCATTTACCAAAAAGCGTATCAGTCTGAGTACAACAGCAGAGCTCTAATACCCACACAGGGCTCTTAGCAATGCCTGGATGAAATTTATGATGCTGTTCTTCATCTGTACAGCTCTAAATTACATGGCACTTGTCTATCTAAGAGTCCACATGTCTCCCTGTGCCATGCTGCCATAGCTGCTGTCAGCAGAAAGACTCACGCCAGACACATTTGGTATTAAAGAAGGRAAAAAAAAAGTGAGTTGCCAGCAAGACTGACTCACTAGGGGACAGGCTGCTTTGCAATTTACTCCCACCTTTGGTTTGAAATAGCTAAAATCTATTGACCCTTAAAGCAGGCTAAAAGGTACACTGCTTTCTCAGGAACACAATCAAGACTGATATTTTTAGACACTTCTGAAAGCCATGCTTGCTTTCTAATTCCTGATTATTTTCCTTTTGTTAGGGTTATTAATAGGAAAGTAACCTGAGGTCTTTATCTTTTAAGGCACTTTAAGATAACACCTTTAATCCAACATCCAGACCCCAGAATAAGCACATTTTACTAAAATAGGATTTCAGATAGCATTATAGGAAAGACTAGCATAGCAGAGGTACTCTGATAGCTCTTCTTTATCTGCAAAAGTGATGCCATCTAGTTTGTTACAAAGTGCTGGCTTTTCTCCAGTTTAGTTTGGTAAAGGATACAGGTAACACAGTATGCACATACATGTTAGTTTGATGAGACCTCTGACAAGGACCAAAAGATGTCTGCTGTTAAACTTAATAGGCAGACAGGTACTACACTTTAAAATCATCTTTTTGTGCTCCACTTGCCCATCCCTATTTAGTTCAGTTAATTAGTGCTAGGATACAAGCCTTAATGACAAAAGTTAAAAAAGAAAGCTGTTTCATAGAAGATGAACAGCCTTTTCTGGAGCTGAGTATCACCTAATGGGTATCTAAATCTGAGGTTAGATCTATTTTGCACGTAAAATAATGAATGCCAATTCCACAATAAGGCATTCACATTTTATCTGTGTTGTTACAAGACTGTATACCCAGATTCTAGTAAGATGGCTTCACTTTTCCAACCTTAGTACAAATTATAAATAATGACTCTTTGGGGAGCAGAAAATTTCCTGAGGAACCACAAGGGAATTTCTCAAAATACAGATTTCTAGTAATAAAAATAAGTCTACTTCTCTTATACAGAAACTAGAAATAAAGTAAACACATAACAATTGTGAGTGGCTAAAGAGCTGACTTGTTCAGTTATCACCTACAGGAATGAGTCCTCATACATTCATATTATGGTGATTAGCATTCCACAACTGGATCTTTTCCATCACTCACTAGCAAATCAATTGTTTTCACATCTGCTTGTAGCTCGTATTTCCCCACAGGATCTCAGTGATCGTATTGTTTTTCCATTTTCCAGTGTACTGTCTGACCTTTTCTCTCAAGGTCTTGCACAATTCACTTTAGTCAATCACTTCTTATTGATTGTTAGCGCTTGCTCATTCCCCACTTATCTTTGCTTTATTGGATATAGTTTGGGTTTTTTGTTGTTTTCTCATTTAGCTTTATACTTCTGATCTGTTCAACTTTCATTCCAGTTTAAGTCTAAATTCCATCTTCTCTCGGCTTATCCTTTCTTTTTGTACAATATCTGTATACTCAAAACAAACTTAAGCTTTCAGCACGCCAGTCTCCACTTAGGACCTTACATGAAGTGCTGTTCTTTTGTGAATTTATAGGATTCTAGCAAAAATCCTTTCTTGGTTTATAATTTCTCCTGACACTTCTGTTTTGTGTCATACATACAATTTAGCACTGCATGCACTTCCTTCTTATTAGGAAGAAGCAACAAGAAGAGAGAGTCACTGGAAACATTTCTTCATAATTCACCCAAAGTCAAATCCTGTCTGGTTACCTGAAGATTCACCTACTTTCTGCAGGGCATAAACACTGACTCATTTGCAGCTGCCGTCTTACCTTTCGTGGCTTCATAAAGACTGACATGCTGAATCTTGGAAATTGCAATCATTTCACTTCTTGGGCTACTTTTCCCTCCAAAGTTCTTCAGTGGTATCAGATAACTGCTCCCAGTTGCACCACCACAGAAGAAATGTTGACTGCATATTTCCTTACACTCATTTGGGAGTCAGTCTTAACCTCACATACTGGATACAATTATTGGGAATCCCTCTTTTCTAGTTGGCCCTTTCACTCATCACAGCAATTGCGAATCTCTTYGGTCCTCTTAGCAATAACTAGACATCATTAACCAGCAGAGGCTACATACAAGCAGTGCTATCAAGATGACTGCCAAAAGCAGACTGAGAACTGTGGTCCAGGCAACTTCAGCAAATATTTCAAGTGAAATTTTTGCTTTTAATGCAAGACTTTCTTAGCTGGAAAGTCCTCAATTCACTTTATTACAACATCAACCATTCATCTGATGGGAAACTTGGACTTAAAGATGCTCTTCAAGTCCCCATATAAAAGCAGAGAAGGATTCATATAAGAAGAATCAGGGTTTAAAGCAGGAGTAGCTTGGAGGAACATCTCCCCAGTCATTTCTTTTCTTGGGATTCTCTGTTTTCTCTGACCATTCCCTCTTCTACTGACTGTCTCATTTTTTGGACATCACTATCATGAATGAGAGGAACAGTGATGCCAGCTTATTGAGCACCTGGATGACAAGCCAGTAATGACAAAAAGCCACCTTTATACAAACTTCTTCAATACACTGACCCATGGCACATTCAACACAGGACCAAGAGAGACATCCTTAGAAACCYTGACAATGGGTCTGTAGGGATAAAACAGTGCAGCTTTACAGCGGCTTTCTGCTTGAGATCACATCAGCACACCTGAGATGCCAAGAGAGTCACAAACAGTCCCCATCAGAAAGGAGGGGGGACTAATAGGAGAAGATTTAGYAGAGAGAAACAGTTGGCGCTAAATACTCCCTTCCACACTATACACATTTCAAAGGGACATATTTTCAACTACTTCTGGTCTGGACCTGTAGAATGCACACCTTTTATTGTCTGAAGTGCACCCAGTGAGCTCCCTGAGGGCACTTTCCCTTTTAGTTTTATCTGAAAGGAATCCAATCCACATGCTCCAAGATTGTTCTGCATTGTGAACCAAAGCATGGTAAGCAGGAATGACTGGAGTATTTAAAAGCACGTAAGTTGATGCTCGTGTCTTGAAATTAACTGAAGAAACTAAAATTCTGAACTCCATACATCACTGACATATATTGAATTTGTGCCAGTAAGGATGAGCTAGGGAGCTTGCAGCATCCTTCTGCCCTTACACCTTGTCAGCAGAACAGACCCGCAGAGCCAGTAACCTCAGAGTCCAGCAGCACAGAACTGCTATGCCAGGAACTCCAAAATAACTTACTTGTCCTTTTCCATCAGTCAGCATGCTGGTGCTGTTAAGCCTACCACTTCACAACAGTGTCAACCCAGAAATAAAGTTGTTTAAGTAAGAACTGGGGATAGGAAACATGTTAACATAGCTCTTCACTAAAAGAAAGTAGAGATTTTGCCAGTCTGTTTTTCCTACTAAGACTCCTTATGGGCTTTCACAAATCTAAATAAACCAGAATGGCAAACGTCAACAGACACTGAAGATGCAGGGCTTCTCCCAACCACTGGCTGCCAACAAATGATGCTGCAAATGTGATATGAGTAGGACTGATCTATCTGACATTTCAAATCAGCTCTTTCTTTACTACAAGCTAAACTCCTCATACTGGGAACAGAAAAGGAAAGCTCTCCATGTCTTGCTTTTTCTCTACTCTGAAATTAAAGGAAAAAGGAAACATCTCTGTTGAATCTCCTCCCCTTTTCACACTTCTCACAAGAATGTGTGGGTATAGATGTGTGGGTGGATGTCTGAGAACAAGGCATGTTCCTCTACACAACTGTATGCTATGGTAAAGTTAGTTTATTGCCTTTCATGTCTGACAAGATATAAGAAAACAAATTTAATTTTCTGAAGAGTACTGGCTTAATTCGAGCAAAGCAAGGGGAATTCAACTCACCATCGGTGAGGACTGCTTCATAGATATAAGACAAAGAGCCTCCAGAATTTTCATTCTGTGGCTTACCTAGGAAAAAAGAATAATTCTTTAATGGTATCTACTTGGAAATATCTTTAACTGGTCATCAACTCTGATGATAGTGATCATTACTATCCTACTTGATTGTTTCACAGAATGTTTAGTTTGCTCTAAGGAAGATCTTAGCATTGGAAATCAACCTGGGGGGGAAAAAGAAAAAAAAAGAAAAAATTGTCAAAATAAAACAGAGCAAAGAAAACAAATGGACAAGCAACTTAAAACCTCAGAAATAAGGAAATACCATGACATCAATTTCCACTTGCCTTTTTTAGATGAAATTCTGTATGTTCTTTTAGATGTAAGATAAAGCTATTTTAAAGCTACAGTTTTGCAGATAGAAAAAAAAATAATAAAAGAATCCAACAGCTAGTGGAAAGGAACAAGCCTAGAGAGATCTTTAGATGGAATTGTATTTATCCCTTTTTAGTAAACATCCCTGTGACTGAGCTTTTCAATTTACTATAGCAGGTAAGAAACATGGGCTTGAAGAAATACAGAAGTTTCACTGAAAGTCAATATAGCAAACAATGGGAGAGGAGTTGGGCAAAAGGAAAGAGAATAGAATCAYGTGCAGGAAAGTGAGAAATGGAAAATGGATGCGGGCATTGGGGTCTGGAAGACAAGACAACTGTGCAGGGCTATGTTTGATAATACAATAAATCTGGCTAAAGAGTTCCCGGTATTAGGTCAAAAAAGCAATGGCCACGTTATGTAAAGTACTGATCAAATATTAAAAAACTGTCAGTTCCAATTTGTTGAAATTATTTTGATGGCTTAATAACTACCAGGAGACCTTCTGCTGTATTATGCAAGACCTGTCTATGCCACTCTTTCTTTGTTGGATCAAGTTATCACCTGTTTTTCCACATCTGAGGTAACATTGACATAATAGATGTAAGGCCTGCTTGAGCTCCATATTGTGAGATCCAGCTAACTCAACAAACATGCTGTTGTACAGCATCTGTGGGATCCTGACCAGGATCCCATGTATATTGCTGGGTGCTCCAGAAGTGAATAACCAATATTACAAGGGACCAAGACTGAAAAGTACGAGTCACTGGGTAAAGACACCAAGGCTAGGATTARAATAGGAGCCTGGGAAAGCGATTGCTTTACGAAGACTTTATTAAGGTTGCATAAAACTAACCACTCAAAAGCAGTCTTTCTCCTTTGCATTATATTGTTGACTATTTCTTTTAAATTGATCTGTACTGTGGACAGTGCACAAGTTAGACCTACTCTGGCATTGACTTGTGGTTTTGTACTTAAAGAAGGTGTTTAACATATTGTGATTCAGTTATTCTTGTGATAACAAGAGTCCAGTGAATGAGGAAAGGATTCCAGTGAGAGAAAAGGACAGTGATATTAGCTGATTGCTGCTCTAGAGCATTTAGGTAATTCAGGTTCCCATCCTGAAGTTTTGAGGCAAAAAGCTAGAAGGATTTTAAAACATGCTTTTCAGAAGTGCTCATCAGTTTTGTATTGCACTTTCTGTGAAAGACTTTACAGCTGACCTACAGACATCTGAGCAGTCACAAACACATCTGAAATGAAAGGGAGTTTGAATTTGGATGTAAAAAATACTGTATATTGGTGTTATGAAAAGTAATGTCTTAAAGTGATATCATAAGTGGAAGAAATGCTTCACTCTAATCTTGCTAAATACTGGTACATAAAATGATGATAAAATAAAATCATGTTTGGACAGCACTCAATACAGAAAGTTCTACAGAAAAGAACATTAGGAAATTAATAATTCTGTTTTCTCAACAGGATTTGAACAGCATTCAATACATAAATAATGCAACCACAAAATCAAACACAAAACAAAGTATCAAATAACTGCTGATTATATATATAAATTAACTGAGCACTATTTATCCTGTGTAGCAATGAGGGCAGATTCTTCGCAGGGGGTGGGGTGGCAGGAAGAATGCACTTACATAATTAAAGGCAATCAATGCTATGAACAATGGTCTGAACTAAAGTTTAATAGGCTACTTTGTACCTGTAACTTTTTGACTTTTGAACACCTAACTTTGTAACTGTAATAACATTTTCTGGACCAAGTTCTGTCCTCATCGCCATTTACGTAAGTACAGAGCGACCCTACCGAGAGCAAAATCTGATTCTATACAAAAAAAAGTTGTTCTTTTGCTACCCTAATATTGGGTGGTTTTTTTCAGTATGAACTTAAGTAGGTGCTACACTTCATTTTTTTTTTTCAGGGATAGGTGTTACAATATTTTTAATCTGTAAAACAACACAACCCTTATCTAATCCTATTTCCAAGAAGCTGACACTAATTTAACAGAAATACATCATGGTAAAATTACAAATAGCAATTTCGTTATAATAACACTTCTGTGCCAGAAAAATATACAAAGAATGCATTTCCAGAGGACTTCTCTAGATGCCTTCCAATAATAACTTTTCAGTAATTGTGATTGGTAACCACAGTGCAAAACCTGACAAGAGTCAATAATACATTATATGAAGGACATGTAAGACTACACATTTACACAGCCATTTTACAGTTCTAGCTGCAAAATACCTGCTGGAAATCTTAAACTTAAATTATTTSTAAGCTTTAGAAATAGACTCACAACTGCAACTAAATACTGACTGATGACTGCTGTGCCATAAACAAGGCATAAATTTGGATGCTGTCCACTTGCAACCTTGAAAGAGCAAACTAATGATGATAAATCCATTAATTCATTTTCAAAATAAAAAAAAATTGTAACCTAAATAAACAACAGTAAAATCACAGTACATTAATTTAATTAGTACATGCTGTTGCAGTAATGCTTATGTTCCAGTCGTTTGACTTTTATTATTAATAAAACTTTTTATGAGCTTGCCCTAAATGCTGTTAAAAAACATTCAATTTAAGATGTCAGTGCATTCACTTTGAGGTGTAAGCAGTTTTCATCCAATCAGTGTCAAAAATAAGAGGAAAAAACATCACATACATGATGCATACTTTAGAATCCAAGGGTACAGGTCACCATGACTGGCTAGACAGACTGAAACACGAGCTGCTAAGAAACCTGATTATATAACAAATAAAGTCTTCTCTGGGTTTTGCAGAAATAAGAGAAGAAAGAACAAAGAACTCAAAACAGTTTAAGCAGCAGGGGATGGCAGTCTCAACATCCTATCTATGGTTGCCACCTCCAGGCTGCCACTTCAGTTTCTCTTCTGGTTTGAAATAGCCAGGATCACGTGCCAGATGAAACAAGT
This sequence comes from Oceanodroma leucorhoa, assembly GCA_030449065.1. Lineage (NCBI taxonomy): Eukaryota > Metazoa > Chordata > Aves > Procellariiformes > Oceanodroma > Oceanodroma leucorhoa. The sequence goes on along the minus strand of JASVER010000020.1, from coordinate 7,428,172 downwards.
CAGTGACACCAACCATTTTTTTTGTTGACGGTCACCCCCATTACAAATCCCCATCACTGCACTGGCATCCCAGCAATCATTCTGTGTGGAGATGGAGAAACACAACATCTCAGGAAGATTTATTTATCTGGTAAACTTAGTAGCAGTCCCTGCAGAGCAGTTCAAACACTCATTGACAGGGCAAAATGGAAATGAGGACTATACCGTAGCACACTTCAGCTAACAAAATCCCCCTTCTGCTCTTCTGCTTATGATAAATTAATACAGAATATTTTTGTTTTAATAAAAAAGTTTAATTGGCATCTGAAGTGCTCCTCAATAAGCAAATGACCTCACTGCCTTAAAGCACCAACAGTGGTAAATAAATTGGGGAAGGAGGAAAGGGAGGCACAACTGTGTGGTCTCGTCTACTGTAGCCTCCCCTGGAAGTGAACGAGGCGAGAACCACCTACCTACTTCCTTCTATTTACTCAATCTTGTGTGTCCATGTGAGAAATCTTTACAATCAAGACTTTAGTTCACGCACACACGCAAAACCATGCTGTATTCAGTATTCACAAACAAAACCAAAAATTCTAGTGATTTTGTTTCCTCTTCAACTTTGGTTCTTGTTAGCACTTTAGCTTCATTTCTTTATAGACTCCAAGTCAGTGTCAAAATCTAGGTGAATAACTTGCCCACTGAAGACAATGCTAAAGTTCCCACTTAAATTACAGGTTTTAGCTCATCAGCACAAGTCTTGCTGACAGCCTAAGAAAATCCATCATCATTGGTTACTCATATTTGAGTACCAATGTGAAGAGGAGTTTACAGGAGAACAAGTAAAAGCAGTGGATTCAAAATGCAAAGTGTTACTTCAGTATTCAATGTTATACCCAAATTCCTGGCACAATTCCAATAAAATCTATGCCACTGTACTAGAAATGAAACAGGAGACAGATACCATAAAAGCTTATGGTACAAATATAGTGATTTATTTCTCTTTTCTGTGACCTGCACAATGGCAATTAGCCCCATATTTGAAGCGGACTGAAGATTTGCATATGTTAAGCCCTATTTTAAGCTCACAGTCTGTTTGTCCTACATTTACTTATTAGAGACAAATACCCAATGCTAGTATCTCATTACTACAGATCTACACCTTACTAGTAGTTTTCTTAACATTATTCTTCCTGGTGATTAAAACTGTGTGCAGGTACACTGAATACTTCAGTTAACGATCAGAAATTAATGGCATATTGCTGTCTCAGGTAAAAGTTACATATTCATTCTGAGAATCTTTCCTGGACTGTCAAAGACTCTGGATACAGTTTTCTGGTTGGGTTATGTTACTTTATGTACCTCTTTTCACTTTTCGATACAATAGCAGATAACGAATGGACACATGTAGGTTTGTTGAGCAGTTCTCAACTATCAAGTTTTATAGAAGTAGACTCTCTTCGTATTTCGGCAAAAAAAGAAGATATCACTGCTTAGAGAAAAGTCTGGAAGTGGAAGTGACGAGTTATTTTGTTGAGCTGTAAACAATGCAACCTAATAAAACAGCAAGCAGATTAATGGATACTTATGACTCCTGAGCTGTACTGAGAAGTCCCACCAAAAAGTCTCACAGAAGTGTCAGCACACTTTAGAAATGCTGTCACAGATAATTATTTGTATTAGACAAGACCTGTTCTCTTTTTGCGTCATCAATACTGAGGCACAAATAACTACAGGAGGAATTCAGGACATTTAAAGATCTAATTAACTACCTCCAGCTGCAAATATCTATCTGTATCTACAAGTCCCCTGCTTAAACATACGGCTAGCCTCAATTTGAGGCGGAAGTGTTTCAGGACAAAYAAAAAACCTAGCTATGTCTAGGCTAAAACCCCCAGGGTACTGAATTAATACATTGAAAGTATGTCAATTTAATATAAAAAGGGGTACACAGTTCAGCAGACCAAGAAATTGTAGAAAGAAAAAGGGAAAGGAAAAGACAGGTGCAAACAAGATGTGCCTCCTGATTCTACTTTCAGCAATATTAGGGAAAGCTGTTAAAGAAAAGTCAGAATACTAGGGTCACACTGGGCCATCTTAGATGTTAACATAGAATAACAAAATTTCTGAGTGTTCTCTTTCCCAGAGATTTATCTTTTTTTATGACAACAGGCCCTTACACAAAATTCAAAGCCAACTCTAAATCGGAATGYAGCAGTTTCAAACAGTGAAGTATTTTGTGAACAAGTTCTGCTAAAGGAATCTTTTAACAATAAAAATATTGGCATTCCTCTTCATGCATAAGGTGAATATAATAAAATCTGTCACCATCCAGGAAACGTATGTTTGAAAGGCCAGTTTCCATGTCTCAGTTCTCCCTTTACTCCTCCAAGAACATGTTCAAACAGGAATGACAAACCCTTCAGATTTTGTGTTTGAATCACATTACAGGGCAAACAAGCTCTCTGCTGGGTACAAAAAGCCCTACATTTTCCACTTTATTTAGGTTTACTAGGCATTTTAATTAGTATTGGTTTTTGCCTAGAATTTTTGGCATACACACTACTTCAGAGGTAGAAGAAAGTTTTAACAGATAAAGAGCCCTATCTGCTCCAACAAGATGAAACTGGCACCATCTGGTAGGCGAAAGGTTTTGGCAAAATAATTAGGTTTGTTTTGCACTCCTTCCATCTCAGAATGCAGAGACAACGCAAAGAGAACAGCATTTAGRGAAGAAGAGACAGCTGAGAACTTACCTTGCCTAGGAATTTTTGAGTATGGAGAAAGCTGTACTGGAAGGGYGATTATTACTAGCACCTAAGCTACGCCATTATTAACACTCTTCAGGACTGTGAGGTAACAGCCTGATTTAGCATGCATCTTCAGTTGTTCTAACTACTCACAAACCACTCCTGAGCCCTGGCATCAATTAGGCCTAGGATCTCGATGGCCYGCTGTCCTAAGGGATTAACAGAATTTAGTTGCGGTGCTGCACAACAGTGTGGTGCCACATAATCACTGTAATTAAAGCACATCACTAAATTTTTAGACTTCGGTAGAGTGACAGCTCTTGTTAATACTGAGGAGACAAGAAGGTAGAAATGCACGAAGGAACAAGTTAACAGCAATGAACAGTTTAGGAAAAAAAAGGAACGGAAAAGCATGAAGCAGATACAGAAAAGTGTTTTCATCACTATCTCCAAAAGCAGAAATAAGGGACAAGGGATAAGCACTGAAAACAATTAAAAGTGACAGAAGATGATGATCCATATGAATAGAGATGGGAAATCTTGTGAGTCCATAGTCCTGAAGAAAGGCATAAAAAAATTGCTCCAAAGGAAAAATAATCCAAGTATACTCAATAACCCCTTAGCAAGCCATTTTAAGTACAAGGGAAAAAATCTTTTTCCCAGATGCGTAATCTGTCAAAATCCCTGCCACAGATATCACAAAGGCTAAGAGCTTAATAGGATTCTACAAAAGAGTATCATAAATACAGACACTGCAAACAGTCATCGTTATCTTTAAGCAAAGGTAAATAATGGTAAGACGCATATCTTCATTCCTCAGAGCTTAAATCAACACCCAGATGACAGCAAATCTTGCACTTCGAATACTTTCACTGTGCAACAGAGCGCAGTGCAGAGGTCTCCTAGCAAGCACCAATCTGAGCTGGCCTGCCTCGTGGCCAGGGCACACCAGTATAGAAAAAACAGGGCCAGAGCAGTTCTCAGCTATGTGTATGGAGGAGGGCTTAACCCCTGAAGCACCAGGCAGCAAAACCACTGAACTGGATCTAGTTCAGTCAATTGACCTTGTCTGATCCCAGCCAGAGTCTATGCATCCCTGGTAAAGATGTACACACTGAGACTGAGGCCTTCAACAACTATTCATTAATTCAGCTTTGTACTCATCTCTGAAGTTGCTGATTTGAGCATGTACTAGTCACCTGACATTACAATGTAAGTAAAATCCCAAGGGCAGATGCAATAAATGTTTTTGTGAATGCACAGATCTAAGCAAAGAACCATCATCTGCCTTCTAGGAAACTGTTTATATTTTCAGAAAAGTTTGCCATTTCCCTGTGGGCCCAGTTCCTTCCTATATATACACATACATAGTATAGACCCACTGTTTTCATTCCACTAAAAAGCCGCCAGGAACTCCAATCTGAAGCTACATATCAGACACAGTCAGAAATTGCAAACATTACCTCCTGAAACCAAACCAGGCAACTGTAATTAGCCCCAAAACTTAAAGTCTGAGAGACACTCAGGAAAAGACATACTGAGGAAATGGTTAATAAATACTGAAGAGCAAGAAATGTTAGAACAGGAGATGGTTGGGAAGGAGTCATGTAAAACTTAGTTTTGAAAGCACTGATCTGATATAGCCAGACTCGGTATAGACACATTCTGGGCAGGTTTCAAAGCCTTATAGTATGCTTAAGCTTATCTGCTCAAGCAGAAGGCAGCAGGGACATCCAGCTAGGTCACTCTGACTCAGCTGGGGTCTCTCTACCCCAGTGTTCAAAAGAATATTCTTGGTTGCTCATCTGCATCCAAAACCAGGTTAATTTCTGAGTAAAACTCCTGAACTGCAGGATGTCTTTCTCAAGCACAAGCTCCCATGCCAGTAGAATGGCACCTTGCAGGTAACAAAGACAGAAGCACAATGTTCTGCTTAGTAGACAAAATCATGACAAAATAGCAAGAGCTGAGAGGAGGTAAGAGACCTAGAGACTACAAAGAAGCAGAAGTAAATATGCTCTCAAAGGAAAACACACAGCCACCTACCTGAAACTTGTGCACAACTTATATTGCCTTTCCAAAGTGGCCCATGCATGTCTTTCTAAAGCTATTTCTTGGTTTCATTTGTGCACCCTGGCAAAGTTAAACTTTGGGGGTTAAACTAAACCATGCATACAGACTTTGCCATTTCAGTACCTCTAACCCTCAGGAGAGGGGTTTTTCTTACATTCCAGAAGTGCTAATTTTTACATTAATGCTTCTCTGTAGTTTCCATGGATGTGCAAACACATACAAACTGGACAGTTTTAGTCCTTCTAGTGAAGACTTATTTCTTGGGTTGGCGAAAGGGGAAGGGTACTTCTGATGTTATGGCTTTTGTGTGTCACACAGGAAATGATGCCATCATAAGACCCATCCACAAAACTGGGTCTTACTCAGTAATTATTTTTCACTCTGTCAGAATTTATCTAAAGAGATATATACACTGTCACATTAAGGCATTTTGAAAGAGATGAAACATAAGCCCATAGTTTTGTACAGTTTGAGATTTGTAAACTCAGGAAACAGAGAAACAAGTGTATGTCAGCTCTTCAATCTTACCATGAAGGTAAGGATGGTAGGTTCACAGGTGCCACTGGCAGCTTTTAGACTTTCCAAAGCTGCTTCTCTGAAGCTGGACTAAGAGTACAACAGTTTCATCACACTTCGATGACAAATGCACCACCAAACTGAAACTTGTTGGACCAAGCTGAAGAGAGATAATTTCTCCAGAAAATCTGAATTATCACTTTTTCCCCCCTCTTCCAAATAATATTAATACAGCTGAGAAAAGCCTTTTAATTATCAAACAAAACCTTCATTTTTATATTACCTGGTTGAATAATGGCAGTAACAATAGAGAGATATTCCTCAGGTTCCTGATCAGTGGAAATCTCTTTGCTGCCTCTACCTAAGGTCAGTATCTCATAAAGAATCTCTGAATTCTCCACCCCACAAAGTAGAATCACCACATTATCCGGAGGTTTTAGAACTTGCTTCAGAAAATAACTTCTCTTTCGATTCAGGCAGTTAATAAGTCCACACGATAGTATCAGGAGTTTACATTTGTAACAGGGTAAAGAGAATAGCTCCTGGTGCTTGAAAGATGAAGTCTCTAGATTGTAGAGTAAGATTGCTCCTTCGGTCACTATGTGTCCAAAAAGAGATTTTAAATACAGAGCCCATTCTTCTGCTTCTTGTTCATATATCACGAGAATATCCTTCGTATTTTCTAGAGAGAAAACAAAACAAAATTCAAATGCATTTTGAATCCACTGTAAATATCAGAAGAGAGATAGATAGTTCCCCCCCCCCTCTTAAAAACTTGATGTGCTGAAGAAACAGGACAGGTCGTCACCCTGAAGTGACAGCCATCTGCTTATTTCTAGACCAAGGCAGATCGTCCACAGAAATGCTGGCAAAATAGCTCAGAACATTTTATGTTTAGAATAGCTTCAACTAGTATTTCAGAATAATACTGACACTGCAGTAAGGAAAGCAGAGCTCATTTGCACATTCTGCTCACTCCTAGATTCCTGACAAATAGGTGATACTATTAAAAATGCAAAAGTTACCTTTTAATGGCAGAAGTAAAGAATATATATTTGAACACTGGACATGATCTGACTTCATTAGAAACAGGATTGGTATGTTTAGGATATTTTGGCAGCACGGTATTAGGATAGTCGTTAGTGATCTCTCTTTATTGTCCTTACTCTAAAAAAATTACGTATGAACCTAACAAAAATAAATCTAGAACTACATTTTTTTTAGTTCTGCTTTCCCTTTAAAATGTAAAACGTGATGCTAGTAAGACGACTAATACCCTTCCACAGTGTTACTAGGGTGTCAGTATGAAACACAGGCAACAGATGCAAGCTGAAACACAGGAGGCTCCCTCTGAGCATCAGGAAATGCTTTTTGTCCTGTGAGCACTGGCACAGGCTGCCCAGGGAGGCTGTGGAATGTCCCTCGTTGGAGCTACTTAAAAGGTGCATAGACATGGTCCTGGCTCTAGGTGGCCCTGCTTGAGCAGGGTGGTTGTATAAAATGGCCTCCAGATGTCCCTTCCAACCTCAACCATTTTGCAATTCTGTGAAACCATAAAAAAAAAAAACAACTGTGATTTGCTGACCAATACATTAAAATGCCAGGGGAGCTTAATACCCCTGGAGTAGTTCACAATCACAGCCCTGTGGAGCAACAATAAGAGACTCAGGAATAGATACAGCTGCTGCACTTTACCTCCACTGAACTTCACTGTGTCTCCCAGGTTCCTGATGGGTCAGGCAACCTGAATGGCACTTGTCTGCAGTGCACCAGAGCTTCTTTGCAGGTGAGTATCTAAGCTGCTTCTTTGTGAACATCAGGAAATATGGAAATGGTGGGCATACACAGAGTTAAAGTGTTTCCTGGGCACACAATGGATCTGGATAGTGGGATGCACCGTTGGAAGCATGGTACAGATGTAGCTAAGGAGAATAAAAAACTTGTCAAGGATCCCATTAAGTCCTTKTACAAAAGAAGAAACTGAACCTAGATCTCCAGTCCAGGATTACTGCCTTAATTATTGGACTTCCCTTCTTTTTAGATGAAATCATTTCTAAGTTGTGTTCATTCATTCTTTATTCAGGAGATACTTCAAACAAAGTTTACCCAGCTGAAGGCTGACTGAAATTTGTAGAATAGGGACACTATAGCTTATTCTCTTGAGTTCTTTATATGTCTATGAACTAGCTGGAGGATAGCTGCCATCTTTTAAACATTTGTGATTACTCATCCTTTCAAAAGCTTTTCTGTCATAGGAAATCATATAGGTCCATGCTCAATATGATAGTGGGTGATGATATTTCAAGATGACTGACCCTGACCAATACGTTAGAGCAGGGTAATATTTGTCAAAATGTATTTGGGAAGGTGACTGCTATATCTTCCATGGTAAAAGTACTCTGAAAAACGCCTGTTTCTGCCAAAATGCTGAAGTTTAATTGTAAAAATAAATAGTAGTGTATTTCTCATTTAACTCAGAGCAAAGTTATGTGTTTTATGACACCAGGATAAGAAACCTACTTGCCGCAATGCTGCAATGTTATTTATTTTCAGAATCTCATTTGATTTTCCATAACTCTCACATAAAAAAAAGTAGAAACAAAAAGCTATGAAGCTTGCTGCACAGTTTCAAAAGAAGAAATTATATTAACAGAGCTGTAAGGCCAGAAGCTCTTTCAGCCTGACCACACCATTTCATATGACAGGAAATGGAATCACCAAGCACCTTCTATTTTCAGTCCCTATTTACTAAAAGCACTGTAGTGGTCCTTTAAAAATACAGATTTAAAGAGGATGCTTAATCTATGAAGAAGATTTAAGAATTCATTCTTTACACTTGGTTTAAATTTGCTTAGTTTCAACTTTCAGCCACAGAATACAATTTTATCTATTTCTGCAAGCTTAAAGAAGTATCTGCTCTCAGAAAGCTGTCCCCTAAGGTCTTCAGACTCTCATGAAGTGACTCTTAGCCTTACCTTTGTTACAGTTTGTAAACTGGGATTATTACTCTTCCCACTACAAGAGAGGCTTTGCAGAACTCATACCATTCTTTCTRCACTTTTGTGAACTCTCCTGCCTTTTCAAAATACTTTTTGAAGAACCCAAAACTGTATAGGGTAKGAGTTCCTTGATACAGTGTATTCAAAGAATAAAAGAATAAGATAATCTCACTTGAGATGATCTCTGATATGCACAGAAAGTTCACTTTCAGTCTTTAAGTTAAAAGGTCTCATTTTAAGTTCATGCTCAGCTGCATTTCCTTCTGTTATGATGGACTTGGGTAGGGACATAGTTAAGTGGAATTGCAGGGAGGGATGAAAAAGCATGTTTAAATTGAATGGTAAAAACATTTTTTATAGCTTCACAAAATCTTGGTGTCCTGATTGTGCAGAAGAGGGATCTGCTGGTGTCTTCCACAGCACCCACTTGGCCAAGAGCCTAAGTTTCCTCTCCATGTAGAGGGAGAGCACTGGTGAAGAATGTTGCACAACTGCACTTCATCCCTGTGCAGACTAGAAGCACCCAAAAGGCATTCCCATATCCCAGAGCAGGAAAGAACTGCTGGACCCAACCATTCAGGCACAGCTGAAGAGCACCCTGTGTGCTGGGCATGGAGGAGTAAGCCCTTCAGTAGAAATATTCTTAAACACCTGACATTATATAATAATCATAATAAAAATATACATAAGGTATACCATTCACCCCTGTGCAAATGGAAAGTACAAGGCTTGAGTACTCAAGAAATTCTAAAGATAAAAGTGAAGAAATTGCATTGAAATGATGAAAGAAGATGAAGTAATTCTATTTCCATACAGTATATCTGCACCTAAGTCCACAGCTTTGATCTTAGCTAAGTGTGAATGAGCAAAGGGTTTTAAGATGTTTATTGAAGGCTCRACTGCCTTTCTTTTTAACAATATTGATTTTTATATATTTATTTGTGTAAGAAAAGGGAGTGAAATATATCTAACACCACATTTGATGGAAGAAAGGCTCTGCAACATACATCTCATAAAACTTTAATTTAATATGGCTGCCATATTTAATGTCTTTTCTATCTATATGCAGAGCAAGGTATTTCACACTGCAGTTTGGTGCAATGTTTATTGGTTTGAAGAAAGCAGCTAGCGCTATTGAGTTATCTGTGGGAAACCAAATGTGGGTTCGTTTTGAATTATATGCTTGTATTTTTTTCTGCCATTGATCTGCCTTCTAGATTGAGAGTTAACTTTGATATAAGGAGGAATGCAAGACCTACATCTTACGTCCCCAAAATTGTATTAAAAGGTGAAATATCACTATTTTGAAATTCTTGCCTGACTTTAAATGTAGACTCAGAGTTTACCCTAGGAATAATTATGAAGTCCCTTATCTAAAACCTACTCCATGTGCCTTTAGCTTTTTCCCGTTACACAATGTTTTTGCCTTCAGAAATTTTGCTAAGATATAGATGCTTGAATGCAGCTTACTTGAAAATTAAAGCCCATCCAAAAYTTTGCCTTCAAAACAGTATAATTTTAACCTGAAACAACAAAAGCTTAAGTCTAGCTTTAATGTGACACTACCCAATATTGAATACACAGTTACAATGCTTAACTTTTCAACTAGAGTTTTTTGCCCCTTCATTATTTTCATCTCTCACTGAATACTTTGAAGTTACTGCACTTGAAATATAATGTAAGTTGAGATGAATTTTGCTCCCTTGAAAGTTAATGTAATAGAAACTATCATATCCTGACAAAATTAAGCCATGCTTCAACTACTGCTACTTGGAAACTGACTCAAAGGTAGAAATAAAATSTATTATTAGTTCAGCAATGAGAAACAGTAAGAGAATTTATGCAGTCATCCATAACCTGAAAGGGTTCTTCTGACAAGCAAAACTATTCTCCAGTTACTGATGTGTGGTTGCCCAAAAAAGCACATCTCGTGAAACATGCCATCTGAAGCCTTCCTTGAAAAGGAATCTTATGAGAACCAAATGAGATGAGAACATCTTTGCAGTATGACCAAGCAGGAATCAAGAACTTGCATACATAAGGCAAAAGAACACATTTTTTTTTACAGCAACAATTAAAAGATATAGTATGGAGAAAAAAAAAAGGTAAGTATATTAGAAAGTGAAAGGAAATCTCAAGAACTCTGTAATGCACTACACACATCAGGAAGGCAAAGGAAACAAATCAAAGATTGGGGGCTGTGGCTACTCTTAAACAGGTACCTCAGTTTATGAATCTTGAAATCTTGTAAAAGATAGTTTCTATGTGTTTAGGAGTAAGAAGTACTTGGTAACACTCATCTTTGATAATAACATTGCTAGACTCAGAAAAGCAAGTCCTCTGCATGGATACCAACTGATTCCCTGCCTTTTAAAGGCTTAATGTTTGTAGTTGATATGCTTTATTTCTAGATATCTGTATTTTACTACAGTTGTTTCCAGCAAATCAGCATTAACGTACTTTGTTTGAATTAAATAAGGCTGATTTCAATTAGGCTAGGGTTTAAAAATTGGCTCTACAGTCCCACTGCCTTAGGATGCTTTGGTAAAAAGAAAGTGACACTTGAACACCAACATTTACTCAAGTTTTAACCAAAAGATGGATCACCATATTTCTTGGTGTCATTCACAGCCTTCTCCAGTTAGGGTACTGGAGCACAACAATGTCATTCCCTGTTGTTCAGGGGATGACTCAGCTGCCCAGAAATTCCTATAACCACACAATAAGCTTGCCACAGTCAACCAACGATAAAGTAATCCAAGTCTGTTTACAATCCTTGCCTCAACCGCGTTAGCTTTTGATATCTGCATGAAGAAAACTCCCTTTCAAATTGTTCTCAAACACTATGTTGCGAAAGGAGATCAACTGCTAGACAAAGAAGAAAATTCTTCCCTTTTATTTCTTCCTGTCACAGATGTCCTCACTTAGGGAAGGGGAGGTTGTTTGATTTTATTTTTTTTAAACAGCAGTCTTAAAAGGTGTCGTGGTTTAATCTGGCAGGCAGCCAAATGCCACACAGCCGCTCGCTCACTCTCCCCCCCCACAGCGGGACRGGGAGAGAATTGAAAACAAAATTCACGGATTGAGATAAGGACAGTTTAATAGAACAGAAAAGAAAGGAATAATAATAATAACAATGGTGATAATATATTAATGATACAATATATGAAATGAGTGATGCACAATGCAATTGCTCACCACCCGCCGAGACAGCAACCAAAAAACGATCCCTCCTTCCGGGACCCCTCCTTCATATACTGGGCATGACGTCGCATGGTATGGAATACCCCGTTGGCCAGCTGGGCTGGCTGTCCCGGCTATGCTCCCTCCCAGCCTCTTGTGCGCTTGGTAGAGCATGGGACAATGAGAAGTCCTTGAAAAGTGGATTACTTAGCAACAACTAAAAACATCAGTGTGTTATCAACATTCTTCTTACACTAAATCCAAAACATAGCACTAGGAAGAAATTTAACTCTATCCTAGCCAAAACCAGGACAAAAGGAAAGACATTTGAGAAAGAAGTGTAGGAACTTTGTCAGTATGTAATGAGCTACTGTCCATCAGCAAAAATTTGTTAAAATAAGTACAGTTGCTGAATATCTCAAAGGAGACGTGGAAAAGCACAGAATGGAAGTTCTTGCTCACTTTCTCATAATATATTGATGAAAAATTGGGGCAACATAAGCAATATGGAATGACATCCATTGCATCTTTAATTCCTTTGTGAATAGCAGACCACACTCTCCAGGATTACCATGAGCATCTTCCCATGCTAAAAACTTACACAAAAAGTACTAGTATTTTTTTCCAGGCAAGGAGGGCCAGGGTAGGGAAATTCAAGACTTTAGAAGYTGACCACACTCATCTGATTAGACTTTTATGTATCTTAAGATTCTAGTTTCACTGTCCAAATCAAATGTCACCCAAGGTGAATGCATAACATTCTTCCATGAGTTTCCATTCCACAGAAACGTGCCTTCATCATCTAGAGAGTCTTAAGCCCATGGTTTTTAAAACCGCTAGGCTTTGAAAAATGTCTGTTTTCCCTCTGAGACATCTCCTCTGCTTTCCCTTTCCCCCCCATTCCTTTCACCCTGTAGGATAAAACTATGGGTACAGTCAAGGGTCATGACACAATGACAAGAAATGGAGCATGAGAAACATAAGGAAGTGTAAGAGACCCAGACTCCCATCTTTGCTCAGATATTTGCAAAACCTTTCTCCTAATCTCAAGAAGATTCATTTTCATTTGGGCTGTATGTAGGATGAGAATGGCAAGCATACATACTAGTTCAAATGAGACTCCAGAAACAAAAGAACTTTAGTCTCTTGGCCCCTTTGCAATCTTTTCACAAAGGTTCAGCCATTCATCTCTTCATATTGCTTGCCCTGATCACTTAAAATGATACTATAAGGAACTATGGAAAAAGCTTCACTAGCACTTCAAACAAACCCTGCAATTTAACATTTGRGAACAGAATGAGAACATTTAATTCAGCACTAATCAGTAGCCTTAGCATAATGACCTGCCCCTCACTCATCCACAAGGCATTGATTTTCCCAGTCAGCACACCTGACACACATCCAGTAAACGTATCTCAAAATGCATCTCTAGCTCTTGGTTGCTGGAATTCTGCAAGGCAAATCCCCTGAAGCAAGCCAAAGTGGATTCATCATGGGAAGGACAGCAGAAAGCACTTTAGAACTACTTGCAGATAATGGAAAATGTTTTCAAGTAAGTCATGTTGCTTCTCAGAGACGTTCCACTAATGGAAATGAAAATTATAAAAGCCTGCTTGTAAACTTCAGAGTTTTAGAGTGAGATCACGAAGCAGCTAAATTGCTACAGTGCTGTGGCACACCTGTTTCAATTAAAGCAATTATCCTAAAGCATGGGACTTTCCTGCCATCACTGTATCAGCCAGTAGAGCGGCTGCAATTCTACTCTCAAATGCCTATTTAACTCGCATGTAATAAGAACATTTTCATCGTTTCTGTACCTTCTGTTGCTAATTGCTAAGCTGTGTGTGAAAACAAACACTTGCTCTGTCTGTATAAAAATCAAGCCTCATGTCTTCATCATTCTTCTCACTAAGCTCAGTGAGGTCTGGAGTGGGCAAAATGAGGTTCTGCAGAGAGGAACAATTCTCCTACAAATGGGATGAGTTTAGGCTTGATCTTATTGGGCTTTCTCTGTCAATAAACTCCATTGACCTTCCCTACAATGACAATGGGAACACAGAGCCAAATAAGTTCCTGGGGTACCTTTTCACAGCATGGACCTGACCCAGGTAGACTAGAAAGATACTTGACTATGAAAACTGACAAAGCTAACATTATGCCCAAAAAGCTGTTTCTCCTGAAGAGTGATGTGGCCTTACTCCCTGGTTTAGGCCTCTCTCTCTGATCTGTCCTGTGAATACATACGCAAGTGTAATGATTATCACAGTATCTTCGCCTGTAGAGGCTTTGTCCATCCACAGCTGAATACCTACTGATGGACAGGCACTCTCATTTCTAATGAACAACACTAAACACAAACATGGGATATAGAGGTCAGAACTCAGTTCTCTATTTCAAGGTACACCTCCTCCTTTATCACCATCGCAATGAGGCAAAATTTTGTGTCATTACAGTCACTTCCTTGAGAGCAAATCGCACCTTTGGTGGATTTTAGCAGAATACAATCAGGTAATTCAGAAATGCTTTAGACACAAACAAATCATGAAGAGAAAAATATACCATAATGACAGTGTAAAGAGCTGAAGTAATACACTAGTTTTTTTATGATTGCTGTGGAACAAGTCCTTAAGGTCACATGAAAACCTGAACAAGCTGTATGAAGTTTGTCTTAACTGATGCTATTGCTACTAGAAACAACCACCATCTGAAGCTTTCCCTTACACTATCACTGTAACTATAGTTCTATAAACATGAAACATTTAAAAAAATTCCAATTTCAAAATTTCACTGTTAGGGTAGATCAAAGTGTCCTTTTATTTTTTTTTTTTTTAATTGCCAGTATTTCTCTTGTCAGGATCTCTCTAGATGTGCCCACCCTCACTTAGACCAGGCATTTATGATCACATTTAAACTCTGCTCATTTAAATTCAACTTCTTTGCTTTTTCTTCTGCCTTCTGTTGCTTTTTTCTCTGCCACCTTTGATTCTACTGTTGCTTCAGTTTCTCACAAATTCTTATCTTTAATTCCTTCGAAATAAGAAACAGAGAATGGAAAACATGTTCTGCAGATATTACTTAGTGCTAGGGGAAACAGGTTCATGAAATCCAGTACATTTACCTCTATTACAAGAGAACATACCTCAGAAAATGGTGCATATACAATAAAACAGAAAGCACTGATCTTCCAAGCAATAACATTTTGGGCAAATTGCTGTGGTTCCAACTGCTGTGATCTGGGGAGGTCACACAGTAGCACTGCTGTATCAAACACAAGGAAGATGTCTTACACACTTATAAGTAGTGTAATTTGTACACCAGGGACTTGGCAGACACTGATCATCAGATCATCACCCTTATATGACAATGCTTTTCAATAAGTATCACTAATTGCAATTTCTGCTCAGAGATTTCTGTGGTCCCTGCATTTGTAATGTGGTCAAATACACTGAATTAACCATAGATGACATCCCAACAGTTCCTAAGTTACAGATTATCACTGACACAAGAAATCTATCTGGTAGAACTCTCTTAGAGTAGTCACAGGATCACAGAATGGTTTGGGTTGGAAGGGACCTTTAAAGATCATCTAGTCTAACCTGCTGCCATGGGCAGGGACACCTTCAACTAGATCAGGTTGCTCAAAGCTCGTGTCTGGCCTGACTTGGAACGCTTCCAATGATGGGGCATCCGCAACTTCTCTGGACAACCTGTTCCAGTGTCTCACCCATACTTCTTTAGGTTTCTAAAACTATTTTGTTTCCTTTGCCACAAGTCAGCAGAGTATCCAGGGAGGGCTTCTGACACGCCATAAATTGAATGGCTTGATTTTCTCCTGCTTTTGCAGGCTGGTTTAAAATACATTTTTTATGCATCTCATTTACTTGAGCTTTCATCCAGAAATTAAAGGAAGTGTGAGAAGCAGTTTCTATTTGATGTACAACATGTCTAAGCTATGAGCCTGTAGAAGAACATGTCCTCCGGTTTTAGCTCATTTCTTTTGTCCCTTTCTGACAAATATGTGATAGTCACCAAAAAATCCCCAAACAATAACAACCACAAGAAAAAAAGACCAAGACAGATCTCTAATCAGTGTTGGACAAACACTTTATATTTTTGTGTTGACCTTTTTAACGGCATTCATGCTAATGATGCACACAGAAGGAAGTAAATGAAGTAGAAAATCATTACATAAATATATGTAGCTTTATAAAATGAGCAATGACAGAGCTAACAGTGAGTTAGAAACCAAGCTAAATAAAACATTCAGCAACCTCAGTAGAAAGCTGACTTCTCTATATTAAACCCACCTCAGCTTCCTCTCTACTGCCTTAAGACAAAGATTCTAGACACTAGCTATATAACAAACTACTTTTATTTCTGCCCATCAGACAGAAAGAAATTGAGTTAGTCACATGAGTGCAAGCCTGTCTTCGTACAATTCACCCACAGTATTGCAAAATCAACCGCAATGCCCAAATACTGTTAAAGCTTATATGAGATTCAAAAGACATTTTTCCAGCAAGCATATCTCCTCAGTACAAGTTTAACACATGCAATTATCTTTTCCCCCTGCAAAATATAAATTGTCAAATTATTACCAGTTCTAAAATAGGACCAAATTGGAGAGAGTTACCTGGGTATCAATTTTGGGTCCTCCTCTAGCAGATAGCCCTCACAGAAACATTTAATATAACTACTACTGCCTTTGACCAAATGGGTTGATTCCTGGAAATGAATCAATTGAAGTTCTGTATGTTCACGTTCTTGCAAATAGATTTACCACACCATACATACATACCTATCATACTTCACTGTCGCTGTCCTATATTCTCACTGTTGGATAGAAACAGGAAAACTATGTCTACAAAATTAYGTAAACTGGAAGTATCTCACTGGTACTTTCAGCTTTTCAAGCACATTATCTTCCATTTCTAGTTAGAAAGGTACAGAACAGAAAGTGAAAACAAATCCTTCCTGAACCATTTCTGAGACCAAATTAAACCTTATCTCACTACAGTCAGAGAACATGTGTAGTTCAAATATAGTAAAACTCAGAAGCATGAGGGGGACAGGACAGGACCAAGGAATTATGAAGCATCCCGCTTTTTACATGATCAAGCCCCTCATTGTTTGACTGAATCTATACAACCAAATTTTTACTTTCCTCTTGAAAATCCAGAAAAAGAAAAATCTTTAAACAGGCTGATGCTGTCATAGGTCTATCACTGTCTTCTTTGTACATACATTTTATTAGCATCTAATCTAAGACCTCTCAAGATACCACAGTTTAACATGCTACCGCATGGCAGCTGCTCAGCRATAACTAATTGCATGCTTGGTATACTGTCCTGGTTTTGGCTGGGATAGAATTAATTTTCTTTCTAGTAGTTGGTATAGTGCTATGTTTTGGATTTAGTATAAGAAGAATGTTGATAACACACTAATGTTTTTAGTTGTTGCTAGGTAGTCTACGTCCCAAGGACTTTTCAGCTCACATGCTCTGTGAGGTGCACAAGAGGCTGGGAGGGAGCATAGCCAGGACAGCTAGGCCAGCTGGCCAATGGGGTATTCCATACCATGTGATGTCATGCTCAGCATATAAGGCTGGGGGAAGAAGDAGGAAGKGGGGGACGTTCGGGGTGATGGYGYTTGTCTTCCCAAGTAACCGTTACGCRTGATGGAGCCCTGCTTTCCTGGRGATGGCTCAACACCTGCCTGCCCATGGGAAGYAGTGAAKGAATTCCTTGTTTTGCTTTGCTTGCGTGCRCGGCTTTTGCTTTCCCTATTAAACTGTCTTTATCTCAACCCACGAGTTTTCTCACTTTTACCCTTCCGATTCTCTCCCCTGTCCCACCTGGGGGAGAGTGAGCGAGCGGCTGTGTGGTGCTTAGTTGCCAGCTGGGCTTAAACCACGACATATAGATATGAAATACAATGTGCAGTCTTACATTTCCTCCTCTGAAGTTTATACCACCCATGCTTCATCTTCCATTTACTGTAGATTACTGCTATTAACTGCACAAACATCTTAAAAACACACAAAAAAATCTCACTGCTACCAGAAGGGGCAGTCCTACACATCTCTACTATACAGTTGCTTATACCCATCCTGGCAACTTGTTTTTTTTATTTGCCACTTTGATCAACTCCCCAGCCTGCTTTGCCTTGCAGTTGCCTAAACACTTCTGTTTACAAAAGGGAGAATGAGGCATGGGATAAATCCAAGCCTCTGAAGTTAATGGGAGGGGAAGATTGCCACTTACAGCTACAGCTTAGAGTGAGTCAACATTAATATTCAGTTAAGATCATGAGTATACTTTTAAAACAAATAATCTGATTGTCCTCACTTACGAAGCTTTGCTTCACCTTACCGACTGGCCCTGGAGCACATAAACTGCATACCTTTCAGATGAAAGTAAAGCAGAACGTGTGCTTCAGAATCACAACTAATGTGCGCCACCTGCTAATGCCACAGGACCAGCCTAGAGCAAGTTCAAAGTAAGTTCCCTTTAACATACCCTGCATGGCTCTCAGGTCCTTAGCACCTACTGCTGGCCTCTACAAATCCCCTTCTATAGGGAGCACTGTTTACCAGTGTGGAAGTAGCCTTACAGCATCTTGGAAACTAAKTCCTGAGAGTGCTCACTGACTTGGCCGCAGCCACTCAGTTCTAAACCGTAGTAACATGAGCATGCATGTGAGCTCCCACTCACTCTTCCACACTTGTACCAACACAGGTTCCTCAAGCGACACTTTTGAACATAGCCACTTTCATTGAATTCGTAGCTGGTACAAACTGCAATGCCACATGGTCCTATAGTATTCAATGCACTTATAGGCACCTGGAGTGGCTAATTAGGACTCCAACAAAATGAAACACTTATTAAATTAAATGCTTATTATGACATTAAAATTCAGTGAGCAAGATCTTAACAATATACTAAGAATGGAAATATCTAGAAATAAAACAACATGTTCAAGAGTCATTTTCAAAAAATGACACTTGCTTAAGTCTCTTGTGAAACTTTTCATCAATCTGATCTTCCAGTAAGAAACATAAACCTATAAAGAGAGAGGAATTTAAGTTTGGAAACACTCCTCTAAAGACTCCTACTGTTTTAATAAAGACTTAGATTCTTAACCATCATTTATCCAGTACTGGATTGTTTCAGGCAAGCCTTTTTTTTTTTTTTTTTTTTTCCCCCCTAGATGAGTGTGAAAACTTTGCTCTTTTCAGCATAAGTAAAACAGACTGTTTTGGGAGGAGTATGTACATTTTGGCAATTTAAATTTTACAGTGCTCATCTGTGACATAATTGTGGTGAGAGAAATAAAATAGTATAATTGACTTCTATAATATTTTAAATATGGTTAATGTTCAACCCTTGATTTCTGATAAAAAGGACTAGCTTTTCACAGAACTCTCCAAAACATTAAATCCAATGAATGAGTGTTGTCACAGCTTCAAAGTATAGCTCTCCCTTTTTATGATGTTATTTAAGGTATATTTTAAAGTAGAGATTGTGTACAAAATGAATAATAATGATTATTATACATGTCATCCACAATGAACAGCATAGACTTAACAGCATGTGGGAGTACAAAATTTATTGTATACACTATCTACTTGCAAGCTAAAATATAGGAATATGGAGTGCCATTTTAATGAATTCTATAAGGTTCAGTGTTGAAATACAGGCTGCAAGGTTGCCAATGAAACAGAGCTRTTTTTAAACTCTCATAGAAAACCAACTGACAATAGCTTGGCACGAGCGCTACAAGAAAATTAAAATGAAACTGTCCTGAATGCACCCTGTAAGCAGAAAATAATTTTGTTTCCAAACTGATAAATCTAGCATCTGCCTTAAACTTTCACAGAAAATCTCTTTTCTCCAACTCAATCATTACAGACTGTTTCATGCATTCAAGGCCAAATTAGATTTGGCCTCCTCTAAAATGGTTAATCTTGAACAGGGAACAGAAATGATAAGGGAGAGAAACAAATTTGGAAGTTTTGATGATAAGATTATGGTGTTACAAAACCAGAATGCAAGTATGAAAACCTTAAAAAGTTTTGATTAAAAACACTGGCAAAATTTCCTCCGATAGTGCACAGCAACAAGGCTTCATTGATTAAACAGAGCTATTCTGACACACACTAGCTAGGGAATTAGCCTTACATTTTTACAGGGAGGAAGTCTACAGCAATTGCAGGTTAAGTGAAATGCTCTAGTAGCAGACATCTTGGGGGTGTGTGTGGAAGAAAAAAAAAGGGTGTATTGAGTTTTCTGCATTTTTATTGGATTTTCTAGATAATATTGAACATCCTTTCCAAGCAAGAYGACTTCTATTCTTTGATTCAATCTTTATTAAATTTTCTGGTAATGTAGCCCTACCTTTTAAAAATATTATTTAAAAGATTCAGACAGATTTGAAAAGTAAGTTATCTTTAGATATTAAAAGTAAGATTAAGCTGCTAGAAATTACTTTCTGGGCATAGCTAAAATCATTTAGACACTCATAAAGATGTTGTGTGGTCTATCTGGTTTACTTAAAGGCCTAATCAACTTGCTTTTGAACGTGAATTGAGACTCATAAGTCACATGGATTGTTTATTTCAGTTCCCTTGAACAAACAAAAGGCATTTGAGAAATAATGATGATGATCAAATAGTCATTTTTCACAGGGCTCCTTTTTCTCTTTTCTTTTTTTAAAGTCAGCTCCAAAGTTGTAAACATGTTAGATCTGATTAAGCCAGCTTCTCTTTAAATGCTCAGCTAAACTGAGCTTATAATGGGAAGAAGTTGTTCTAGGTAGACACAGTCTGCTTGTACACTGTTAACTACACTGGCCACCTTCTTAGGATTTTTTCATACATACGCTCAAGCACACACTCTGGGCCACCGTTACATGCTTATCAGTCATTACTGAATTATGTGAATGCTATTGCAAAGATTTCAAAAAAATCTTAGTAACAAAACCTTAGAGAAATCACTGCATGATGAAGCATTTTATACTGAATACTGCATATCTACCAGTTTCACTGTATTTCATATTTTTAAAAGGAAGCTAATCAAAGTCAGAAGATATGTGTTTTACTGTTTGTATGGTTTTGTTAATTAAAAAAATTATTTGTGTCAGTCRTGCATATTATAGTTTAATAAAGAGCAAGTGCCCAAGTCTTCTCAATCACATAAATCTTAATATATCAGAGGAACACCACACTTGTGGCTTCTGATAAAAGTACTGCTTGTTTTCATTTAGTGCCCACTATCACGTTAGCATTAAACTGCTTTGAAGCCTGTACTGTATTTAGCCTTTCATTTTTACAGAAGACACTAGCATTGCTTAAGATGGGGGCTTTTATTTTCAGTCCTCAAATGGCTCTGAATTGTCCTAATTGTTCAATTCGTTCCAGGCATACCATATTTTTTCTTGTCAGCTATTTAAACTGTAAATGTTTCATGAATAAATGAAAACAATGAATAATAGAAGGGTGCACTATATGCAAACATGTTTAATATATATATTAGTCAATTTCTTAAAAGCTCAATTCGTAAATTCCATTCAATTTTCTATTTTTTCAAAAGCTTCTAGAATTTTTGGTATCTTCCATTAGAAAATAAGTAACACTTACTATTTCAATCATACCTCTAAACTGRTATTACAAAAACCAACAAAACAAAAACCCACCAGTTTTTATTGACTACAGTAAACAAGCTTTACTTATTTATTCTTCATGAGTTAACATCGCCCCTGTGCCATAGAGAACAACTAAAAAATGTAATATTTGGGGGTTTTTTTATTTGGAAGAAAGTATAATGATAAATAGCAAGTGAAAGTATCATTACTTCATTACATTTTGACAGGAAAATAGCTTGCTTTGCTCGAGAGACAGAACACATGCACATCACCAACACTGAGAAACTTGGAGGGTAAAGTACATCAATGAACTGAACTGCATGTGCATTCTCACACAAGGACTTGAATACATTGAAGAGCCTTTGACAGGATCTCAGTCAGGTTTGGGGGGGTGGTGATGTTTACCTTTTAGTCTGACATTATCTTTATTTCTTGTAAGAAGATTCTTTTATCTGGTTAATACAGTATGTCTAGAGTAGGGGACCTAGGATCAGGTATTAGCTCCTAGATCCAGCTGTACTATTCAGTTGCACCTTAACTTGGTGTCAGGGCAAAACCTGGGCATCTATGAAAGTCTCTCTTCCTTCCCACCTCTGATGTTGGTTTCCATAGAAAGGAAACCCAAGAATGTGAGCTGGACAGAAGCTGCGGCACACTTCAGCAGAAAGACCAGACACAGCCATAAAAGTCACTTGGCTGATGAGATGGATGTTTTCCTTGTGGTTTTAAGAGGTTTTGCGAAATAGAGTAAGATGGAGAACCTTATAWGAATGCAGTCTCCTCATTCCTTCCAAATTCTTTACCCCAAACTCATGTGCAATATCAGGAAACTGCTAGAGCATGTTTCACAAGGGCAAAGAGAAAAACAAGAAAGGTGTGTAGGACCTATGGACTTCAGAGGTAGAGGAAGAAAAGTTTTCCTGTAAGATGAAGGAATTAAGAAATAAAGACATCTACTAAGACATTCTAGTGGAAAAGGGGAAAGACGTTTGCAGTTCTTTTTTTCAGCTATGAAAACCTGCAAGATTCAGCAACTCACTTGACATAATTTTACCAGTAGGTACAGAGGGAAAAACACAGAACTTGACAAAGGTATGGCATTTCAGCTTCATAGACTTACATGAACTGTCTCTAGTAGAGAAGCAACAGCAGTTATGAAAATCCCCACTCCCTTTTTCTAAAGAACATCCTTAGGTTTATACATACGCACTTTCACACAAACACATCACACYTACTACATGCAAAGGAAATTTTTAAAATGCCAACAGACCACCAATGAAGTTTTAACAATTTTTCACCCATTTTCTTTTGTTTGCTTTTCTTTTTTGATTTCCCGATTTTAGTAATGTATTCAGCARTAATAACAATGAAATATTGCAGTATGAATCTGTACTTGATACAAACATAGATCTCAGCTGTATAAGTAAAATTAAGGGGTAGTACATCAAGTAGTACATCAAGACAGCTGGATATGCAAGAGACAGCGTTTCCAACAAAAGCCCACTACTCTTAATATCTGTTTTGAGGAACACACTACTGCATTGCCCACTGGGAAGGTGGAACATACGCTTGTAAAACCATCTCCTTTCTCATCTCAGCATTGTCTAAGAGCTTCTCTGGACAGGAAAGCTAAGCCCTGCACTACACATTGCAAACCACCACTGTCTCTAATTCTGGACAGATGCTCAAAAAGACTGCAAAAAGTTGAATAGGGTTTGAAATTTTTTTTTTCCAGTTAAAAGCAAACATTACTATTTTACTGTTACTACTACTATTATGACTTCATGATATTTGTTTTTATTTAGAGAGATAAGGGTCTTGGGTTTGTAGCATTAAGACACTCATCTTGGGTATCACTCCTAGTTTTCCATGTCATTCTTGGACACACTGTTTAATTTAGGACATCTTATTATCTTTCTCCTCTTTTTAAAATATTCCCATATTCTTAAAGTAAGTCATTCAACACCAAGATAACATAACAAGTTTCAATGAACTACCATAAAAACTGAAAAGAACAAAATCCTTCTGTGCAGCATTCCCTCCCAAGGCAATTCTTATTGCTAGGACTATCATATTTTTTCTCTAGATTTAGTTTTGGGTCTATCTGCACAGCAAAGAACTGCTGTATGAAGACTTATCCTTTGCTTTTTTCACACTATTACAGAACCCTGAATGTTCGACTCTTTCTGCCCTTGCCAGAATTACATTTTATTTGCTTAAAACAGTGTGGGACCTGTAATTAAGCGTATGCACAATAATTTCTGCTCTGATCTGATAGAAGACAAATGTGTCTTCTACATGTGCCTGAACATTAACAATAGTTTTCCAGCATTTTACATACAAATAGGAGAGATACCACTCTAACAACCACATTCAAGTCAATTTTATAAACAGGCAGCAGAAGCAAGTCATAATAAATACAGAAATAAATGAATGTATTTTTATCCTTCTAATGTTTTATTTCCCCACAAATTGAAAGGTATTGCCCTGAAAGTTCTCATGCAGCTGATCAGTTAACATTTAGGTTTACTGCAGACAGACCTGCGTATTTTCAGTATCCGCACTACCCATCCAGGACTTTACTTCAAAAAGACTGAGTA
This sequence comes from Oceanodroma leucorhoa, assembly GCA_030449065.1. Taxonomy (NCBI): domain Eukaryota; kingdom Metazoa; phylum Chordata; class Aves; order Procellariiformes; genus Oceanodroma; species Oceanodroma leucorhoa. Next base: position 7,404,430 of record JASVER010000020.1, on the reverse strand, counting down.
CTCACAAATCCACCTGTGGCAAAGCATAACAGTGATTCCTAAGCATTTTGAAGAGAAATCCCAARTATTTCAAGGAAGGTAAACAAACAGGCTCTTAAAAAACATGTGGTCATTTCAGAAAATCTATCCATGAACTGTCTGTCCCAAATCTTCAAATAAGCTCATCTCCTAAAAATAACGGGAACTACTTGGCACTACATGCTTTGGAAAAATCTTGGCATCTTTTTTAATGACATCTGTCATTTACTTATATTTTTGAAGTACACTGATACTACCTTCATGATCAAAAAGGAAGGAARAAGGAAGTTTGCTTTCCTTTTCTAATCGCAGTATACATTACTGTGTACTTCAGGGTTTGAATGCTCTGAATCAATGCTCAGATGGTATACTAGTAAAACACTGTTCTCTGATGAAAGTAGTAACTGAGTATCACTGAATGCTGATATTCCAAGTAGGCTATACTCAGGCAGTAACTGTATTTCCTATAGGTAAGTTGTGAGTTCTCATTTATCATAAAAGTGATTTCAAGACACTGCTAAAATGAATTGTACTTACTTTTGTAAATTTGTTTCTAATAGTATGTAGTATTTGGCAATAATGAATCATGGAATCATTAAGGTTGGAAAAGACCTCTAAGATCATCGAGTCCAACCATCAACCCAGTACCCATGCCCACTAAACCATGTCCTGAAGCCCCACATCCACACGTTTTTTGAATGCCTCCAGTGTTGGTGACTGCACCACTTCCCTGGGCAGCCTKTTCCAGTGCTTGACTACCCTTTTGGTGAAGAAATTTTTCCTAATATCCAATCTAAACTTCCCSTGGTGCAACTTGAGGCCATTTCCTCTTGTCCTATTGCTTGTTACTTGGGAGAAGAGACCGACACCCACCTCACTACAACGTCCTTTCAGATAGTTGTAGAGAGCGATAAGGTCTCCCCTCAGCCTCCTCTTCTCCAGGCTAAACAACCCCAGCTCCCTCAGCCGCTCCTCATAAGACCTGTTCTCCAGACCCTTCACCAGCTTCGTYGCYCTTCTCTGGACACGCTCCAGCACCTCAATGTCCTTCTTGTAGTGAGTGAGGGGCCCAAAACTGAACACAGTATTCGAGGTGCGGCCTCACCAGTGCCGAGTACAGGGGCACGATCACCTGCCTCYGCCTACTGGCCACACTATTCCTGATACAGGCCAGGATGCCGTTGGCCTTCTTGGCCACCTGGGCACACTGCCGGCTCACGTTGAGCCGGCCGTCGACCAGCACTCCCAGGTCCTTTTCYGCCAGGCAGCTTTCCAGCCACTCTTCCCCAAGCCTGTAGCGTTGCCTGGGGTTGTTGTGACCCAAGTGCAGGACCCGGCMCTKRGCCTTGTTGAATCTCATGCAGTTGGCCTCAGCCCATCGATCCAGCCTGTCCAGATCCCGCTGCAGAGCCCTCCTACCCTCAGGTAGATCAACACTCCCACCCAACTTGGTGTCATCTGCAAACTTACTGAGGGTGCACTCGATCCCCTCGTCCAGATCATTGATAAAGATGTTAAACAAGACCGGCTCCAAAACTGAGCCCTGGGGAACACCGCTCGTGACCGGCCGCCAACTGMATTTGACTCCRTTTACCACAACKCTCTGGGCTCGGCCGTCCAGCCAGTTTTTTACCCAGCGAAGAGTACACCCGTGCAAGCCATGAGCCGCCAGCTTCTCCAGGAGAATGCTGTGGGAGACAGTGTCAAAGGCTTTACTAAAGTCCAGGCAGACCACATCCACAGCCTTCCCCTCATCCACTAGGCGGGTCACCCGGTCATAGAAGGAGATCAGGTTGGTCAAGCAGGACCTGCCCTTCATGAACCCATGCTGGCTGGGTCCGATCCCCTGGTTGTCCCGCACCTGCCTCGTGAGCGCCCCCAAGATGAACCGCTCCATGATCTTCCCCGGCACCAAGGTCAGGCTGACAGGCCTGTAGTTCCCCGAATCCTCCCTCCGGTCCTTCTTGTAGATGGGTGTCACATTGGCAAGTCTCCAGTCATCCGGAACCTCCCCCGTTAACCAGGACCGCTGATAAATGATGGAGAGTGGCTTGGCAAGCTCCTCTGCCATCTCCCTCAGTACTCTCGGGTGGATCCCATCCGGCCCCATGGACTTGTTAGCATCCAGGTGGCATAGCAGGTCATTAACCTCTTCCTCTTCGATTATGGGGGGTTTATTCTGCTCCCCATCCCTGTCTTCCAGCACAGGGGGGTGAATACCCTGAGGATAACYGGTCTGACTAYTAAAGACTGAGGCAAAGAAGGCATTAAGAACCTCAGCCTTTTCCTCATCCTCAGTGGCAATGTTCYCCCCAGCATCCAATAAGGGAGGGAGATTCTCCTTGACTCTCTTTTTGTCGTTAATATATTTGTAAAAACATCTTTTGTTGTCTCTTAAGACTGTGGCCAGATTGAGTTCTAGCTGGGGTTTTGCCATTGTAATTTTCTCTCTGCACGACCTAACGAGATCCCTGTACTCTTCTTGAGTTGCCTGCCCTTTCTTCCAACAGCAGCAGACTCTCCTTTTTTCCCCCTGAGTCCCAGCAAAAGCTCCTTGTTCAGCCAGGCTGGTCATCTTCCCCGCCAGCTCTTCTGGCGGCACATGGGGACAGCCTACTCCTGCGCCTTTAAGACTTCCTCCTTGAAGAACRTCCAGCCTTCCTGGGCCCCTTTGCCCTTCAGGACTGCCTCCCAAGGGACTCTGWCAACCAGTGTCCTGAACAGGCCAAAGTCCGCCCTCCAGAAGTCCATGGTAGCAGTCTTGCTGACCCCTCTCCTTACTTCACCAAGAATTGAGAATGCTATTATTTCATGGTCGCTGAGCCCAAGGCAGCCTCTGACCACCACATCTCCAACCGGTCCTTCTCTGTTGGTAAACAGCAGGTCGAGCGAGGCACCTCCCCTGGTAGGCTCACTCACCAGCTGCGTCAGGAAGCTATCTTCCACGCACTCCAGGAACCTCCTAGACTGTTTCCTCTCTGCCATATTGTATTTCCAGCAGACATTGGGCAAGTTGAAGTCCCCCATGAGGGCAAGGGCTAGCAGTAGTGAGACTTCTGCCAGCCGCTTGTAGAATGCTTCATCAGCTTCTTCATCCTGGCTGGGTGGTCTATAACAGACTCCCAGCAGGATATCTGCCTCGCTGGCCTTCCCCCTCATCCTAACCCATAAGCACTCAACCCGATCATCACAAACATCGAGCTCCGTGCAATCGAAACGCTCCCTGACATACAGAGCYACCCCACTGCCTCTCCTTCCTCGCCTGTCCCTTCTGAAGAGTCATTAGTTGGCAATTGGTCATATAATAAAAATGACTGCTCATCACCCCTAAGCTTACAAGAAGCAATGAACCATAGCCACAAACTGTAGCTATTTATAAACACCTGTATTAAGTCATTTACAGCTGTTAAGCATGTGATCTGAAAGCAAAAGGGTGCTTTTCAAACTCAGCTATACCTCCACTTGAACTATCTCAATGTCAAACGTGTAAGCCTTATCTTATTTAATTGTACACAAAGACTCACAGAAACATTCAAAACCAAAGTAATGATGGGACTGCTTAAGACCAGTTTGCTTTAATTGTCAGGCCTGCAATAGCATAAATTTACTCTGTGGCTTAATACAAAGCCTTGCTTTCTTACTATGCAGGGAGCCAATAAACACTAAATAATCATCAATATTATCACATGAAATAGATCCCAGTTTAAAATTTAGATTTTGGTATTCATGACTCCCTTCTTATCTTCACGGCAGTTTCAAAATGCCTAGATATTTAAAACACYATTCTGAACTTATTACTTTTGTTTACATTTAATAAAACCTAGCTGTTTATCACAGATCACATTGTAATAGTCTGATTTTAATTTATAGAAAAGGTCAGGGCAACTTTATCTTTTTAATGATAGCCAGAAGTGACTGGACCTCCCACAAGGTTATAACTATATCACAAGCTATTGCTGCTGTTTGCATTGTGGCACTTAAGCTTATTAGAGGAGTTATGTAGAGGAGTTAAAACATTCTTTATTACCGACAAGCAAATAAAGGAGTACATAAGCTAACCAAATGCTCGGAGACCAGCTTCAAGAGATACACAGACAAGAAAACAGTGACACTGTGGTTCTTGAGTCCCTGGACACAAATGCTCTTCTTTTCAGAAACTGAGATCACTGCTCTTTCTTTCACCTTTATTGTGGCATCATTGACACAATTCTTCCAATGTAGGTGGTCAATTGCTTGTATGCAAACTTCAGTAATCACTTATTGCAACAGAAGGGAGACCAGTGAGGATTAGCATAAAGAAGACATCTTGTTAGGATCAACTTTTGAATCTGAATCAGCAACCCAAAACTTCTGAAGACAAATGATAGCTTTGTGTTAATTATAAGGTACTTGAGTTTCAAAGCTTAATGGATCCCATTTTTATTTCGCCTCGTACAATATTTTTTAAACATATAAAATTCTAGTTTTTAGCCAACAGACTTGCCTGACAATGTTGCATCTGGAGTACACATTAGAATAACTACTTTATCCATGGTGAAGATTTTAATTTCTACATTTTAGGGAAACAGATTTCAGCTTTAAAATATCTGAATATTATATTTTTGTTTCTCTCTGCAGAAATATCAAAATGTTTCATCAATAATAAAAAATAGGAACTTCCTTTCAGAATAATAAGACTGTAAACAGATGACAGCAGCTTCTGCAGTACTGGCTTCTTTGATATTCAAATTACTAATACATTATTATTAGTAATATTAATTATTCATATTATGTTATTGCTGAATCTGCTTCAAAACTCCACCACTAGACCCTTTTGATTTTGAATCAAGTCATGGTCTGAGACCTATTTTGTCTCTAAAAGTGAAGGAGTTCAAAAATTTTTAAGGTTATAAAAATTCAAGTGATCCCTAATTCTTGAGAAAAACAAAAATCAAGTATTGTTTGTGTCTATTCACTGGCTAGATTCCCTTGCAGAATGTCTGTCATGCAAACACTGTCCCAGAAACAGTTGGAGGCACAGAAACATACATTGTGCAAATAAAAAGCACACAATGGAAGATCTCAGTAATGATATTTATATTCATGAGTGAGGAGAGGAGTGATAACTCAAACATGGCATAGCCATTAACAAGTTATCCCATCAGTGCCTCCTGTCTCAAGTGAAGACAGATATCATCAAGGATCATGCACTACAGATGTTTTATCTTTACCAGGTACAGCATGTTTAATGGAATTTGCATGAAGAAGTTCATCTAGGCTAGGGTTTCCTACAAAGTACTGACAAGTACCAAGTCTGTCTCTCCCACCAAGCACCCCAAACAGTTTTCAGATTTGACCTAGACTTGGCCTTCGGCAATCCATCCAAAGCAACTTCAGTACCTCACAGCTAATGTCCCATCAGGAGAAAATAGACCTCTTCCACTGTGGAAAGAAAGGTTTGGTGCTGTGGTAAAACTGCAAGAGAGAGAGGGGTCTATGCATGGAGGTCCCAGGTGGATGAGGCTTGCGCAGAGCAATACATGAAAAAAAAAATGACAGAGACAAATGATGACAGAGTAGAAGGCCAGCATATTCACTGCTGGCTGAACCTACAGTCACTTGTTTCCCTGCCAATGCCAATGTGCAGAACTGGGCAAGCAGCTGGGAAACCAGCCATCCGTCTTTGGTGCTCTTATGTATTTGCTCAGCAATTACTCCAGCAATTTCACATGCATATTTAGGATTTGACTGCCTTTATTCACCAAAAGCCAGACTTTAAACTGGATGTCCCCAGGTCATGCACAACTGTATACTGTCATTTATATAAAATGATCACTAAGCAAACGTCTGTGATTATCAGAATACAACTGACCATTTGCATATAGAAATATGTTTGCCTAATAACTGGGATAGTACATGCATATTTAGAAATGCTATTAAACGTGTGGTTTTGCTCATGCACGCTACTTTTTTCTTTGAAGAAGCGTACAATACTGCAAGTCGAGTCTAGATAGAAAATCCTGTCTATCGAAGGCTAGATACTAGTAAAATAACTATATCCATTTTACAACCAGCCTTGGGTAGAAAGCAAAGCAGTCCTGAGTTTTGATATTTTACCTACAACTAACTTATTACACAACAGCTGGGGAAGTCACCTTGCCTTTCTTCTCTAGTGCTTTCATCTGTATAATGAGTGTAGCAGGTAGAGATGGCTTGCAATGCTAATGTCATTAGAATGCTGCATTTGATAATTAATATCTAATATGGTTACTTTTATGTTATAAAATGACACAAAATATTAGGTGTTCTGAAAAAACCCTCTCTTGACATCTGAAGTAGTCATTTGAAATGATGAACCAGAACAGTAAACCAAAGCATTGAGTCACCTTTGCCATCAGGCCTTCAGATCTCTCTTTCTTGATTCCTCATTCATAAAATGAGGATAAAATATTGTCCTAATAGAAGAGTCACAAAGATAAAGCTGAGCTCCCTGCTGCAAGCAAGTCAAACCTCTGGCATCTGGCTGTACAACTTCCCCTTCCCCTTTATTGAGTGCCCAGCTTTGCAATCACTGGTTTGATTTAAGTGTTGCTGAGCCTTGCAAATGCACATGAAGAAAACAGGAGCAGTAAATACACAGTATTTCCATAAATAAGGAAACACAACTGGAAAAAATGAACACAGGGACAAGGAGTCAGGGGTTCCTGATTCAGCTTCAGGACTGCCTCTGATTTACATGTGACCTTTGTAAGTCATTTTATCTTTTCATCAATTTTTTCCASCAGTAAATGGGATGATAATACATTCCAATACTACCAAGGGAGTAACAAAATACACACTAACAGTTTTGAGGCACACAGATAATGCAACAACCATTAATGAAAACTTAAATAAGGAAATGAATATTTCTGTGCAAAGTCTAGCAGGGTTTTGTTGTACAGCATAAAATAAGGCTAGATCCCATACTGAATGCGGAGAGACTGAAAAAGGATGATCAATTTTTAATTCATAACACAGCATGTGATTAGCCAGTTAAGACTATCCCAGAGTGGATACACATGTAGGACAGAATTAACATTGCTCATACAACTTTTATTCTTTCATTTCCTAACTTTTTGGTGCCAGACTTCCCACTCTTCAAAAAAGTTATGTTGTGTACTGCAATACAATAATAGGTGCATTGAATACCACTTGCAATTGAGGACTATTTTCAAGTAAAAGTTATCTAAAACTGTCTTGAAGTACTAAGAACAGCTGCCTCAATAAAAACTCTGGCATAATTTGTCATGAAAACACACAAACAGGTAACATGAGTTGAAATATCAAAAGGGAAAAAAAAATTATTTTGGACTAACCATGCTAACAGAGTATGCACCCAAAAAGCACCCAGCTTTATCAAGAAAAAGCAGAGAATACCTCATGTGGGTTTTTCCTCTCTCCAACGTGACACTTGGACAACAACSTGGAGAAGCAAAGGCACTTCCGGGGAGCAGCGCATCCCATTTCTCCACAGGAATCTCACCACACACCACTGCCTCCACCCTTCACCAACAGCCCCCCGAGCCCCCGCGGGCAGCCCTGGAGAAAACCGCCGCATCCGTTCCATCAGCAAAGCCCTCCTTCACACCGAGCCCTAATAAACCCTCCTCATCCAGGAGGCCTACCCGTACTCGGCTTTAGCCTGGCGGCTGCGCTGCGCTGCGCTGCGCTGCGCTGCGCTGCGCTGCGCTGCCCCTCCGCTCAGCCCCCCTGCCGCGAGATGGCAGCCGTGGCGGGGCACCCTCCTTCCCTCGCGCCAACGGCTGATTTCAACGGACGGGCGCGCGCCCGCCCTCACACCCCCGCCCACCCTCGCGGGCACCGCCCTCGCCGCTCGCTCGCGCCCCCCGCGCGGCGCCGCCCCTCACCGACCTGCCGGGCCCATGGCGCCGCCGCCGCCGTTCGCTCGGTCGCTTGCTCGCTTTCCCCCGGGCCAGAGGGCGCTGCCCCGGCCGCTGAGGTCGCCGCCGCCGGGCCGGAAGCGTGGGGCCGCCCCCTAGCTCCTCCCGGCCGTGGGGCTCCGCCGCCCGCTCCGGCCCCCCCTACACCCTCCCGCGGCGGGAAGCGTCGCCGCGCGGCTCTGAGGGGAGAGTATGAGGGGAGCCCCTGCTGAATCCCCCTCTCCGCCCCGGTTAGACGCGGTAAGAGCCCTCGACCGTCGAAGTTGGTTGGCTGCAGAGAGAAAAAGAGGAGGGAGTCGAGCCTTGCCAGCTCTGCAATATTTTGGGCTTGGTACGAGGCCACAGCAGGGAGCCCAGTKCGTCCCAGTGAGCTGCAGCGTTGCGTGGAAAGCCCACCGAGGACGAAGGGCACCCAGGAGATATCCCCCAGAGATCTCTGTCATGGCATCGCAGTTTGGTGCCCTGCTGGGAAGGTGTTCTGGTGTGGCGTGATTTAACACCTCCGCTATATTATGCTGTATATTTATTTTTTGACATGGCACAGGGGAAAACCAAAACCTAAAAAAGTGAGACAAAGCAGCCTGTGAGAGAGACTGCAAACACTTCAGCTCACTCCTGTGCTGGGCATCAAATTTAGTCGGGAGCCATTGATCAAGGTAGCATCTTTCAAGTTCAAAATAAAGGCCAGACCCACCGGGAGGAGCCAGAGTTGCCCCTTAAATAGGATTACAGGAAAACTGGAAGTACCTTGTGGAAGAAAAAAGCGTTAATTTGGTTTCCAAAGGAAGCAAAGCTTGTCTGACTGCASTTCACGCATAGGTGTGTGCTTCTTGCCCATCTGAACTTCTGTGTTCCCTACCAGAACTTCAATGACTTGTGGCTGATTTCAGTGAAATTTGTCAAAAGTTTTAAATATCTCAAAGGTGAAGTTGCTAAGTATCAGTTTCAGGAATGTGGGTGGCCAAAATARAGGAGAAAAATGCTCAGCTCTGCCTGAACTGAAGGAAAGGCTGCAGAGTGAATTCAAGCAGTATTAGGTGTTGAGGGAATGTTGGTAGAAACAGGACATGAGGTGCTGCTGCAGGCCTGTCTGCACAACCCAGGCTACGTGGCAGATGATAAGGCCGGCCTGTCCTTGAGYGARAGATTAGAGGAATTTGGCGGTTGGGAAAAACAAGAAACRAGAAAATAACAGCAGAAGYATTAACAACAAGAGGGABGARCCRAGGCAACGTCAGAGTGCATGCTTGACTATGCTTAACCAATTAATAGCTTATAAGGCTGCGTGAACAGAGCTGTGTGACCAATCCGATAGTTATAGTAAGCGCATGAACCCTGTCAGACCCTATATAATCTCTCTAYTTTGGCAATAAAGTGAGCATTGACTGTACCTCTATGAGGATTGTGTTTTTGACTCCGGAGCTCCCTCGCATCAATTAGGTAAAGGAAAATCCACATAGAGGCAGTCTTTATAGATGCCTCAGCATGACAAGACCTTCACAGTTTGCAATCCACAAACCACAAATTTGCAGGAGGCTGGACTCAGTCAAAGAACTACTTCTGTAAAGGCCTTGTACGCTGCAGGGACCATGTCCAACTGAAATATGTGAAAAACTGCACCGTTGTGAGCTGTTCCTGTTTCTCTCATTACACAGGTAGATATTTGGTTTTTATTTGGTGTGTGTTTTTTTTTTTTTTTTTTTCCCCAGTACACTTTTGCTAATGACTGAGTGGTTTTGGTGAATTTCTGGCTTGGCCTGGCCTACCACACAAAGGAAACCTCTAGCTACATATGCACAGGGAAAATCAAGACTAGATCTAATCATGTCAGTCTATATGTGCATCAGGAAGAGCCTGGAATACCTCCCRTTGTTCCTTTCCGCTTATTTTTCATTTTAGGTTTCATTCATTGAAGTGACAGTATCTAGGCAATACCTCACTCCARTGCTGTATTTTTGGACACAGGGGACGCAGTGCTAGAGTGTCAGTCTTGAGTCGTGAGCAGGATGAACAGGAAGGAGATATCTTATAATGGAGGAAACAATATGTCAAAGATAAAACACTTGGAAATATTTTATCTATTTTGCCGGGGCAATAATGATTGCTACTTCTTAAAAGACAGGTTAGATAATATGGTTGGATGTGGTTGGGATGATTTAGCAGTCTGAATTGTGACAATCTGCACTGTAGAAATAATTAATAAAAAGAAAAAAAAAGAAAATTAAGTATAAATGTCTTTAAATATAAAAAATAACTAAGATGGAACTTGGAACTTCGACATTCCAGTAAAAACAAAACAAATTTAGGAGTTTTTCCTGGGTGTTAGGATGAGGGACAGAATGGAATTGTGATAGGCCAATTATTTACATTTTGAGAGGAAAGAAAAGTAAGCCTGCACTGTGGAAATGAGTCCTAAAAGGAAGAATAAGATTTGCTCTACTCAGATTTTAAACCAAACAACAGRCAGGCTTCTACTAGTCATAGAAAGATAAGCCTTCAGCAAAGTCCAAAAGCAAGAAGCTCTACTCTAGATGGAGGCCTTGCTGGAGCGTTGGTCAATGCACGTGGCATGCACGAAGGCTTGCAATGGTATGGGCAAAATGTGCTAGGTGTAGTGTGATCTGGATAAGGCTGGAAGGAGAGCATCTAGGACAGGTTGCTGAGAAAATGAAGATAAAGATAGAACATAATGCAGGAGTTGTGTTGTTAGGTCACAGTTTAAGGGAGGATAAAACTTGGTGAGGATTGTGGCAGTTTTAAGAAGGACTGCTTGGTGTAATGCAGATTGTTTGTCATGGTATGTGCACTTTAACCCCTACCTGATGATGGTTAGGCTGAATGTGTTGGGTCTGTGCTTTTAGTTGAACCTGACTGAGCCTTTGCCACTGACCTGAAGTAGTGTTCACTTGAACACTGAGTTTTCCTGAGCTATGTTGCTGCAATCACAGCTTTTGAGACCATGATACTGGATTTTCCTGGCCTGTCCAGGAGAATGGTGAGAACAACAGGGGTAACGGTGAGCATGGTGCTGGTCTCTATTTGCAACTCAAGACAGTATTAGGTATAGTGAGGCCTACAGCCAGCAGCCTTATTTCTAAGAACAAAGCAGCTGATTTTTCTAACTGCAGGGTTGTTGCCATCGATTTATACTTCTTCCTATACCAGCCCACTCATGAAAGTTTTCTCTGGTGAGGTGTAATGTCTGCATATGACTAGATATTATTGCCAATGCCATTTCCAGCAAAGACTCCTGCTGACAAATTAAGTTTGCTGTGAAGTCTCTGATGTCAAGGTCTTCTCTACAAGCCCAGCAGAAGAGTTAGGTTTCCCCAGTTCTTCAACCTCCTGACTGCACTTTGTATATCTCATAAAATCAAGGAATTTATAATTCATGCTGAAGGTGTAAGAACACTCACTGTTTCTAGGCAAGGAAAAACTTGTTAAATTATTAAGCAACCTCAGCACTTGTCATGAAGCGGTATTAGAAGGAAAACAAACAAAAAATCCATGTTGAAACAYGAAAAACGTATTGGGAATGATGTCAGTGTTGTGTTCAAGTTGTCTAGGTGTCCTCAGTATGATTTTCAAGCTTCAATTTTGATAAATTGAATACTTCAAGTATAAGCTTACCTCCAAACATCCTAGATTCATAACACTCATTTGGGGATAATTATATACTTCTGTAATGCTTTTTAGCTTTAGTTTCTCACTGATCTTCTCAAAACTAATTTCTTGCTCGTACTGTTTTTTTTTTCCCTTCGTGCATTTACTGCTATTGTTGGAATAGTGGCTTCTCATTTGGATATACTTAGTATTCAGTACATTGGCAGTATAATTTCCTACATATATTTCATGTTTGTTTCCTACAGGTCTGCTAAGTTTTGAACAACGTTTTGTCTATTAAAGAGGTTGAAGTGGTCTTGAAAGATTTATTCACAGTTCATTATTAACTCTTAATTTTACTTGCAGATTTCATTGTAAAATCCATTGATAATATTGCTAGGTTATACTACAATACAGATAATATTGCTATAACYGCTAATATAAGCAGTTGGGAGTATTGCATTTCAGATGATGTTGTTTGGTTTTGTATTTTAGCAGGGGTTTGCATGTATGTGGGTTTTTTAGATTCATGCTGTAGTCATGTTAGTTTATCTGCCCATGCACACAGATACTTCATTTCGATATCAGATGTTACTATAGGAATTAACATGGATTTAGTTGAGTATCCACTTATCTAGCGGAAAAAAGGAGAAACTAAATACATGATATATTTCTAAATATTGATTAAMTCTTACGAAGACATATCAAAGAACTAAGAGTGTTACTTAGTTTGTATGATAGCTTTCAAGAAAGCAAGAAAATAGTGCTTGAGACCTTCCTTTTGTTACTTAAGTTCACACCTACTAAAATAATAATAAAGCAGATCTAGAAGGGAACATGAGTCCAAAAGAAAATGTTGCTGTACACAGTAACACTGTGAGTTGAGGAAAAAATGTGTCAAGTGAGACAAATCTAATAGCTTCTTTCTCTAGTACCCTTATGATTAAATTGGTTAATGACAGAGATGAGATATRAAAGAATATAAAATTTGTGTCATTCTTTAATTTCATTTTTATATTAAAAACCAGCTGTTTGTTCCCATAAAGTCCTTGGTGGTCACAACAAGAGTTTTATATAGTTTTGAAGAAACTTCAGATACATTATAAATCTGTGTGGATTTAAAAAAAAGTCTCTTTACAGGTATAAGAGAGAGGAGAAATGAAATCCCCCCYCCCCCCCCCCCCAATCTATGGAATATAATTTCAAGTAGGATTACCTGTTATTGTGATTTAATGGTATGCATGTACAAAATCCTCAGGATTTTGCTTAAAAAAAAATCTATGAATTGAGTGACATGTAAGCCTTCAGTGGTAATAAACTGAATTAATCATGTTGTGATTAGAAAACAGTTCAAATGCCGTTTACAGCATAAGAAAGTCAATGCCACAATATAATGCTATATAGCAAGCTACTCTTACATACTTAGGAAGGTAATACCTGATGTGTCTTGTCTATGTCTTACGGTAATTGTTGGTAAATATGATTTTTTCATGCCTGGCATCATAGTTGTTTTATACCTTTACTTGAAAATCTGTTTTGAAGAACTACACCGCTAATCTATCACTTAATGCAGTGCCCAACAGGATGTTAGAAAAATTTAGACTGAATTGATTTGGACTCAAATCCCATTAAATAGGCAATGAAGCGGTTTATGGATTGTAAGTAAAACTTTATCATAAACGAACTGCTGGTTTGTCTTCTCATATGCAACCCACAAAGAAAGGAATGATCAGAAAGACAGTAAATAGTTGTTCAAGTCAGTTCAGACCCCCAATAGCAGAATACTGTGTTTCTTCGCTTCACTGAAAGCATCACTGGATGCATACATACTGGATTTCTTAGACCTAGGTTACTCACTGTCTTTGGGCTGTATTCTTGGCTGATGCAAGTCAGGTTTATTCCCTCTTCACTCTCCACAAAGTCCATGTCCATACCTTCCTATGCATCACTCCTTCTTCCTTTGTATCATATTGTATGTTCTTTTCAAATTAGTAAAATACCTGCCAGTATGTCTAGCAAAGTAGTGACTGCTTGAACCACACAGTAATGCTTGGCTCCTCTTTAAAATCAATTGTTAAGAATGGTCTGCAAGATAAAGGAAGGGGACACTTGAATTGCATTCTTGAAAAACAGCAAATGTATGTGTTGCAAACAGGGAAGGACTAATTTAAGACAATTTAATAGGATTGTAGCAACACGTGGAGATTTAAAACCAGTGAGGCTATTGACTTCAATGTTTGGGATTGCAAAGAGAGATACCCAATAATGAAACCAGAGCAAAGGTGATGTATAGTTCCTGACCAATAATCAGCACTCGCTTCTTATTGATCGTATGTGCCTGAGACACTAAGGTGACATAATTTTCTTCTGAGTAGCCATGTAACGTTATGCAGTCCTGACATTTGATTTGTTGAGGGCTATTTGTAATTTTTCAGAACGTAATTACTGTACTGTAAGGGTTTGTTAGAACAATGTTGATTTACAGCCTCTTCCTGTTAATTTAGTAATGTGCATACCTTTGACCATTGACCAATAAAATTAATTTAGTCCAGATKATAGTCATTATTCTTCAGGTAGAGAAATTCCTTTTTAGATACAACTGAAGCAGTATGAAGAAACCAATAACATGTCTATTAAGGAATATTTTCTAATAGCATGAAGTTTAAGTACTTTGTGGTAGTTTTCAAAGACAACTTGTCAGGTGGCAAATGAATTATAAAGAACCTTTCACTGGAATGATCTTACTCACTTTTTAATTGGAGTTACTCAAAACCAGGTTGTACAAAACACTTCAAAATGAACAGCTCAGTCCTGTCAGAACAGAAGAAATAGACCATGTGACCTAAGAGTTTTTTCTGAAATTGTAGTCTAATTTGCCAATATTTTACTTTTCAACTAATGAGAAAATCTAGCAGTTCCTGTTGCAGAAGCAATTTCAGCATACATTACATTGCCATTTGCCTGCAGTTAACTACTTGCAAAGATACAGTTCTTTTTCATATTTGCCTCAGCTTGAGGTTTCGCAGGGCTTTTTTTAAGCTTTTTTTAGAATGAATGATAAATGTGATAAAATAGATGTTTTTTTTCTCTGCGTCTTTTTTCCTCTAACTGGTTTCATATCAGAGAAATACAACTTGGTAGTGTAGACCGTCTGCAAAAACTGTCATTAGAGTCCCATGAGGAAGAACGTGTGAGATTTTATTTAAAAGTCCTAGTGATGCATATTTACAGAACAGAAACAAAAGATTAGCAGCAGAGATTAACAAAAAATTAGAAACTTCACCACCAGAGTGGACACTTTACAGGATTAGGAAATAATATTTCAAAACTCAAATAGAGGTGGATTTGAATTGCTGTATTTCAGAGTTCTGTGGTAACTACCTGCTAATTCATACACTGTAATATTCTAAAATTTTATTGTGCCAAGAAGCAGATGATTATGAAGAAATTCATTGAAGTGTAATTACTGTAATCTTCAAAATAACTGCCAAGAGCCAGTTGGTAATCCTAGTTATTGAGCTACAAATTGTGAGGGAAAAATATGCTATGATTTTAGACTAGGCAAGTTAAATGGTCTGTTTGATAACACCTCAGTCTACTAATAATAATGTCTCTCAAAAGCCCTTCCATCCCCAAATTTCAATTCTGAGAGGTGATAATTTTAGTTTTACATACTGCACAAACTGGTTTTATGTTGTGCTAGGTAGAGAGAGAGAGGTAGGCTTAACCCAAAAATATTTATGACCACTCTTTTCCCCCATGATATACCTGCAGGAGCAGCTTAATGCTTGGCTCTGCTCATAAAGGAAAGTAAAGTATATGAATCTCAAGGAATTATGTTCCTCTTCTAGATTGTTTGCGTGTAGGTCATGCTGAACTGTTTTGTTTTGTTTTCTCCAAAATATTATTGTACTAAGGAAATAAAATTCAGATGGCAACTTTAGATCCACATTAAAAAAATGATAATTTTTATACCTTCTTTCTGTGTGGGTTGATAGTCCTTTTCTCACTTTCCTGAAAGTTGCCTTGTGAATTCCGATCTCCTACCTCACTGTCTCACTACATACAAATCATCATACATCCAGATGCACCACAAATATTAATTAGTTTGTCATCTCCTTGCCCTYATGAGATTGCAAAATATTTCTCATCTCAGTTGCACAGTTTTTTAAGAGTGTAGAACACAGAGGAGGGATAAGTCTGGAAAAAACACAGCTTGTAGTTTAGTTGGTCCCACATCCTCTGTGGTGGAGCTGCAGCAAAGCAAGTGTAGATGTGACTCATTTCCCTCTGTCCTGGAGTTCAGACAGTCTGTCAGATAGCTGGGACTCCCAGCCACCCAGAAATGACCTCCTCAGCACCTGAGGCAGGAGGGAGGGCTTGGCATCCTGCTGGCATCTTGTCTACATTGTTTTACACATAAAAGTGGTGTAACAAAGACTGTGGTRTAACATAGACTGACTTTCTTTGCACTGTGTAGCCTGGTATCACTATTTTAGGCTTTGCAGCTTGATAGAGAGAGGGAGAAAATACAGCACTGAAAGCAACTTTTGAGAGTTGCATGTTTGGCRTACATAGTATGCATTTTTTTATTTTTACTTTTTAAAGTGCCCATAAGTAGGTGGGTGCTTGGAAAATAGGACACCATGATGAGAATGACTGTTAATATTAAACATGCTTTATATGCAATAGCTTTGCATAAACTTGTATTTCAGAAATTTCTTTTTCTTTCCTCTGTTTTGTAGGAGTCCTGTGGTATATTACCATAATCAGTTTTTCTTAAGTCCAGTTTGGAAACCCCTTATTGTTAAATCATTTCCTTCCCTTTTTATAAACTTCTTTTTCTCCCATTATCTGTCCCTCTATGGGTAAATTAGCACATATCCAAGAAGTGGCCTGATAATTTTTAAAAGCCCATCAGAAGAGAGGGAGAGATGCTCGGTCAGTAATGCTTCTGCACATTCAGCCTCTTGTAGCAAACAGAACCCAGTGGAACCTGGCATTTTTGAGAGCTATGAAGCTCTGGGTAGCACTGATCCATTTTGGAGGGTAATATAGTAGCATCTTAATATACTTTTTATTGAAAAATAAAAGCGAGATAATTTTCTATCTGAATATATAATGTATGAATGACTGCTTTTGAGACACTGATACATAAATTATAGATAGCCTTTCAGATTCTGCACTATGTATTATTAATTAAAAACTAAAGATCTTCATCTGCATCCAAGTTACACCCTGATATCTAGGCCACTGGAGAACATATTATAGTGTTGGGGACTATGGCAGAATGCAATAAAATGCTGCCTTTTTGTTGTTTATGGGTAGCATTTCAGTACACAAGGTGCCCAGAATCTTCTCCTATTGCAGTGGACAGCAGGCTTTTTGCTTTATGAAGAAGAGGCGTGAACAAGAATGAAGCTGATGTTATATTTTCCTTCACACACACACACAAAAAGAAGAAATATTTGTATCATGCTTTGCCTAGATTATATAATTTGCCACAAGGCACAGTGTGCTCTAGGAGATCTCTCTTTCTGTCCCTCACTCTCTCTTCTTGTTCTTTCTCTTCACAATAGATTTTAATGTTGTTTGATGGGTGCTGTAGTTGCCTGTTAGATTCTTTCTCAATTACAGGTCTAGAGGGCAAATGATGAAGACAATCAAAATGGCCTGATAGTCTTAATAGCTGAGCTTCTAAAGTAAAATCAAGGAGATGATACATAACAAAGCACRTAATCCCAATAAGCCACAGTCAGCAGCAATTCTTTTTATGTTAAAATGGAAACAGCCTATCATAGATGGCTGAGATGTTGGTTAGTGGTTGTAGATTCATACTGAAGAATATACTCAGAGAATGTCCATTGCTTGTTTCTTGTAATCTGAGGARGATGTGCTATAATTGACAAATAGCCTTGAATTCATTGTGTAAGGCAAAATACAATAAAAGCTAATATCCAGCACATATCTTCAATCACAAATTTAACAGCAGTCAGAGTATGTCTGCCCAATTCTGCACTTAACTTTTTTTTTTACTAGTTTTACATGGAGACCTACAGATGGTTGCTTGTTTGTTTACATTCTATGAATCAGTTGTAACTTCTACAGCAATACATGTTTTTGTAGTTTTTCATTTTTGCTGGCAGAATTGTTCACGCTGTGACCGTTATGCAGAAGAGCTATGAATCTCATGGAAAAGGCAGACCATACAAATGAAGATAAATGCAAGCTACAGAAACCAGACTAGAATGAAAGCTTCACACATCCTATAGCTCCTGCACTGGAAATGGAGAAATCATTCTTTGAGTAATGGACCTCCTTCAAAACCTGTATAGATCTGAGGTGTTTATTGTCTCACAAACCAGATCGTGTCACATCTTCCTTAAGCAAAGTTTCCAAAGACTCCAGGAGAAATATCACAGCAAGACTCAACTCTCCAAAGTGCATACATGATAAATTAAAATAATTGATGTCTTTAAGGATTTCACCCAGGGAAAATCGTCTCAGGCAGTGAGAGTAACAACCATTTATTTTCTTTTAGTGATGAGAAGGTAAAATAGGTGCCATCTGCTGATGATTCAAACAAATAATTTTCCCCCCATCATCTAGCACTCTTGTGCTTGGAAGTAGCTGCCTTACTGAGCTCCTTGTTATATGCAGGCATGTTGTGTATGAGCTGGAGTCCAGCTATGAAACAGCCCTTGTATGAATATTTGAATGAGTTATTTTCCAATGAATAACCTYCCTGCATTTCATTGCTGACTAAATGAAAATGGAAGGAAGGTTTTTGGGAGGGGTGATTCTGTTGGACTGTAGTGGGGTAGCTGCTGGGATTTATAGGTTGCCAAGCTTAATTTCCCTTAGGGAAGGAGCTGATTCAGCAGTTGCTGTTGTGGTTTATGCTGATGGCGGTCTGCCCATGCAATCTGCACATTCAGAGCRGTGTAATCACCCTGTAATGCTACTTCAATTGACTTTTAACTTTGACCTGCAATGTACCCACATTTGGCTGCTTTGCAGCGGTTGACAACAGGAGAGGCCCTAACTAGGCAAAAAACCAGGATTTCCAAGGCCTCCACAGACCAAGCACAACAGCTGTCTCCATCCCTCAGTACTCTCCTCCCCTCTGCATCAGCTTCTTTACTGCTGCCTCCTTCCCATGCCTTTTGTAGGACCTGGTAGGTCATGGCCTACCAGCGTTGACCTACCCTGAGTGTTGCGGTGCATTGCAGTGTGCAGAGTCAGAGCAAGCACTAATGGACCAGGGCATGAGTGTATCAACGGCTCAGGGAAGAGGGCATGGTATGGGCTATGCCAAAGTGAAAACGGGTGTGGCATTCTAGGGGAAAGGAAACCACTGACCTTTTTCTATTTCCAGGCTCTGGGAAGCCCACATTGCTAGAAACTGTTCTAGTCATACCCTCAGGGGCACAGTGATTCAGAGCTACACCAGTGAGTCATAAGTCACCAAAAGCGACTTTCATTAAATACTTCTCATGCAGCTTCTAGCTAAACAGAGTGGTATCAAGGTAAAAAATTATGCAGATCTGAAGACTGATGGAAACACGTCCAAAGTTACAGTACTTAGAAATAAAAACTTTGGAAGTGAGATTGAATCTGGGATGTTGAGTTTAGGACAAGCCCTTAGATAGAGATGATGGAAGGTATCTGTCACCTTTATTTCAAAATTCTGATGCTAACTACTATCAGGGACAATGTTCTGGASTGGGTGTACAAAAATTCAAATGCAGAATTACAGTACCTTTCTTTCCTGTTTCTCTGTGCTCCAGGGGAGAACAGAAGTTAGCTTTTCTCCCTTATCAGTAATTTATCATACCTTCTTCCATCAGTTCATATATGCAGGAATACATACATGTGTTCTTGCAAATAAGGGTCTTGTAATGGAGCCATATTTCTCACCACATACGTTAGTATCCTATAAGCAAACAGTTTATGCAATTTTCAGTCTTGTGCAGAGTTTTATGGTGCATGTGCTGATACAAAGTCAAAGGATTCAGGCAATGCTGAGTTTCCTGTCATGTTCCCATGCTTCRGAATAAATTGTGCTGTGCTTTGGTACAGTGCAGTTCTGTGGGGCTTGCCTTTTAAATACACTGTTTCAAAACAGGTTTTTGGAAATAACTATTGTGGCAGCAGGATGCCGAGTGGTGTGTGGGCTGTGTGAAAGTGGCTCAGAGATGTGAAACTCCAGCATCATGGCTCATAGGGATTATTGGACACCAAGCAAGTAATGCAGTAAAAGCTACAAAGTGAAGGCAGTCAGTTGCTGACTTTTATGGTGTAGAAAACAAACAATTGTTCTTCTGAGCCCTTTCACCTGTTATGTTTGTGCAGAACAGGGAAGATGAGGCATGCTGTGCAGCAACTGTGTGCAATATTGTATATTTGAAATCCTCAAAGCTAGAGCCAGGTTTTTATCAACAGAATTAGAATTATGGTACACACTGAGGAGCCATTTATTCTCATGTTTTTTGTCTCTGGTTGTGGCTAGTGCTGCTTTAAGAGAAAGAATAATAATTATTGTTGAGGCAGACAGCCTAGGTGGAAGCTATGGTGCAATGTGTATTTCCTAGTGTTTGACTAAAGCAACTAGAAACGAAAGATTTAGCTTAAAAAGCCAAGCAATAGTAAACCTAAAAACAACAGCATACTTGTGTTCCAGACAACTGTTCTTTCTGGAATTTTGGTGTGCTTTATTGATTATTCTTTTTCTCTCCTTTCAAAAACAATGTAGTTAACCAAGTCCACTGAAAAGAGTGGAAAGATTCTTGTCGGCATTAGTGGATATTGGATCAGTCCTTTAGACCTGTAGCTGGCTTTAGATGCAGAAGGATGCAAAATTAAATGTTGAAATATAAAAATATATATATATGTATGTGTTAAAAATGCTTATACACATACGCATATATATATACACAAATATATATATATGAACTTCCTTAAAGCATTTCTGAAACAATTGTCTAGAATAAATGATGTTTGCAGAATAATGGTTTTAGTGGCAGTCATTTGTTATGCTTTAATTGCTATGTTGTTCACGAATAATTTGCTGCATTTCTTGCCAGCTAAAMTGATGTCACATCACACGTACTACCTATTTAATATCTGGGCCAYACATGTTCGGGCGATAACTTGAAAGTATTGTAGAGCCTTGTAATGGATTGTTTTCCTCCTGTATCATCGATTAAATAAAACCAAGGCCGTTCAGGATTGAAATACATTAGAGGTGGGTTTTTTTAATTAACCCCTTCTAAGTAGTTTTACATATTTGTTTTGTTCCTTGTAAAATGTTGACAGCATGTACATAGATTTATATATATATGGATACTGCATAGATGTGGTGTACATATACGCACACAGGATTTTTGGTTACACATACTGATTTTATGTGTCTCCCCTGTTTATTCTCTAACAATTGAAGAGGAAAATAATTTTGGGTTAAGCAGTTAGAATTATGTATATAGTAGACGATTATGTTTTAAGTAGAGATCTAAAAATGAGAATACATGAATGCTATAAATATTGGCCATATTTTTAAATGAATAGACATAGCACTCCTTCCCACATCCAAAGCTGCCACTTTTTATTTGGAAAGAAAAGTGATACCTTTATGAAGCGCACACATGCATCTCCTTTGCTGAGTTACGTCCTTATTCAGTGAAGACCATATTCTCTCCACTTTCCATTCCAATTAAACTGTAGGGAAAACCTATATTTTTTAAATACAGCAGGTGTGTTCCTGTTATTAGTGTGTTGTAATGGAACCCAGCAGATGTTCCAATCATCCCCCTCTCAGTTGGACGTTATTGTATAAATACAAAAAATACATGCAAATACAATTTGATATCAAAACAGCACATTGAACTACTTAGGTCACAAGTGGTGTGAAGGGTTTAAACTTCAAGAATTTATCTCTCTAACTTAAAGAGTTAGAAACTCCAACCCGAGTCCTGAGCTACCAGTACAATTTGTAATGTGAAGCTACTGCAGGCCTCAAGAGATAATCTGATTATTCAAACATTGCAGGTAACAAAGAATATTAAACTGAAGCCCTAATTTAATAAGTTTTAAAATTAACTTCTTGCTGTTTATTCGTATTTGAAAAATGCTGCTTTGTATTTAAGTGTGTTTCGTGGCTGTAGCAAGGCAGGTGGGTACAGAACATCGCTTATGTTGTATGTTATGTGGGACACTGTGACACAACATTTCAATGTCTTAGTGCAGGGGAGAGAATAAAGGGACCGTGTAAAATATACTAAATGTGCAAAGAAGCATCTGGGTGAAGAGATGAATGCCTCACTGCAAAGTGGCCATGATGTCAGATCCCAAATGCACAGGCTTCTGTTCAGGTGATTTAGGGCCCTTAAATACCTCCTTTACTGCCTTCTGCATACTTTTATTACTTGAATTAGGAAAGTAGGAACTGAAGGAACTGAAAGGAAAGAAGGAACTGATGTAGGAGCTGACTTCTCTGAGTCAAATCTTTTGTTTGATCTGAACAATATAAGGTCTTCTGATGCAACAACTAAAATGCTCAGTGCAAAGCCCTTGCCTGCATTCTTTTGCTTTCCGTAAAGTTTTTAAGTGCTTTTCTTCCATTTGTAACTTGGCCACTTGAAATGTCCATCGGAAGAGTCAGAAGGAAAAAGTCTAAGAAATCCTGTGTGGTGTTTGCCACCCCTCCGAGGCTCTGAACCCTGGATTGCTTTGGGTAAAAYATGGTCCATGTGGCTGTCAGTGCTTTACCAGTCCTGCATCACCACCTCCAACAATGAAAACTGAAAATCATCAGAAAATCAAACAGGCAGAGAGAAAACCCACAGCATGTGTCTGGCCCCAAAGAATCACATGAAACTTAAAATGTACAAGAGCCATTTGATTCTTTCTAATTACTTTCTAATGCTGGATGCTCTTAGAGGTAAGTCAGAACTGCACCATGCAGAAGCTTCAGTTTCTTTAGAATTGAAACTGAGATTCTCATGTACTCTACTGACTGCAGTACTTGACCCATAAGAAAAAAATATCATCTACTATGTGATTTTCCAGTAACACAGCAAAYTGGCATAGTTGCAGAAGCAATTAAACTGAGGCTGTTCTAGTCACTGCACGAGGGATATCCTGTAGTTAGGATGAAGTAATATCGGACCTTTTTTTTTTAATAGAAGCTTCTTAGCTCTCTCTACTGCTCCTTCTGCCAATCTATGCTGTTGTAAGTGGTGAGAAATGGAAGAAATATGCTTGAAATTGTAGTTTCCCAACAGATTGAAACTCATAACTGGCAAACTGGCCCAATCACAGTGTCTATTTCTTCAAAAGTGTAGAAATGAGAAACCAAACCTTTCAAATTTTTATGACCCGTGGCAATTTCACCAATTACCTGAGACATATGTAGTGTGGGATGACATTGGGAAAAATAGATAATGGACTTGAGGACTTATTGTAAAAAATAGTGTAAGCAAGCACAATTTTCTGGTAGCCTACCAGTAGCTGGAGTCAAAGGTGTGAGTGAAGACACTTGACTGTAGGATACCCCAGTACGTTTGTTCCCGCTAATTGTCAGGCCCAAGACATATATCTTTTGACTTTTGCCATACATCCAACAGTTACTGGATTGAGCAGAAATYGTAGCCTGGATGTAGGCCTCTAATGAGCTTAATTGCCCTCTGTGACAAGCAGAGAGGGAGTATGTGGCCATCTATTCATATTGTATCTGTTGCAGTCAGCAAGAATAGTCATAGTGGCACTGAAGTTGTAATTCAAGAAGCCAGCAGGCCTCTCTGGTCAGGTGTCAGAAGCCACTAATAGTTTCACTGGTGCATGTTGTGTAATAGGTCGAATTCAAGATGCAGACATCTCACATACACATTGTCCTTTTTGTTTCCTCTTTTACCACTGCACTGTAGTTTCTGATCAGTTTGATTACCTCGAGTGACCCCCCTGCCATTTGCCTTTGTTTCCCTTCCATCCTTCATCTCTTGCCCCCTCCTCTACTTCCCTTTTGACGTTTCTTCATTCCCACGTCCTGCAAGAAAATACACAGTTACCATCATAACAACATCAATGTTATTAGAGAGATGTTTCTTTGATCTTTTTCCAATAAAGTCATCACAGGAAATTTCTAATTTGTTTTGAAGGAGTGTTCCATAAATCTTACCACTTTCATAAACGTCAGCTTGGCATTTCACAGAGTTACTTGAGAAGAAATCACTGAATGCGTTTAGAATGCTACGACTATAAATACAAGGTATCCAAAAGGACAGCAATCTTCTTCAGAGAAGCAAATCTGACCAGTGGATGGTGAAAGTTGTAAACTTATTCTCAAGGCATGTTCAGTTTTCTTATTTTTAGAATAATCAGAAGTATTTTTTCTCATTCGTAAAGATGTTTGTTGAAGCAATATCAAATATTTGGAGAAGTACAAGTACAGAGAGCCCATTGCTTTGTTTCTTATTCATTACACCCATATTGTCCACACTTGTGCCTATACAAAATGAGAGAATTCCTTTTCTGAAATGACTTCCACTCTAGGCAGATTAGGCCCTACACAGACAGAACAGAAACGGGAATATGATGGAATTAACGTTATAAATTATTATTTTCCTATTTTACTAATTTTATATGAATCTGAACTATTTAGCTGTTTGTTGTCCCCTTTCTCAGGCGATTACTGCAACTTTTTTCAAAGTCTTCATTCACTTTGAATAGCTTCCTGTCTTTTCCACACTGAAGCAGCAAAATAATGTCACATGAAGCCTGGGTTCTATGTGAAACGTTTCTGTGGAACCTGAAAAAGACTTCACTTGTCCTCTTCAGTCTCTATACAAATAACATAGCCATTTTTTCTTTTGTCAATCTTACTGTCTTTCTGCAGTTTTTGAAGTTGTGCAGGCTCCCTCTGGTGGCCAACTACCACTGGCTAGTCTAGAAATACTTTTAGTGATAGGGAGGTACATTACAGGAATTTGATAGAGAGATAGGTTCTTATATTTGGCTTTTTATTTACGTGGGTTATCATTAACAATCTAAATTTATATAAACATAGAAATATAAAATTAAGTATTAAATATAAATATACATAAACATAAAAATGTAAATTTAAATTTGTTGTGATATTCTAACAGT
This sequence comes from Oceanodroma leucorhoa, assembly GCA_030449065.1. Lineage (NCBI taxonomy): Eukaryota > Metazoa > Chordata > Aves > Procellariiformes > Oceanodroma > Oceanodroma leucorhoa. The sequence continues at coordinate 7,379,747 of JASVER010000020.1, read as the reverse complement.
CTCTAAGTGAAGACTCCTATTTCATTTAAAAATATTTTGGTATCGTAGTTGTTAACCAGCAAACCAAGCATGGTTTCTTCCTTTCAAAGGTTGCAAGACCAGGAAAGTTCATTTTAGCAGTCTTTATCATCACACACTGATATCAGGGCTGAAAAGGAAACAACCGCCTTGCCACTCTTTCATGTTTCCATCTTTCCAGATGCTGTTCTCACTTCTTTTACATTTGCTGCTCTGCCTTGCAAAGCTGGGAAGTTTAGTGAGGTTAGTCATTTTGACTTCATATCAGCAGATTTGAGCTTTTGTCTTTTCCTCTGCATGGCAGCTATGTGGATCCCATGCAAACCCTTCTTTCCTACTTGGGGTGGGCTGCGAGTGGGAACCAGGATGACCCCTCACTTGTTCACAGTTTGCTGTACAGATAAGACATGCTTTGTAAAGCAGAGCATGGCAGTATTGACCATTTACCAGGATAAAGATATCAGGGCATCATGAATGCTTTCATTTCTACAAGRCATTTTCTAATATTTTGTTATTTGTATCTTGTGTTATGTAAGTTTTAACAGCAGAGTTCAAAGACTGAATGTGAACTATGAACCACTTCTTTTGTTATCTTTTTAGGCTAATCCAGTGCCTACTAACATCAATGGTAGCCATGGTCTTCCTCAGAGGTAAATTATGCTCTTACTTAACTTATATTCAGAACAGAAAAGATAAAAGATCGCCTCCTTTCATGTTTTTAGAATTACATAATTTCTTACCGTAATTTGCTTTCACTCTTTGTATGTAGTAGGATAAAAGTCAACAATGTTTCAGACCCTCTACCATATTGGATTGTATGAATGGATACTTTCTTAATAACTATAAATGCTGTGTTGGCAACAGAAAGGAAATTCAGTCTTAACAGCAAAAAGTACATGTTATTCCAAAAAAATCCCAGGAGTCCAAGGTCCAAGAAAAGCAATTTAACCTAGTGAAAGATATTTTGTAGTTGCCTTTTTTTAAAAATTTCTATAAAACTGATGATATTACTCCAGTGTCCTACTAAGCACATACTTTTGTTGCCTTTGCTGTAACCAGCACAGCCAGTGGAAGGAAGTCTGTAGTAGTGCACTGCTGGGAAGGGATGCTCAGCCTGCCATGGGAGGGAGGTGAGGGGAACAGACTCAAGGGCATGACACAACTGTTAGTGGGTGGCTGCACTCAGGCACTGCACTGGCTTCAGCGCTTTCAGAGCAGCACAAAATTTATGACCTTTGCCCATATTCAATGCAAATCATCCCAGTGGTTACCTGCCACCCAGGATCAGCAGCCCTGAGCCTACAAGTTGGCACTGCACTGCACGGTGCGTGCCCACACTTTTGTGAGTGTGAGGACAACTCAGCTAACTTTGCCATTATAACTGTCTTTCACTCTTCTCTGTGTCATCTAGAAAAGCAAAAGGCAAAAAAAAAAAAGTGCCAGTTGCCTCTTTTTGCAATTATCTAGTATAGGGCATACAGCTCCTAATTTGTTACCTCGTATCACATGAGTGATCTGAAAGCACATTTTGCTTTGATGTACACTGATACAACTTCAGGGAGTTCATTGGTGAAATGATGCCAAAATTCTGATTGTGGTTAATCAAATTGAGGTAAGAACTGACCATAAACCAGATTGAGCAATCCTGAGGTTTTATGAAACATTCTTTAAAAGAAATCCTAGGGAAAAAAAMCTGACAGAGTATATATTACATTTTCTTGAGTCTGTAAATGCTGTAGTGTTTCTATAATGTGTCTAGGTTTGTTTTATGAGAATTCTGCTTAGCTCCTAAACTCTAGTTTGAATTAAGCAGAGAGAATTAAGCAAACAGACCTAGAACTATACTGTTTTTAAAACTCCTGATTCATATTTAAGCGTGGGATATAACTCTTTGGTGTACAAGGATGAGATATGAACATTGCCAAAGATTTTAGAGTATGCTGGCTGAGAATTTTTTGTTTTCAAGCATGTTGAAAGATCTCTGGTTGGTTCCCTGACTATTTTGAAAAAGATGACTCTATGAAGGCGATAAGGCTCCAGTGTGTCCAGCTGTGTCAAAAATAAAGGAAAAACCTTTGATCTCCTCCTTTCCTTAAAACAAAGGAGGCAACAACTCTGTGTAGCAAAGGATCATCTTCTCTGACATTAATCAACATGCTCCTATACCCACATGAAGTCTGATCTGCATGTCAAAACCATTCAGGTGACTTCCACCAATTTCAGCAGCTTCTGGATAGATCCCAGACTTCCTCAGTGAGATTTACATTTTCACAGTAACAGATCTCCTGGCATTTAAAAGTCTGTTGGGAAAACAAAAGGTTCAAAGAAACTGGCTGTGAACTCCAGAAAACTGTTCAGCTAGGGACCAGTTCTGTAGTTCTGTTTGTAGCTCCTAGGTCCACAAAATCTCACCTCATAGAAAAATGAGCTGGTTTGCCTCAGCTAAACTATAGGAATCTGAATATGGTCCACAGATCTTAATCAATTCAAAAGTGAACATTTCCAGTAAATTTTAAAGTCTCTCCCGCATGCTAGCAGAAAGAAAGAGGTGTCTGTAAAGGACTGTATCTAATTCATACTGTTTGTGAGAGTGAATGCTATCAGCTCCAGCTCAGCTAGGTGCAGTAACTTACTTTACTGCTCTTGCAACACAAATCAAATTCAAATCAGGGTCCAGGTAAAGTGCGCATGTCTTCTATGATAATCTAATATAAAAGTAATTGTCAGTAGAGATTAAAAAACCTGTATACAATTTATACAGAAGGAAAACTCTCCTCTTATCTATACTATGTAGAAATGTTTCTTAAGGAAACCCTGTGTGCGGCCACAGCTCTTCACTCTGTGAACAGAGATGTAGAAAGAAGAAAGCAGGGGAAGTCACATCAAAAACATCAGGAACAGCAGGAGACAGTTTTGAAGCTAGTTTCATACACTCATTTCTTTTTTAATTGCTTTGATCTTTTGAAAAGTCCATGTTATACACTGAAAAGCTGGAAGACAGAGCACTTGCATTACTGCATAAATTTAGCAGCTGTACTGGAGCTGAAATAGATAAGCATGGTTTTTTGTGTGGACTTTGTTAACAGAAGAACACAAAAAAGTGTAAGTTAATATATTTTTATTAGAACATTAGATTTTGTGCTTTATGCTGTGTTGTGAAAGGTTGTTTTCCTGACTCTAACATTCTGATTTGTTAGGAATGTGGGCTGTTTGGGCATGTAAAAACAGGGATGAGAAAGGGACATAAATGCTATGCTATGCTGGTCCAATAGTATTTTCCCAGTAACATAACAGCKTCAGTTGGTCACTGTAACTGGCTCGGGGAGAAGCACTCCTGACYGTGGCACTGGAGAACACTTGGTTAAGCAGTTTGGTTGAGGGTGTTTCTGAAGAGGGGCTGAGTTGCTGTGTGGCAGTCCCAGACTTACATGATTTACCAAAAGTAATTGCTGTCAGAGTGTTTTACTGCTTGTTTTCTCTGCCATCTACTATATCCAGGACTTCATCCTTCCCTGAATTAACATTGTATGACGGGAAGGAAAAGGTGCCGCCTAATAGGTAGAGCACTGTTTATTATAGGGGAAGGAGAGGCAAACCTGGGCTTTAGTCCCTCTACCCAGAATTCTGTATTGTTTAATGAATGTTGAATAGAAAACTGCAGAATTGGTCCTTTGAGCAGGGACTTGGCCTGTAACTGCGGCAGCATTGTGTTTGTTTGGCATTCTCTTTCCCTCTGTATTTTGAAGATGTGGCGCCATGCAGAAAGCAGTCAACTACACAAGTGCCAGGAGCTGTCAATAGCATGGTGGTCAGGGCACTCTTGGGAGAGGGGGGCATCTGTCGAGCATATCAGGCATGTTCAAGAATATAGGAGACAACCTCCACATTTCCAACACGCAATGAGACAAAGGTAGGCGAGAAGGCTGAAGAAGTATGTACCATGCAGTGATGACGGGCTTTGGCATATTCATAGAAAAGAGCTTTTGGCACTGACATCACTGAAAGGTCAAAAGCTCTGGAGTTTGTTGACAGACAGCTAGGTTTCAGGACTGTGGTTTTGGCCACTTCCTCCTAAATTCTGCKTATGCACCTTACACAACTGTCTCTCTTTCGTTTGGTATTTAACCCTTTTCCTCCTTCATCTTTCTGTGATGTCTACCCTCTCCTTCCATCCTGAAAGAGACATTGCATACTGCCTGGAAAACACTTGGACATGGCAGCAGGGACAGTAAGTATCCAGGTAGTTGTAAAGGAATGTAACATAAAAGCTCTGTGATTATGACAGCTGTATGCCCACAGTAGGCAGGTTAATTTTATGAATGATGTGCCCTAGGAATGTATTATTTTAAGCAATGGACTTGCAGTAATGTCAATAAAAGTCTAAAAATTTGAGCAGAAGTATCAGGCAGACMATACCTTGTCAGGACTCATCATAATAGCCTTACAGTGCACATCTTACAGAAATTAGTAATCATTATTGAAAATCTTTTTCCCYACTGCACTGATGCGAAGGCATTCTTGCATCACCTGAAAAAATGTTGTTTTCAAATACTAAGCACTGACTGAAAGAGTATAACCACTTAACATATTTTTAGGTCATTGTAGGGACCAATAAATCACAGCTGATGGGTCATGTGGATTTCTTACTAGAATCACAACCTTTTCACTTCATATAAATCCTCCAACCACATGGTTCCTGGCCAAAGCCGCAAAGAGCACATGAGCCAGGCTTAACAAGCAAAAGTTATGAAGGATCCTACTTCTTTCTTTAGGAAATAAATGAATAAGCCAAGAAAACAACTCAGCAGGTCGCAGGAGAGCAGATCCTGGAGGAGTTACCACCTGTCAGCAGACATCTTGGCTCCCAGTTAGAAGTTGTAGTACATGTACAAGATCAGCATTTGGTAAGCTAGCCTGGAGACCACCTCATTCTCTGTCAGCTTGATCACTTGATTAGCACAAGTAATTTAGCAAGAGTACTTAAAAGGATTTAGAAAACACTTAGAGGAGCCTCAGATCAGGAGAGAAAAACAAAACAAGGTAAAATGGGGGTGTTATGTGGCTTTTAGACAAAATACTAAAGGTGTGTTAGCCTGCAAGGGATAGTCTGTGGAGCATGCTCACCTTGCAGGCCAAATAAATTGCGTAAAGAGAATAATCCCACAGGGAGCAAATACTTGCCTCCAGAGAACAAATGAGAAGGTAAAAACAAAACAGAGTTTCTCAAGTGGTATAAAACAGTTTTTTAATAAAGAAATAAAACTGAAGATCTGACAACACCTCAGGTTGATATATAAATCTGTAAGACTGCTCACAGCTTATGCAAGAGACAGGAGCATGAGCTAGCAAGAAAAAGAAGCCTTTCTGTAAAAAGGATGCCTTCCTGGATATGTTCAACCGCCTCATGAATCTGGGAGCACTAAGGGGGAATATGGCCAGCTAGTAATGCTGTGGCCTCCTGCAGGTGAGGAAAGGGTTTGTAAGCCTGGATATCTAAGTGTTGTTTTGCAATGGCAGCCTTTTCTTATCTCTTGTTTGGCTGGGGTGGGATTGACTATGGGATCTTCTTCTTGGACTCATGCTGGGAACGTTTTAGAGCAAGGAATGAGATGTTTTTATTAGCTCAAGTTTTTGGAAGACTTTAGTGGTTTTTCTCTCAGTAACTCAGGCCCTGGCAAAGAGTTTTGTGTCAAGATGTGTTGAGGTGATAATGCAAACTGGAAGGTGCATTGTACAGAAGGTTGTGGAGAGGTGCCATTTTCCTGCTAGATGAAGTATGGGAGAGGGCCTCCCCTTGCCTCAGGGAGACGTGGAATGGGTGTCTGCACTCCTCATGGCTGGCATGAAGGTGTTCCATACCATTTCCCAAGCACAGAACAGCCTCTGAGATAGGCAGAAGCATTATGAAGGGTCCAGATTATAGAGGAATAATCATGTTCATTACAGTTAGTCATTCAGGATAATTCTTTGGTTAGAATTAGTGGTTACAGTTCCAGGTTTGTGAAGGTAATTAAAACTGCAGCCTAGCTAGGCCTTGGTTCCCTTGTCTTCTCGCTCTGTTTGGCAAAATGAGATCTGCAATATTAATTTGCTCCAAACATGCTAAACGTGCTTTGTTTTTTGCACAGCTGGGCAGTTCCTGAATGGCTGAAGGCACTGAGCCCTCACTGCAGTACACACAAAATGTAAAGAGAGAACTGGGTAACAGGCAGCCCATTAGGTCTTATTCCTGTATTCTTTCCATGCAGTGCAGTAATCCTACATACAAACTCTTGCATAATGTTAGAGAGACTAGCATGCAATGCACAATTTCATCTTGGAAGGAACAGAAAGGAATAGTTCCTTGTATATAACTTTAAATGTCTTGGTTAAAGTTTTGCAAAAAGAGAGGAAAGAAATGAATTAAGTAAGACTAAATTGAACTACGAAGAACTTTTTCATGTTCTGTTATTAAAAGGGAAAAATTCAAAAACATCCTTTCTGCAAACTGGTAAAATTATATGGTAATTTACCGTTCATTATTAGGCTCAAAACAACTTGTATTATAATAAACTTCATAAAGTAGTCCTACTGGAATTTTGCCACTGTTTTAATTAACAAACTCATCATACATTTTGGTCATTTATGTCTGTTTTATATATCAGAAAAAATGGGCTTCATCTCAAGTTGCATAACTGATGGTTGTTCCGTATAATGATTTGTAGTTAAAACAAGTAGCGGGTAGCTCCAGTCTGTTATTACTGTAAATCAAATTATTTCAGCTTGCACTCCTCTTGTTCTTGAGATCTGTATTTGGGATGAGGTTTTGTTGTGCATTTTTTTCCAGAAGATTAATTTCCAAAAGATAAGTTCAGGGGAGGGCATGAAATAATAACCCAACTGTTTACAATGACAAAGAAGTTTTGGTGTTAAACCTAATGGAGACATTCATGTGCGTTTAAGTTGAGCAATAATTGCAGTTTGCAAAATCAGGACAAGAATTCTTAAGCATGTTTATAAAAGTCTTCATTCACTACTATAAGTTTATAAATACATCCTACTCTGAGGTCGTGATGTTTGCTGGCAGAGGTTACTCAAAATCTGCAATATTAGGAAGATTTTTTTTTTATGTTCTGTGGCTTTTGAGAACCTAGTAACAGTAGCCATTGTAAATAAACACAGTAGTGCTTATGCAGTGTTAAAGAGTAAGAAATAATTTAAAATAAATACCCCGATTCTACTATAATATGAAGATAAAATTTAGATTTGTATGAAGAAACAGTTAAGCTCATGAAGTAAGGAGATACAAAACAGAGCTGTGATCTTGCAGAAGATTCAGTCAGGCCAAACAGCCTTACAGACATAAGCATGTGGACCTCTGAAAAATTTTCAAAGATGTGACAGTTTCTTGCAGGCTTGAACCTGACCTATTTCGTTCACTGCAATTTAAAGCAATTGAGACTGGCTGAGGCTAGACAAAAGGTTAGTGTTTCTTAAATGATAATATCTCCAGAGTCGCTGAGACCAACATTAAAAAGCAGACCCCTAAGACAGGGTTGATCAGGCTGCAAGAGGTTTCTTAGGGAGGCCATTTCCATTTTCATCTGTCAAGTTCCTTCTACTGCTTTTAATTCCTCATTCACTTCACCAATTCTTACAGGTACACAGGCTTTTCTGTTGTAATGGCTAAAACAAACTCTACAGCTTACCCTTTCTGAAGCAAACTAGTATGAATGTGTGGACACGTGGCATTAGACTGTATATATTTGTTTTACGTCTGTGTTCAAAAATAAGCATGGGGATCCAATGACAGATAGAAAATAGGCATATCAACCAGTACAACCTGTAAAGGAAAAGCGGTTTCCTTGGAGGTGCAAGACAAAAAAAATAGCATTAATGCTATGCATGCTCCTAGGCAAATTGACCATGGTTTGTTTGTTTGTTTGTTTTATCAGAGCTAAAAGGTTATTGAAACACTGAATACAGAGAGAAGATGGTTTCCCCAGCAACTGTACCTCCAGAAAAAGGTTTTGCCTTGTTCTCTTGCTTGTGTGTTTTACAACATGTAACCAAATGATATCACTGGTAGGAAACAGATACCTAGCCTAGTGATCTCCAGTGTGGGTCCTGTTGGCGTTAGCAGCTGTGGGAGTTCAGGAGGCAAAACCAAAAGTCCTGTTGGAAGCAGTGATTCCAGAGCTCAGCTCAAGTTTGTGCAAGCTGACTGCCTGAGCCAAAGAGTGTGATCCAGGAGGACCGATTTTCCATTTCCTTTAAACCTCACAGAACACAGCCCTTGGTGCTCAAAAGGGCCCAGTGTTGCCTACCAAGAACCATGGTCAGAGTTTAAGGGGAAGAAAATGCAGGCCCTAATGCATTGTTTTTTCCATAGCAGTGTAAGTCAGCCTTAGTAGCTTGTTGTAGGAAAACAGTCTTACAGTAGCACTGTGATACAATCTAGGAGATAGAAATCCTAAAGCATTTGCATTTTGAGTCAAGTATTTGGGGCACACATGATTGTACACTGAAATATGAATAACTATTCAGCCAAAGAGAGAGAGAACTTGGTATTATTTAAATAAGGGATGTATTACCCACTCTTAGTTTTATTCATCTAGGCTACTGATTTAATAGCCCAGGCAGAATTCTCCGACTTTAAAGATTTGGTGTATTTCTAGATTAAAATGTTAAACTAGAATGAGACAAACTACACTCTCTGTAATTGTAAATTGACTGAGGGCAGGCTATTGCAAACAGATTGCAGGTTCGTTGTGCTGCTTGACTAGTCAGGTGAGGGGCTGCATTTTCAAAGGTTGTGACTTCGGATACACAGAGTTGGTAGGGACCTATTAGTAATAGCAAATAAAACTATCTGCAATCTGTTAAGCTAGTTCTTTCAAACAAAGTTCTAATAAATATATTTTTAATTCCTAGGCTGGGGCATTGATTTCTAATTATATGATTATACTATCATAGCAATTAAACTATGAATCTTTATGCCACATCCAGAAGATGGATTATTTATCACCAAGCAGATTGCCCAGCATGTTGATTTGGGGTTCTGGCTTCCAGTGTCCTGAAGACAATGAAATCTAAAATCTTACTATTAATCTTTTAAAAAAAACCAACAAAACCAAACGAAAACAACACCTGACTCTGTGTCTAGGGTGTCCCAAGGTGCCTCTAGCCATGACATGAAGAAGGACAAAACTCATTGATGGAGTGAAGTGAGAGTGTGTCTGTATCAGGGTGTTTTCTGCAAAAAATATGATAGCCTTCTGTAATGCCTTCAGGACAAATATTTGGCCTCTGTAACAACCTTCTTGTAATCATGAGCTATAATGAAGGAGAGGAAAAAGAATTCATGGGGAAAACGTTCTAGTTCAGCCACGTATTCATCACTGAAAAAGGGCAGAGTGCTTGTGTGGTGCACCTAATTTGATCTGAATTGTAACAAATCCAGTTTGCCACCACAGAAAACCACTTCAAATAATACCTCAAAGTTTAGGTAATTCATCTATGTGCAAATACTTAAATCAAGGCATCTAGTGTCATTTTATACATTTGGATGGAAGGGCTCTATACCCTTCTGGAATGACAGCTAGACACTAGGGGGGAATGGATATCCTAAAGCATCTAACATGGCAAAAGATATCTTTATATTGATCCTCAAACCTCACTCTAGTGATTTGGAAACTTGACTAAATGAACCAAATAAATGAACACAGAATTGTTTGTCACTTATTTTGGATAATATGTTTTTTTGGTGCCCTCCCACTCCCAAATATGTTTTTTGGGTTTGTTTGTTTGTTTATTGGTTTGTGTTAGAGTTAGCAGCAACAAATTGTATTTGCAGAGCTGCCAGGGAAAACTAGCTGTTTGGAAGTGCTGATGGCCTTTCCACTCCTTGACATATTGTTAGAATGAGAAGTGGCAAGGTCTTTCTTCTCAAAGATAGTTTATCACTCTCTGCAGATGATAATTTCTCAACCTCTTTCCACCTAGTGCATATAAACCAGAAGTACATGGGAAATACTGGACCTCTGTAAGAAATGCACTCTGCTCTGCTTCCTTTGAAAAACATTTTCTGCCTTGCACAATCAAGAAGACAGCAGGGTGGACAGAAATGGTGGGATTGAGTTCACTAGTCCCCAATGGTATCAACTGTATTCCACCAGTCAGTGAAGTCAGAGTTGTCCTTGAATCTTTAACACATCAGGGTACAGTTAACCCCTTCTCATAGTCTCCCTTGTGTCAAAGCAAATCAAAGGCTTTGTCAAGACAGAGGTCTAAGTCCAAAGGGTAAGTCTGTACTAAAGAGTAAAATACCTGGTAAAATTAACATCTGTTAATTTGTGGAATGTTCAGGGCTCTGATTATATAAAGTTCAGGTTGCTTAAATGCCACTTGATTTGCTTGGATTAGACAGCTGTGTCTCTGAAAACCTTTACAGTGTAGGCTAAATTGTAATAAAGGGTATTGTGTATATTCTTTTTTCCCCTTTCAGTTGAGTACACATTAAGAGTGTCATCCTTTGCACTTACTGGTTTTTGTTCGTCATAGACTTCACTTGATTATTGACATTTTAGGGCTCTGAATCTCAAAGCATGGCCTTTGTTGGTTGTGTAGTCCAGTTAAAATCTAGATGGTAGGTTTTCTGTTCTGTTGTTGACGTTTTAACAGAGTTAGTCATGTATGCATGACTGAATCCATCTCCTTTCGGGTTAAATGCAACTAATATCACATCAAGTAACTGATTAACATACCTAGTAGGGAGAAAAATGAGGAATTAAGCTCTTTAATGGAATTACTCTGTAATACACTGAAATTCAAGATAATCCCTTTCAATCAAGTTACATTTGAACAGATCTTTTTCTCCAAATCAGTATGTGAGTTCTTTATAAGAACTGCATATTTATTTGTCCCATTTAAAAGAAACTAATTTTAACAATGCATGTATTTATGCTTTGCTGGCCTACTAAGCATTATTATCTTGCAGTTCGGTGACTTTCAGATGTGCGTTACTCTAAGACACTTAATGGTAGAGTTTTGTTCAGTGAACTCCAGCAGAGTCCTTTATAAATCTTGCATACATGTCCTAATAACTGCCTTACATCGCACACACACAAGGAAAGGTGGAACACCGTTGCCTGAAATGGGTACTATGTATGCCCACGGTGTTCTGCAAGAATGGCCAAGAGAAATTAACACATCTGTAATTAATACTTAGGTGTCTGTGGCCCAATATATGATGGGATGGCCATTTTATGTTTGCGCTGATGCCCTAATCTTTCGACATGCTTTGCTAGCTGCTTGTGCCTGTAGTCTGAAGAGAGCCATAAGGTGCATACTGGTGTGTATGTCCTGTATTGGCCATATCTATATTTGGCATTCTGTCTATATTGCTACTGGAAGTGGCTTTGGGGCTGTGTTAACACCTTAAACATCCCTGGAAATGCTTAGAAGAGCACAAGTTGGTACAGGACAAATCTGTGCCAGGGACAGTTTTAGTAATTCATCTGTAGAGATGAGAGAATGCCAAGCTTAAAAACATACTCTGGCACTGCTAGTATAGACTTAATTTTGTAACTTTCTCATTGGCCTGACAGGAAGGTTATGGAATTGTTCTACCCCAAAAGAAATCCAGTCTTCTCCACCAGCTTATGGGTGGGTTCAGAGAGTAGGGGGAAGGCAGTCCCCATAGTTTACTCATTCTTCTTTACCTTTTTTGATCACCTCATTTGATTGGCTTATTTAATTAACTGCTTTAGTATGTGTAACATATGCAGTATAGTGGCTAGCTAATGTGAAAAGATAAGGTTCAACTACAGTTACAAGAGTTAGCGGTATCTTCTAGTATTCAAGACGTAAATTAGGGCTTATTTTTTGTGGCTAGCCCAAGCCATGCTGATGATAGAACTTAGTATATTTATGATTAAGTAGATCCTGGAAAGAAGCAGAAGACTAAATACTTGAGGTTTTGAATAGTCCCTTGGAATTTCTGCAAAGAGGGGAAGACTCCTTCTGCCCTGTAGCATATTAATGTTTGAACATAACCTGTTCTTCCTCTTAAATTTTCTAATGGTATTGTGCAGAGCTGACATATCAAGCCCATAGTTTAGCCAGGTTGTTCCGAATCTTTATCAACAGCACAGATGATAGTTTTTATCCAGATAAGGTCATTTGTGTTATACTGTCTTTTTTATTTTCTTCCCCATCTTTCCATGAATCAAAAGATGAAGATATTATAGTGGGATTCTTCCTCTACATTCTGAATTTATTTCTGCAATCATCTTATAGCATAGACAGTCTAACAGGGAAACAAACAAACAAAAGAAAAGGAAGGCAAAGCTTGTTTGAGCTATTTATAAAAGTTACTAGTCCACAGCTATAATAAAGTTAAACAGGTGTTTAAACTTAGGTGAAACTCTATAAGTAAGTTTATAAAATTATGAAGTAGTTAATATATATAAGCATCAACACCTTAAGCAACAAGCACAACTACTTGTCTTCTATTTATTTGCGAAGTGCATACCGAATATCTTCCCCTACAATTTTAGGGGGGAAAAAAATGAAAATGTTATTCTCTTTGAATAAATTTACAACTAGAGAAAGGGTCTAGTAGTAATAATTTAACCATTTGCCCACTGTGGAACTATTAAAAATTCTGTTCAGTTTGTCCCCCGAAGGCAACATTAAAATGTTTTTTCATCTGTTTTAGTGCCCTCATTATCTCTTCCTACCATTCCCTAAACCATACTCTTTCTTTTTTTAACTCATAACAAGAACTATAGTTTTATGGATGTATTGATGTATCTAAAACTTTCCCTGGGTATCAATCCTGGGTGCCATTTTTGGTTGTTGTTGGTTGGCTCTTATGTGTCTTTAATTGGGTACAATATCTTCCATGCTTTTTCCTATAACAGCATGTTTGACTTGATCACCAGGAGCCTGGGAGTTCTCTCCCTTCTTATTTCCCAGAGACTTAGAGGAAGGAGTAATGAAGCAAATCTAGAGCTTACAGCTCACGTGGAAAGCTGGGCAATAACATAAACTTAATCCCTTCTAACAACTAGCAGGTCTGAAGGGCTGTGGAGCATTCATCAGGTACAGACAGATGGATAGTGCCAGGCTCTTTCCAGAGGTATGTGGCTCTGCAGAGTACCAAATGAAGTACCTGTCTCATTCCTGTCTCTACTCTGTTCCTTCTAGGGTAGTTATTTGCCCATTGCTCATAGATCTGTCATTGAAAGTTGAAGTATTGCAGTACCACCTGTGTTGTTCAGTTTTCACAAGGTGTGAGAATCTATACAGAAGTTGTTTCCTGGGTGKTTTTTTTTTTTTCTGAAAATCAGTAGGGGTCTGAAGGAATGTGTTGTTGAATCTTGCATTACTTCTGCACGTCAGGAAGTGAAATACAGTGGGAGGCCCATGGTTGTGCTGCATGAAGCATGTAASTGACCCCCTGCAGGTTTCAGAACAATTGTTAAAAATACAAGCTGCACTCTGCAAATRCTCCTCATCCATCACATGGTATTTAAACAGTGACTAAGGAGAAGTATGTGAAAGTCCCTGAATGAATCCAGTCTCCTATTTTTGCCAGTTCTGTTTTATAGTCTTTCAGATGCGGTTAGGATAAGCACCCGTGTAGTGGGCTCCTGTGACAGAGTGGGGAAAAAAAAGGCATTTTGCAATGCCATTGATTGTAATTCTCCTGTAAATGTGTAATTATTAATCTTTCCAACATTTGGAGTTTCTACAATTTATGTCTGGGGGTGCGATTACTTTGTGCTTTATATATCAGCTTAGTAAAGAAGTAATTTCTTTCCAAACCTTAAAAAATGTGTTTAAATCATATATTTTTTTTGGTCTTTAAATGCTGCAAGAATCTGAGAATCTCAGAAATGTGAAGGCCCTAAAGGATGCCATTGTATCCTTTTAGGCAAGGGGTTCCCAAATACACTGACCACAATTGAAAATGGGTTCCTAAAGCAAAGGTTGAAATTCTGCCACCTTTACCTACGTATTGCCAAACCAGTCGGGCATTTAATGCAAGAGTTCTCAGTTGAGGAAGGCTGACAAAATCTGGCCTGTGATGATTATGACTGAACATTGCGACCAGCTCATCCAAGATAGGTTGCATCCCAATCYCACAGTGATTCTCAAGAATGTGCTCAGCTCAGAGAACTGCATTCAGACCTCAGAACTTGGCCCTGAGGAATTCTCAAATCATGTGAATCAAGGAAAAAAAATCTAAAAAAATTTGAGGGATCTACCATGTTGGGGAAGAAAAATAGGTTTTATCAGAAAAATTTTCCTAAACTTTATTGATTTTTCTTTTGTCACTTAGGCTTTAACTGGAATTCAGCACTTGTTTAGTCAAATCATAGGATTTCATATGACCTTTAAGTTTTCTTATCCACAAACCAACTCAGAAAACAGTCCTCTTCAGAGAGCAGCCCCTCAAACTAGTCTAGTCAAATAAAGAGACTGCCTCTTGGGAATTTAAGCTAAGGGATTCTCTCTGTTCAAATTCTTTGGCAACATTTGAACATACTGAAAAATTCCTAAATATCCAAATTAAGAAATAAGTTACCTCAACTATGAGCCATTTATTCCAATAACTCTTAAGACCTTTAGATGGAAAATTAAAGCATAAATTAGTCATATTGCCAGTAAAGTTATTCCTTGTCACTGAGCAGAGCCTTTCCGTTTCTCTTCTCCTCTAAACCACTAATGAACACTCTAGTTGTAGAAGAAGAACAAACATTGTGCTCCCTAGTTTGTACTGTTGGTAGTTCATAATACATCAGTGTCTGCACTGTCAGATTCTGCTTCAGATCAGATGGCGACAGATCTGGCACTAAGACAAATATGTTTAAATCTCACACAGCGCAAAGAAGTGGGGAAGTCTCTGCAGGTTTAGGTATGAATACAGCCCTTTCTTCAACCAGGTGTTTTGGAATTAGAAGTTTTCACTAAAATTACTGGCATAACCCCTGTTGCAAATAGTCTGTTTCCTCTTTGTACTGGTAAGGTACTACTCCCAGTATATAAACAAACGGTGATTCATTAGCACAATGACATAGAACAACAGATGACCTTGCATATTATGAATGGGTTATTCTTCTACTTCAGTTACGGTAATGAATCATTTCCCTCTTGCACTCCTCCCTTCACTTCTACTTGAATACATTTCTTATTATTCAGAATTCTCTTCTGGAAAGAACATTTGTCCCTGGAGGTCGAGAGGGAAGGATCCTTGCTTGTAGAAAGTACAGAGGGACACATATTTGCTGAGTTATCAGGCAGCCTTCTCGTTATCAGTGCCTCTATTTACTGTTTTACATTGGACCATACTTTCCTCTTAACAGTTTGTGTCCTCCTGACATGAGGTATGTTTCACGTGTGCAAGCATAAGTTGTACATGAAAATTCTTACTCCTTCTGTAGAGATCTCAGTGAAATTTGGAGACTGGGTAAATGTAAATTCTGGGTAAGAACATCAAGATTGTTCACTGGAAAATCCATTAGGATAAATCTCTTTTGTCAGTATTTAGGAAGCAGTTAACATGTTTCAGTTTTCTTATTCTCCAACCCACTTGAATACAGGGAAGCCGTGTTCTGAACTTGCTACCACCACAAGCTCTTAATGTTTCTTAAAATAATTCCATATGCAGATTTCCTGAAGGGCTTCCACAAACTGGTACTTAGGAGACTTAGGATGTTTTTTTCCGGAACTTTGTTGCTTAGGTAAATCTTATAACCATAATCTCACATTTAAATAGTCCTTTTGGCACTTGGCCATTCGTCCCTGTTGCATATCAGTGGTAAACACCTGAGTTGGCTGACTTTTAAATACTAAAACATTGTGTTCTAGCTGAAGCTGTTAGTGAAAAGACTACTAAAAAGACTGTTGGTGGAAGTTGGCAATTGCAACAGTCCCGTTCCTAGAAGTATAATGTCTGGTATTAACAATGGCTTTGTAGGTCTGAACACTCCCTTTGGCAAAGGGATATGTGCGGTCTACCACCCAGCTAAGCAATTTCTGAAGCATGGGTTTACACACCTAAACTGTTTACATACTGCTTAGACTTGAGGTGAGAAGAGTGGAGACTCACTGACATTCTTCAAATGCTTAATAAGTTGCTGCAAAAGAAGGAAAATATTTCCGAGTCCATGGTGGATAAGACAAAAGCAACAGGCTTAAATTGTAGTAAAGCAGGTTTAGGCTAGACATCAGGAGAAAAAAAACCCTCTTCCTAAAGATGAATATGAATTAATACTTATAATAAGAAATAGAYTGCCTAGAGGTTTTAGAGCCCCAGTCACTGAATGTTTAGAATGTTTAGAGCATTTAGACAAACCTTGGCAGAGATGCAGCTGATCTTGCTTCAGGGCAGATATGGACTTAATAACCTCATGAGCTCCTTCCTAGCCTAAGCTCTGTAATTCCATCACTGCTCAGAGTCACACCAGGACTGTGTGGCAAAACAGGGAACCATGTCTTCTGCACCAACTCCTGCTACTGTTACAGCTAAATCATCCTTGCTTTCCTAGGAATGGGTTCAGAAGCCCAAATGCGATTATTTACTTTGATCAAGATACTGTGTTATGGCTTACTTTCCTAGTGCTTGCATTTCCCCTGGGCAGAAAGTGACTTTTAGTCAAAAGGCCATCATAATGTGACACTTAGATCTTTCATAGGGTCTATGCAGCTGGAGTCAGGAATAGTACATCCGCATGGGTAAAGGTAGACAAAGATCTTTCCTTAGTGGTGCACCAGAATATACCAGTTGTGACCTGCAATAGCAATAGGCAAAGGGAAAGTTGTGATCTCTGCTTCTGCAGATACAGCAGCCCTGATATTTCATACAAGTATGGATTGTAGTTAGTTGTCCACACTGAAATAACGGCCAAGGGGCTATGTAGGTCAGCACCATACTTCATGCTGGCAGTATGGATTTGGTCACTGTATCTTTTATACAGGCTTCCCAAACAGTGAGGGCACATGAGTTGTCATCAGGTCAACTTAAAAAATGTTTAGATTCTAAATAAAATGGTTATCCTGACTTTCTTTCAGTAGCTGACTCTTCTCCATATTCTCATGAGTAATTAAAAAAGAACAAACCACAATTTAACAAAAATAATAAAGCACTTAATAACATGGCTATACAAAATGAGTTCTATAAGGTTTGACAATGCTGCAGCTACACTCAAGCTTTCCTGAGATAGGATCTCGCCAAGGGGTTTCTCTGAGTCCTTCATTGATCTATTGATTCATATTTTTGCATTTGTGTTTACTTCATATTGATTTTTATGATACTGCAACTACAAGCATGTAGACCCTGAGAAGAATGAAGTGCATCTGAAATGAAATACACTGCTGTTGTGTTTTAATTGCTGGCAATAAAAATTATAATGATTTGTTGTAACTGTGGGTGAGTATCTGTCTACAAAAGATCATAATTGCCTACTATAATGCAAAAATTAGGAGGAAAAAATAGTTCCTCTTTTCTACATTTCATAAATATGAGGTAAAAGCTATGGATTTATGTTGTACGTATTGAAAACATTTTTTCAGAGTACCAGGTTATCATTCTAAGCAGTTTAAACGTGTGGCTATGTAAATCTATGAAATTCTTCTGAGAGAAGATTAGATGTGACAATTTTTTACTTTTCAAATCTCATGTGCAGCCTTTCCAAGCAAAAGAGTCTATTTAAATCAATGGGACTTCTTGCATTACAGGATTGCTCTGGAGAGAAGTACATGAAGAACCGGAGGAGAACAGACTAAACAAATACTACTTTCATTGTCAGCACTAGGTCCAAATTCACATTGCAATTGTTTTGTCATCATCTAAAGGTTTCTATGATCATATGGAGAGCCTCTAGACAGCTGCTGAACCTGAGATGTGTGACAGAGAGTTAGACCAGTGGGTGGACTCAGTCAGAAGAGTCTTTTTCTGGTGATATGTATAGTTTCCTAAAATATCTGCATCACAGCTTAGAGTCAACAAATCCTTAAGAGTGAAATTCTAATGTGTTCAGATAAACAGAAAAAAGCAGACAATCTGTCCTAATGACATCTCATAATGATCAATAAATGGCAGCCTTCGACCCTGCCATTCATCTCTTTTTCTCATGAAGAGGGATTGATGGGAGAAATTACAGACTGGACTGAAAGTATTGACACCACCATGTTTTTTCTGCAAGGTCATATGCACAGATATCTGAAGGACGAAAAAAGTTAGTTAAAAGAATGAATATGAGAGAAGTCCTGAAAATGAAGCTAGGAAAGCCACTGAGGAATATAATGCAAAATTATGAAAAGAACACAGAAATATCCCAAATTCTGCTTTGACTTGCACCCCAGAAAAGCAGAATGATTTAGTGGAACATGAGTGGCAGGTTTGTCCCTAGAAGTAAAATTTATTTCAGCTCAGAAAAACACGCATAAATATTATATAAGTGTTCAAGAAAGAATAGGAAGGTGTTTTGGTTTTTTTCCTTTTTCCTTAAGCTGCCATTTTGTGGTCTGTAGCAAAGAAGTACCTTTAAAAGAGAAACATGCTCTAACAAGCAGTTAATCGGTTTAAAAATGAACTTGAGTCATAGCTTCAGTTTTAATAGGGTTGTGTTTCCAGATGAAATATAAATATAAAATATTATGAGATGCAAAAGAAGATTGACCACAGGGGCGTCTGATCTGCTACATTTTGGAGGTTTCACAGTGCTCACCAGCTCCCGCTTACAGCTAAGCAACACTTACTACATGCATTCCTTAAAGTAACTTGTTAAATATTCAAACTCTTCCTTTGGTTTTCAAATGCTCTGTACTTCCTCCAGCTTCTGTGACCTGCTCCATCAGTTCCCAAACCTGTGTTTTCATCCCTTTTGTACTTCCGCTTTCATCACTCTTTTTTGTGGATCAGGTATTCACCAAGTCACCTGACTCTCGTCAGATGAGTTCATTACTTGTAGGATCAGTACAGTATGCAAACTCCAAATGCCAACCATGGTACAGGTAAATTGAAAAACTTCAGAAGGTGTTCATGACTGGGTGGATGACAATGGGAGAGGGTGCTGGGTTAGGAAAAGAGCGTAGCAGAGCAATGGCCAGCAGATCCATCCTCTTATCTTTCTCCTATGATGGAATGCAAGACACTACAGCTCAGAAGAGGTTCATATAGAATATTTGGTCATACAGAGTCATTGGTCTTACAGAGTATTTGTGGCTCTATCAAGCCTCTAGGAAGGTAATCCCTGATGGTTATACCACCAATCTTCTGCAGACCAAGCGTTAATGTAGGAACATGAAATGCGTGGGGAAAAAAAGCGCATTATTGTGACAAAAGAATTGGAAAAAACTGAAGTAGATAAATATAGACTCAGCACTGCAGTGGCATAATAGGTGTCATTCTAGGATGATGAACAGCTACTCGCAGTGCTGCTTAAGCTCAGAAAAATTAGAAGAAACTTGCATTGTGTTTGTCATATCCAAGAGGAGATCAAAGTATATGCTTGGATGTAATCCAATCAGCAGTAAAATCATTACAGTTCTTTTTCTAGCAAATCCAGTCAATACGTCGATCACACAGATTAACACTCCTACGATAGCAGATGACAAAGATGCAGTTGATGAGTTCTATCAAAAGCTCAAAGAGACATTCATTAAAAATGAAGCAAAGCTATCACCCTTGCAACCGGGGACTAACTGTGAAAGTTTGGCTGTTGGATGTATAAGATCTCCAGCAGAAGTAATGGGAAATTACTACTCATCTTGGTTTACTGAATGAAAGAGGCATCTGCTTGAACTTTGTTGCTTTCATGTTCATTCATTCTTCATTTAACACCTAAATTGAACGTCCAAGATATTTGTACAGATGGGTGTGGCATCATGACTAAGAGCCAAGTGATGCTAAAGGATGAACATGTAGCAAGCAAAGAACACCCTGAGTCCGAAGAACAATTGTTAGCTTTTAGAACATCAAAAGATAGATATTCAGCAGCCCATTGCTTCTTGTCCAGAGGCAGAAAAATCTATGGGATGTCTATCTGGAAGAGGTTGGTGGTATTGGCATGGAGGAGTAGTCAGTTAACCCAATTGGGCTATGGAATAAAACTGCCAAGTGCAAGCTACCAATAAACACATCCTGATAAGTCAGTATTGGGCTCTGAACATCTGTGAACAGGAGCAAGCAACCATGAACAGTGGGTTTTTTCATTAGACAGCATGTAAAACAGTAACATGTGCTGCCCAGAATTTTTCAACGTGTATAGAGAATTTGCTTTGAGAGAAGCTCTGAAAGGATTTGCAAACTAAAAAGGAATGGCATGTCCCACCCCCCGGGGAACAAGTCAGATGTGCCGATGAGATAACAAGGCAAGCTGCAGTCCTAGATAATAGGCAGCAAATGCTGGAGTTTTAGTGAAAACCACGAGTGAAAACCACATTAAGGACCTTAATGTGGGAGGGAATGAAATGCCTGTATGCTGACTCAGTTACCACAGATAGGATGCAAGCAAACATTACCTAGTGATCAACTGCAGAAGCAATAGATAAATTCAGTTATCTATCTGGAAACTTTTATGTCCAACCACAAAGATATTCAAAGGGAAGTGGAGGCAGAATTCCAATTCAGCTGTACCTTCTCACAGAGAAAAGCATGAGAAACCCTAGAAACATTTAGAAAAGTACAAAGGTTCAGCAGGTGAAAAGCTTAATTTTTTTCAATACTGGCTTGTAGAAGCAAATTGTAGGAAACTAAGCCCGATCACAGAAAGAGAGCTGAGATGTGTAGGCTTTATGCATATTGTAGATAGAAAAGAATAAAAATGCTTGTTAGAAATATTGAAAGATAGAAGTGCTCTCCTGTAAGAAATCAGCAGGAGCAACTTAGGTATCTCGGTGCTTAAGACGTAAAGAAGAGAGAAAGAGAGATTTACAAAGGAGGGAACGACTGTGCTTTGTACCAGATGGGAACAACTAGAATGATACGGAAAGGTGGGATGTACTGTACTGTATTCTGCATTTCAACAATGCATTCTTTCAAGAAGGCTTCTAAAAATTCTGTGAGAAATGTTCCCAGCCAAATCCATTGCTTTTTCTTTTACTGTTCAGTCGGAGTTGACCAGAATTCTCTTGCATTTCTTGTGAGCCCCTCAGTAGCTTACTTTGAATGCCACCTTAAAAACTGCTGTTTACAGATGAGTCTTCTTTGAGCAAGACACATAGTGAAATACACCGTATAGCGGTCTGTAAGCAAATGAATGTAAGAAAAGCAACTTATTGCAACTTTGGTCATTTGGAACAATAAAAGGTTAGTGACTGTTCTATTTAAGACTTTTTTCAACACATTTTAAGTCCAAGGTAATGAAGAAAAGAAAAGCAGATAAAAGCTTATTCTTCACCTAATTTTCTTCCCATTGTACGTGGATCAATACTTTGTTAGCTTAGCCTGTGTTCCAGGCATATCTTCTATAACATCAGCAAAAGCACTGCCACCAGCAGTATCTGCACATAATTTATGTAGATCTCATTCCAAATTACTTAGGCTGGTAGTAGAAGGAAGTATTAATGTCATTAGCGTGCAGTATCCACCTTTTGGCAACTGTCCTCCCTATGAAGATCAGGTTAGTTATGTGCTACATGACTCTAAAGAAGTAGTACTGAGAGACAAACAGTAGTTAGCCTTAATATGGATAAATCTTCTGTAATTTTAGATCTTTGAAATCCAGTTATTCTGTACTGTTCACCTCACTTTCACAGCCTTTCTATCTTGCCTGCTTGTATTTTCCTGAGTCATGCCTACAGTAATTGAAAACTAACTTTGCTTATTTGATGGAAAATCCAGACAGATTGAAATACAGCACATTGTGTCTCTGCTGCTCTTACGTCCAAGTTTTGAACAACAGACGCGCAGTTTATCACGCTCATTACATTTTATTGTGTCTACTGCCATGCAGTTCTTTTCTTCAAGGCTTATTACTTTAGAAGAAAATGTGGGCTATCTAAGTTTCCTGGCCCATTGGCAAATACTGGCTTGCAAAATACTGTATGTAAGTGCAAGGAACCACAAAGATATCTGCACTCAGAACAATAGATTTGATAGGATAACTCCACTTTTTAGTACTTTTTCCCCTTTTTTTCCCCCAAAAAAGTAAAACCCCCAAACTGCCTATCCTACTTCTGACTCCTGCAGTATCTCCATCCATGCTTTCTATCTTTTATGTATTTAATTGTACTGTTTCCCTCTTTTTGATGCACAGAGCGATTAAATTAAACCGGTCAGTATGTAATCAAGATAATGTTGGACTTTGTTCTATATGTTYCAGTTAAAGCTGACCCCATATTCATCGCTTATGGTCTGATTTAGATYGTTACTGTTATTTTTCTTTAATACAAACTGTGTTTTCATGCTGCGAGGAAGAAATTTGGAGATTGGCATTCTCCCCTCCAATCCTTGTTTTCTACATTCTAAATTGCAGGTTTTGTGCTGATATTACACACATAGTTGGAGAAGGCTTCATGGTCTCCAGAACCTAATGCAGGAGATTAATTCTCTGCCCCTTCCTCTTCTGTTTATAATTTCTGCAGTTTGTGAAATACAATGCAGCTTTGCAGTTGTGCTGATACTGTTCAGCCTCCCCTCTTGTGTATTTCACAGGAAAAAAACCCAACTGCTTTTTCTGGATTTATTCTTAAACAATTAAAAACAGCATAAGACCAGAAAAGGGAAAAAAGGACGACGTTTGATGAGCAGATCAAATGCACAAAATGATAACTTGGGATTTATCTAAAGGACATTTTCCTTTACCCAGACATGCTTTTTCTCCTTGTTGCTGTCATAATTGATTAGCAAAGCACCAAACAATCCATGTAATTATTGACTAACTGCAGACCATCTGGAGTTAGGAATTTGCAGTCTCTTTCTAGAAATGTATCTGCACTGGGTTTGCTGTACGCTTTTGATCCTGGTACTTAATCACCACATGTGGGAGGTGTTAACTAGGGAATTGCCTTTCCAGTCTAACTACATTATCATTTATATTGTGCTGTAAATGTCTATAACATTTAAGATGCTTTACAAAGGGTTAGAAGTGCAACACACATAACAGCTCGTACCCCAAAGATCATGGAGTTGAAGTGCACAAGTGGATACCATAAAATAAAAGGCAAATGATGAGGGGAGAGTGGCTGCTAGAGAGGTAAAGGAACAGATGTCAGAAATTTTTTGGAGGAGGAGGTGAGTGAGGAGGAGGAAAGCTGTTCCCATGTGAAAGATGATCTAAAATGGGGAGTGGGCGAAGGAAACAATTTGGAGTTTCTTACAAGTATGTCTGCTGTCCTATCAAGAAGTGTTTGCGCTTTTGAAAGCATAGCTAAATTTGACAGGAAAAATAAACCTTTTAAACATACTAGCATAAAAAGAAACATAAAAACCCTGCCCATTACATGTTCTAGACATACTATGCATTACAACAGTAACACATCTTACGACCAGAATCTCTCCAAAAACTCATAAACTCATCATAAACTGCATCCCTTCTCCTTCAGAGACTAGGAAAAATAACCAAGACTGAAAAAAGATCTGAAGATCAACAACTTGGACAGGAAGGTCAACAGTCTGGCTTTGTGGACATGAGGCACGAAGGCAGGAGGTTTGTTCCTCAGCTGGGGATAACGCAATGGGTGCCAGACTCTGGCCATCTTATAGTTAAACCAGAGATTGCCCACATTTTTCACTGTAGTGCTTCACATATGCCCAGTGATGACTGGGAATGACACACCTTAGTGATACGGTCTTTTTGGTTGAGACTTTAGAAATTTATTGTTTCAAGATCCAGCAGGGACAGCTCTATCATTATTGTTGAAGCTACAAATATATGTTCATAAGGAATCATTAAATATGAAAAGACATCTGTGCTTGGGATAATGTCTCCTGGCTGGGGGAGCATCCATACTGCTTCGTGCACTAGTTAGTTTCTGCAGAGCTAGTTTCTACA
Organism: Oceanodroma leucorhoa; assembly: GCA_030449065.1. Lineage (NCBI taxonomy): Eukaryota > Metazoa > Chordata > Aves > Procellariiformes > Oceanodroma > Oceanodroma leucorhoa. The sequence continues at coordinate 7,355,742 of JASVER010000020.1, read as the reverse complement.
GCTCTTATGACACATATAGTGGGGCTGTATGTATATTGTCTGTATAGGCTGAAGTAGCAAAAGCCAACTCATTTATCAGTATTTCTGTACAATATCTGGCCCTCCTTCCAAGACACAACAACAACTTTATTTTAAAAAGAGGGGAAATGGATAGATTTGTTGCATATGCAGTTTTCCTCCAAAGGCATGCCACAATGCAAACATATGGGCTGCATCTTTTTATGCTAATAAACATTATAATGCTATGGCCTGTTCTCTGGCAGAGGCATGTCAGAGCTTTTAACTATATGACTAAGGTCTTCTCCTGGTATAATCTGTCCTTACTACTTAGAGAAAATGGACCTTGTCCTACTGCTGAGCCATGCTGTGGCATTGTCTGGGGGAGTACTAATTGGTATGGACCAAATTCATGCCATGCAGCGTGATAACAATTAAGCAATATAAATGGTCATGATCTAGTGCTGAAATTCATGCCTTGTTTAGACACACAGTACACTTGTACAGACATAACAAAAGCATCTAGCTAATTTGGAACCATTTTTAGACAGCAGATAATGACCAGAAAGCCTCCCTAACACACCTGACTTTCTCTGGTTTCTCACAAACYGTACCTGAGGAATAGGAGCCACTGAGCAGGCTGGAATGCTCCATCTCCTATTGGGATGTCAGCTACTACCCATGTTTTGCCCCACTGATTGTGTCTGGTTCTCTCATTCATTCACTGTGATGGACTTTAATCTTATCCTTAAATAATTTGTCATCCCTTCTCAGTTTATAGCATCTTGAGTTTGTTCTCAACAATCTCCATCCTGTACCAAATTAATTAAAAATAGTCATTAATATTAATTGTAGATCCCTATGGAATCAGTCTCGATGCTGGGCCACAGATAGTTACTTAGTGAGCTGATTTTTGTAACCAGTTGCATATGGCAAATGAAGGGACAGGAAAATTAGGTGAGGAATGATTCTGTCTACTGATCCTGTAATTAAGAAAAGGTGAGAAGCAGTAAATATCACCGAAGTTGTCATCTAGGCTCAGCAATGTTTTACATTCTATCACACTTATTCCCATTCTGTCTCTCTGAGCAGGCAGCTGCTAGACGTAACTACAGTAAGATAATGTCAGAAAACAGATGCAAAATATTTTGATCTGGGGACTGCAGAGCTGTGGGTGGTGTAAGCTGTGGCCTCCTTGTAGATCAGAGACGAACCAGGAAGAACTGTTTAGAAGAGTGAGAAGCTAAACTACGCTGTTACCAAATTAAAGTGCTATCCTTGTTTAAGTCAATGGGAGGTTCATCATATTCTCCAGCGGAGTCAGAATTTTCTTCTCAGTACTTAAAACTCTACCATTTGAACAGAAAAAGACTCAAAAAAATCAATTGCTGTATATTTTTGGAGACTAGATATATATAGTTGGTGTATCCCACTTAGCCACATCCCAGCTGCGTATTGGGTAGGACTCAAGCATTCATTACGTTCTCCATTCCGTGATGCCTTGATTTCTACTAAGTGGGAATATTGGCACATGGAATGGACAGAAATCCTGGTCTGCTCTGAGCTTTTCTCTAGTCTGGATGATCACAGGACACCTGAGAACATCATGGCACATATCCACACGTCACTTCAGATGCAGCCTAAGAAAATCTCTGACTTCAGAATGAAAGAGGTAGATACCAATACATGGAGAAGCCTATGTACTTCCAGTAACAATTCAGTCTTTTTACCTGGAGATACTGCTGTTTCATGAATGCTCTAATAATGCTCACTGTCTTAGATGTCACAGGAAGGTATTCATTCAACACATTAGGAAAGTGCTTTAACCAGGCTGAAAAATGAATAATAGAGTGACATGCAGTAGAAAGATAGTGGGAACCATCTGGTGATACCTTGTCTGATTCAGACCATTCTTCCTTTGTAATTCATACTGTTTTTTCATTAAATTAACACAGGTCCAGCGTGACAAGAAAAGAGGGGAAAGAGAAGGGGAAGCGGAAAGAGAGGAGAGTCTTTGCCTCAGTCTGCCAGGTAAGAGGAGTCCCAACTCTGTTACTTACCCCTCCAGCATGTTTCTTTCCTAATGCATTTAAAGGTTCCATATGCCAGGGAAACAGACCACTACTGGTGCCATATCTGGGTTGTGTATCCGGCAAGTTGTAAGAAAAGGCATTTTATAACCAGCTCTACCAAAAACATGTTTCAGAGGAAACCTTCATTACAAGCAAATGAGGTAATGAGGTGGAAATGCCCTCATGTTTTCCAGAAGCACCCAGCACAGTCCTTAAATCAAATCCCATAACTTGATCTTGCTTATTCATATAGGAGAATTTTTCTTCCCAGCACACAGTAGTATCGCTGGGAAGAAAGAAGAGTTTGTAATCTGACCTCGAGTCAGTAGGTCTATACTGCACCTTTTGTGTACCCAGTAAGCTATACAATCACCTTGGCAAGCCATGATGAAGCTGTATGACCACTGACATTTTGTCTGTGCAGTCTCTTGTAGGAGTCTGTAGTTTTCTGTGCCATGCTGATCCAGACACATCAGAGATGATTTCATGAATAAGGGGGCAAGGAAGGTAAGGAAAGGRTTTTAAATTTTCCTGCTACAGTCTAAACCAAGAGTAGTTATCAAATTAATTCATAAACAGCACCAGCCACTGGCAGTTCTTTGCTGCTTCCAAATTAAACAGAATTCAGACCAGTGATCAAGAGGCAAAGGGTCTCTCACTCATTAACAACCCCGTGAGCCATCGGTTTCCCAAGAACACTAGGTTTTATAGGAATGTCAGGAAATATGCAGTAATCGTGGCGTAGTGTATGCTTAAAATGTTAATGACCTTTCTGGCTTAAAGGTCTTTGAGTTGCTGTAATTTGACAGCAGAAGACTTTTTAAAGATGCGTTCCTGGAGCAAGTTAAGCACTGTTTCCGTTACATGTCATTCTTCAAAGACAGCATCTGAAATACGTAGCTGAAGTGTAGCATCTGAACAGTGTTTAGTTTACCCCAGACTTCACTGTAGCAGCCTTCCCTGAATTTAATAAGGCTGCATTAGAATGAGCAGTGCTCAGGGTAACCTGAGTCAATGAAAAGCAATTTAATTTAGTTTATGGAAGAGTCACATTGTGTTTCTCTCCTCCCCCCCTCCTAAAGTACATTAAATGAAAATCTTTCTTACATATTGAATGAATGCTTTCAGGATTGTGTATCATACTGTGATCTCTATAAAATCTTGTGTAAATTTGTATATTTGGGTCACTGTGTATTTGGTCTAAGATGCAAAGATGAGCTGAGCATAAATGAATACACTTCTCTAAACATACATAAAGACAACTATTTAACTCACCAAAATAAGGAAAATAGGAACAAAATAGCTGAAGCACAACTGGTATAAACAGGATGGCTATGAAAGTCTATGTGTATATGCTTTTATTCTTTGCATTTCAGTAACACCTCCAATGCCATATATACAGGGCACACACTAGGAAATCCTGCCACTACTGCACAGAGTTTGACTCTTTGGTGACATGGCACAGTGAAATATCCAGGTGTCCAAAAATACAAAAGGGTTATGTCCTGTGCCATGTGCTGATTTGAATTTCACACTGATGCCAAGGGCCAGTGTATGTGATATATTATATGTTGGTAATGTGGAAAGTGACGACATCCCAGAGACACCCTAACCTYTCAAGCCAGAGTGACCTCATTAGGCCACAGAGGAAAACTTTGAAAAGACTTCTGCATCCAGGATCAGAGTCAAGATAGATACATGAGACATGTTATTTAACATAACAGTAAATACTTTCTTTGAATACTGTGCATTAATCAAGACAACAAATGGTGGGGCTGTACATCACCATACAGGCATATGGCACAGCACAAACTAGTGTTCACAGCAGAGGTCACTAACAGAAACCATCCTTTGCCACAGGTACAGAAGCTGTGTGTTTTAGTCTCCTTTGAACTATAAATACTCAGAAATTGCACCAGAGTGTATGTTGCACTTTTATTTCATGTTTGTATTTGATCTCACCTTTCATGTCTATTTCATGTATTCTGTTTTTCATGATAAGGTTTCTGCTGGCAGTTTGAATCTTCTTGAGGTGTAGATGTTAAAATCATATGCCTGAGTGTGGRGGTCAGCATTTGTTATTCTCTGCTTTGGACTGTATGTGTTAACATTTAACAGCAAAACTTAAGTGTACAGGATGCAGCACTATTCATAGTTTTAGTTCTTCTGGCCTAGAGGGCATCTGTACTTCATTTTTTGCTACCAAGGCAACAGTTTAGCTTCAGGCAACAACTCATAAAGTAACTGTATATGCTAATAAGAGATCAAGCTTCTTCAGAAAATAAAACTGTGTCACCCTGTGATTAGTTGTAAGAATGAATTAATACCAGAATGGTAAAGCTAAACATAATCTCTATAACACCAAATTTACTTCTGTCTCTAATAAACCGAGTTCATGTTTGAGAGACAGTTAAAAACCAACAAGCATAACTTCTCTGGCAGTAGAAAAAAGGTCAGGAGGAAAGTGAGATTTATTCAAACAGAAGTCCATACTTTTCTTAAAAGTAGACTTAGAGGGACAATATATCACAACTGCGTTCAATGTTTGTTCATCAGAAATTATCTCACAATTCAGAGTACATAATTCCAGGTGTTGTTAACATCTGTACATACTATAAACAACTAATATATAGTTCAATGATACCTTCTGCTGTTTGGAATTGTTGTGGGCTAAGTTTGATCAGCCATTTTGGAAGACATACAAGTTTCATGCATCAGATATATCTGGCCTGATTCTTCGTTCTACTGTGAAACTCACGGATAGAAAATGGCAAAAAACTGTACAATGTGCTGGGAAAAGGTAAAATAGGAAAAGGTTAAATAAGAAATAATGGAATACTGCACGGTGTATGTGCATGAAAAAGATAGCAGTACTTATCTGGGGAAACAAATCCCGGTAGATATTTACTGATGAAGTTGATTTGTGAGTCATTCAAAGCTTTTATTGCTAGCACGCCATACAGCCACACTGCTCATGAGTGTCTAATTTTTTTTTTTTTCATTTTATTTGTGAAGATGACCTTCCAAACCAGTCCTGTGTGTCCTGTGCAGGACTTCAGCAATGTTTGAGAAATGCTGTGGGCAGCCCTTAGGGAAGCCTGGGTACTGAGGGGAGCGCAACAGTGTTGGTGTGTTCAGTGATGGTGGTATGGGGCTGCTTGTTGTGGGATGTGGGAGGATCCTGGTGCAGTAGCAAAACCCCAGGCAGTGTGCTGGTGGGAACTCTGAGCTAGTGCTGYGCGCTGGCTGGATTCTGGAGACAGGCCTTCTGGAAGGCCAGGGCACAGCAGGGTTGTGGGCCATGCAAGATCACAGTATAACATGGAGAGCTGCAAGGGGCACTAGGAGGCTGGACTGCAGGGAATGGGGAAATAAGACTGAGATGTAGCCTTATGGTTGGTCTGCAGAAAGGTAATTGAAATTCCTATTTGGTTTCCATCAAGGAAAACATTTCCCAACCCTGCTTTAACGAGTATATTTCCATGGCTAGACAGAAGCATTAATGAAGAGCTTTCAAATTTCTGAAGCCTAGTTATATCATTCTAATAGCCATCAAGGGTTATATTAGCAGCTATTCTGTGTGAAGAAGTGACTCTCAGAAAAAGAAGGCCATAGTACAAACAAACTCACATCCACCCCAGATTACACGTCTTCTTAGCATTAGCAAGTACGTCAGAGTTGGAAGGCTTCTTATGAGTGCAGATTTGGTAGAGCTTCCCATGAAAAAGGCCTTTAAGCCATCACACCAAGTGTGATGATACAGTCATTTCCTAAGTCAATGACTTCCTGGCCTCTTACGCAATAGTTGCAGTGCTGCTGCCTTCTCCTCTTTTACCCCAGCTGCTGCTTCCTTTTGCATACTTCTGCCTGCGTATTCCATGGAAGAAGGTCTTTGTGACTTGTATTTTTCATATGTTATTTCAGGGAGAGCTAAAGCAAAGATAGCAGTCATAAAATGAAAGAACATTGCTGTATAGATGTGTATATATACATACATATAATGTTTTCTTTTTAGACACTGTGTYGAGCTACTGTTGTCTAGAACTAGTATTCAGCTTAATGGCTCCCATCCTCTCTTACTTTGCCCCATGTCTTGTGCAATGAAACAGCAAATTCTTTCAGAGGCAAGCAATATTCCCATCAATAAAACAATTGTGACAACTCTTCAGTATTCCCAATTCTTACCCTGGTTTACTGGCCACTAGAAAAAAAACCAGGAAGACAGCTCTGGGTCATCCCCTTTGGAGCTCTTTTTCCATCCTGTTTTATCTAAGAAACCTGAGTAGAACTTTGTATGAATAGGTAGACAAATATAATAAAACTTAATAGCACAGATACAACAGGGACAGATGATGCAGAGTGTGGGCTGAATGTTCATGCTCCCTTTCTTCTTTGTGGGAAAATCTTTAACAGTCACCAAACAGCAGAAAAGTAATAAGAAAGTTCAACAGCAGAAGAGAGGCAGCCAACTTCTGAAAATATACTTGAAATTTATAATTATGTTCAACCAACATCTCGGTATACATACTCATCCTGGGAGCCACACCATATTACTTTCTGAATAATCATCCATCTCAGCCTGGCCTCTACAGAAGGATCCAAATCCTGGATTCACCTTCCTTCCACATTAGAGTCTGTGCTAATGTTTTCATCATTATGTTTATATGAGAACATCTGTATAGAAGATCCACTGCTCTCCTCACCTGGGATTTCCCATGCAGAACCTTCTTTAATCAATTCAGCTTACAAACATATTTTCCAACTCAGTATCAGAAGCCTGTCCTAATTTGATTTGTGTTTCCTTCTGGTCAAAGAACCAGTTCTAGGAGAGATATTCATTAAAGACTCTTTGCACCAAATACTGTCTCCATTCCATCAGACAAAACTCTGTGGACCATACTATGTGACAATTTTTTTCAGATTCCTTCTGCTGTCCTTCCAACCTTTCCTTCTTTTTGGAGTGGAGTTTAAGCACCACCTTTCGTAAGTACTCCATGAAGTCCCAGACACTCTCAGTGTACTGTGGTAAACAGAAAGTATCCCACTTTTTAACCCCTGAAATGAATCCAGGATTCTTGGGTTTGATTCTTCTAAAAATTCTCATAGTCAATGAGTCCTACACAAAATTTTAACAGGAAGCATGTGACTAGTGTAATTTACAATGCCCTTTGGTCCTTGACAAAACATGACTACAGTAGAGACATCATCAAAACATTTGCCTTGTGTTTTCTTCTGTTTTAACCCACAGTAACTAGATTAGAGGAATTTGTCTTTCTTGTTAGATCCATCTCTGTAGCCAAATCAGTTGTTCCAGATACGACTGCTCTYGAGGATCAAAAGCAATGATTCAATTAACCTTCCTTTGAAAAGTTTGTTGGTAGCATTTGAAATTAACCTATAACAGCTAAATTAGTATTTCTCTGCATCCTAGTCTAGTTTTGACTTCTGAGTCAGAAGTGGCTCTCCTCAAATAAACCTATGGGTTCTGGATGAAGAAAATACTAAAGTATTTATTTTTCCTCTTTTGGGGAAATATATTTCACCTACCTCTTATCACAAATCCTTTGCTAAAGAAAATAATGCTTTCATTTCAGTAGGAAAAAGAAGATAGCTTCAAAGAGGGGACATGAAGTTGAATACCAGAAGAAAACCAATTGTTGAAATAAACAAAAAAGGTCCTCTTTCAGAAGCGAAAGTTTTTTATAATATATTCTATTGAGTAGGCTTGGCTTGGGTGTTTTTTGGTTGTTTACTCTGTCTTGATTCCAAGACTCTGGACAATATGTGTATGTTGTTTATAATGTATTTATATGTAATTTTTTAACTGAAGCGGAATGATCTTCCTCATTTAATTCTTTATTTATATATTCCTCTTAATATATGATAACATACCTGTTGKTTTTTTTTTTTCCCAAGAATTAAAATTCCCTGTGATGTTAAGCATCATTGTCTGGTTCAGAATTGGACCAGCAGTGACAAGTCCTGCTTAGAGATGAGAAGAGTGTTGAATTTTGGGCACGAAGGTTTTAGTAATTTCAGTTGCTACTGATCTGCATGCAGCGACAAGTTCACTAGAGAAATTAAAATTTGACGTTCATCTCCTCATATAAACAGAATGATTTATTTTTTAAATCAAAGTAACCTACTTTGGTTACTTTTAAAGCCTTTTTTCATTTTTTTCAGCATCTGATTGAGGTGGTTTTTTTCTTTAGCAAAGGAATTTTATGTTCAGTGAGTTCAAATTTACTCAGTCCTGACCTTAGAAACTGCAATTTCTGTGTAGAAAGTTATATTTCTGAAAATAAAGGTTGACTGCCAGTAGAAACCATGGATAAATCTTAACAGATGGCAGTACATGCTGCAATTTTATGAAATTCCTGCCCATGACTCTATATACAACTTACTCTGCATAGTTGGTGGGATCTGTGCAATTTAGTATGAATATATATTATGTGGGATTAGTTCTGCCTAAAAAGAAGAGCTTGTGTGGATTGACACGGTGACACAAATGCGTGTTTTCGTACATGTGTCTGAACCTGGGACAAAATTCCACGAAGCCTGATATTCAATACAAGCAGTGTAAGTGTACAATGCTTCCTGACATGGCCCTAGTGATAGGGGCTGACGTGTCTCTGAGATGATTCATGTACACATGTACATGAGCTGAGCCTGTTGCAAAGGTCATTCATACTGAGATACACATACAGATGGACAGAAACATCTGTGGAAAATTTGGTCAAGAAGAGAGCAAGTAAAGACCAAGGGATACTTTGGTACTGAGTTATTTGCCCTTTTTAAGGAATGTGACTTGTTCTGTGCCGCTAGGGTTCTGTTATGTTCTGTGTCCCCAACACAAGGTTGGGGTAGTGTAAAATTACCTTATGTGGCCTCTGAAAAGATTCTTTTGCAACAACTCTGCTACCTGATTTGTTGGCAAGATTCTACTCTACCAGGTATTGTGGCAGCTGGACCAGAATGACCGTGTTTCGCTCGCTTTTGTTCTTTGCGAATGATTTCTGGCTGGCCACGGAAGGAGTTGGATCTGACTTGCCAAGCTAAAATATAATCAGTCTTGAACTCCAGAGGAAGCTTKGGTGGATTTTCAGAATATTCTCAATTCAGCAGAGCCAAGTGTGTCAAACTTTTTTGTTTTGTGAAATATGAGGGAACACTGAATACAGAAAAACAGATGTTAGTCGAAAATAGCATGAAAATTCTAATATGTATGGAGGAGAAAAGGTTTAAAGTGTTTAAATAACCCCTCCGCAAACTAAATAGTTGCTGGCTAGCATAAAAGAGTTAATTACAGCTTGCTTTCTAGTAAGTAAGACCTTTTTAATACCTGCAGGTGTCCAGTAGATTCTTTTGTATCAGCTAGCCATGAGGGTAACATGATCCTCCACCATTTCCTTTTGAGTGGAAGTAGACACATTTTGTAAGGTAATAGAGAAGATGAATAGCTAGATCTTTATTGAAAAGAAAACGAACACCACGCTGAAATGCCTTTCAACTTTTTGGAAGTTCAAACTGGGCTCCAGCAGGGCTCTAATCTGCCTTTGAACTCAAACTGAAACACTCAAATCAGAGCCGCTTTGTATGTTTGGATCATTGCTTTACAGCTGAGTTTCAGCCCCATCCTGTTGGAAATCCCCATGCCCCGTTGCTCTCTGCCTGGCAAGGTCAGGCACGGGATCCTCGCTGCCAGATACGGCAATCGACCTTTTCTCGGCAGCTCTCAGTAAAAGCTAGCTACCAGCTGTTTCCTGTGACTGAATGAAGCCAGTGCTTACTGCTGCTGCTTTCTTTTGGGCTTTTATAAAGTTTTCTTTTTATTAAAAAGACTACTGTGGCAGTGCACATACAAAATTCAAAAAGATTTAAGTAAGGAAGAGACTTCAAATGTTCGGTGTCTCAGTGTCATGATGAGAACAACAATGGCCAATGCATTCAGAGGCCACTCTGAGGTAATGCTTTTGCTGTTCTACTTGTGGGCCTATTAAATAATTTGCAGGGGACTGCATTCCCTCTGCTGTATCCTCACTTACGCTTTTGGAGAAAGAAGGGGTTGGGTGAAAGAGGCCCTCCTCCCCTTCAGTTATGCTTTTTATGCTGAGATATTTCTGAACAACCTTTCTCTTGTAGACATTTCTGACCACAAGAAACTCTTCTTGAATCTTCCGATGTCCAGTGTTCTTAGAAAATGGGTTAATAGCACTAACTAAAATGCTGCCAGTACACTTTGATTCAAATATATATTCAGATATAGCATTGCTAAATTGGGCTATGAGACTTCTATCAGCAAATGGCTTGATGTAGAAATCATGGACCTAAAAGCTACAAAAAGTAATTTTACCAGTCATTAAGCACTTCTAGGAAGTGATCACATAATAAAAAAACATAGCAATGCTAGGATAGCCATCCTACATAACAGTGTGGAAAATTATTATTTTTCTTCCTTATGAAAAGTGCAAACTGAAAGGCAAAAACAGAGGTGCTCTTTTACTTTGGGGGTCTGCTATCCTCCTGCATAGATTTTTTGGCCTTTGTTCAGACAAGATACTGTTAATTATCTTGTCTTATCTGTAAAGTATATACTGAAATACAGAAGTTTGCAGAAGCACTTCTTAAAATGCAACATTGTATGTAATTAATAAGCTAGTGTACACATGCTAATGCTGTGTGTATACATATAGCCATTGTGAAATGCTTCAGTAAATATGGGACCTATGATAATACCCCAGGTATGTTCTCTTTATTGACCTAAATAGCTACCATGAAAAATCTTCAGACAAATTTACAGCAATGCTCCCTTTTTTGAATGTTGTGGTACCATCTAAAGACAGGAAACCTGTGAGTAACCAGGACCTGACCCACAGAAGGCATCTAAACAAAGTCATACAAAGATCTAGTTGATTCTTTAAAGTAAATACAACTATCTGTAGATTATAACATCAGAAGTTGTCGCAGAGACTCCAGCTTGTCTTCCTCCATAACGCTGGTCTTAGAATTTCCCCAAAATAATTGCTATTAGAACCAAAGCATATTTTTTATGAAAACCTCAACTCCTTTTTCAAAAACTGCCAGCCATGGAGAATTCACCATAACTCTTGACAAGTTGTTCCAGTGCTTAACTATCACTACTAACAGAAAAAGCACTTTATTCCCCATCTTAGACCAGTCTATCTGCACCTTTTAGCCAGTTACACTCATGTCTGCTAATCCAAAGGGCCTTTTACTCCTTATGTTATTACTCGCAGAGAGGGGTTAAATTGCTTCTTAACCTCTTCAATTGTAAGCTAAATAGACTAAGCTTTTAGTTTTTCACTAATGCAGGACTTTTTGCAATCTTTTAAGCATTCTCATGGCTCTTCTCTAAATTTTTTGCTTCCTTTTCATTATACTCCTTGAATTGTCAATACCAGAATTTGACATAATCAGCCCATAACTGCATCAGGAATGCCAAATGAAGGGATTATGCAAGCTTTCTGCTCCTACTAAGTTCTCCTTTTTATTTATCCATCATTTTGCACCTGGTGATGCTTTTAGACAGAGGGAAGTTAGAAATATGGAGCTTTGTGTTTCTGTCTGGAAGATGTTCCTCTTCCATGTATACTGAAAGCTCTCAAAGTGCGTGAACCACTGCTACTTAGTGCTGGGTGCTTTGCTCGTAAAATGAGGCAGGGAGTCACAGGCTTTTGCAGATGGAAGCCACCAATGCAGAAGGACCCATTTCTGGCATGTTTTACAGAGAAAGTTGTTTTAGGGACTGACGATTCATCTTTTTCTTTTCCTGTTAAAAAGCCTGATGACAAATATGTATTAGGCACCTAAGGATCTGATGGAGCTTTGATATGGTCTCACACCAAGCAATGCATTGCAGTAATGTGAAAGGTCGAGCTTGAAAGCAGACAGTGAAGAACAAAGGCTGGAGCCGACCTCAGTTCACCCCCCCATGCAGGGGGGCAGCTGGCCAGGCGTGCCAGACATGAACATCCAGCATGCCTGCTGTGTAGGGAGCTTGCCACTAGATGCATCGTGGGGTCAGCTGGGGTTGCCTTGCAGCCCCAACTGGGCCTATGTCACTCAAGGTTATACGTCAAACATAGATTCCTAAACATGCATCTCATATGCACAAGCTTGCAGGCCAGTAATGCTAACGAAAAGTCAACAGCTGTTAACAGATAAACCTCACACATTTAGAAACAAGGATAACAAACCCATACTGTGCACTGCCACGTTCTGGTAATTAGCCTTGGCTGTACTATTATCCTGGAGCAACCTATATACCAGTCCATTTCAAATTGTGCTGATGCTTTGCGAATTCAGAGCTTTTGGAAACATTCTCGAAGCTGGAGCAGAGCCTGTGGTTTGAAAGGAGGCAGTGGGAAACTAAACAAAAGATGGAATAAAGTAGATTTTTGGTTCAGCTGGCAGTTTATTTTTGTTTGTTGGTTGATTCACCCTTTTTATTTTGGAGCCCTTTTGCCTTAGTTACTTTTTTATACCTCCTACAATGTGGTATCTTCACAAACATAAGAGAAATTGTTAAGGATAACACAGCAAAATTATGTGGCAGTTTAGACATCAGACAAGGCATAGAAATTAAAAACTACTGATATTACTAATTTTGTAGCACATATAAACATGTGTCAATAAGGGATATAAGTAAGTGTGTGTGTGGTTTTAAACAAGTTCCAGAATCCTACTTTTAACTTTCCTTCTATCGTTTCTGTAGAAGCACGATTGTTTTAGCAATATTTGGGAAATGTTAATGTGTTATTTGGGAAGAAGCCACGAAAATAATCTGATGCATCTAGAGCACAAATAGCAAGTCCAGTACTGCTCTACAGTTAAACGGGGTTGAGGTGATGGTCTAGGAAAAACAGTTTAAAAACCCTATGGGAATATAATAGGGCATCTAATCCCTGCAGTAAAAGTGACTAACACTAAGTTTGGGGAATGAGGCTGAAATGAGAATCAAGAGGATAGGTTCAGTCTCCTAAGAGGATAGTACTTGGGAGTTGAAATTAATTCAAATAAACTGATCATGTGGGAATTAATTAAAAAGAGGAGATATGGATCATACTTATGAAGGGTTACGGCTGTATAAGCAACTTAGAAGTTTCTATTTCTCTTTCTAATAGGGAGGGAATGGGTGAAACTGGCAAGAGAATTGCTAGAATAAAGCCATTTGGAAAGGGAGAGAGATACAAAAATAATTCTTCAGCCTTTATCACAGAAATTGGCAAAAAGTCTGGGAAAATGTCATTGTAAGTAACCTGAAAGCTCCAGAGTAGATTGTTTTTCTCATGGACTTACGGACTTTAGAATTTCCTTTCATCCTTCCAGTTCTTGGTCATGCCATAAGTATTTTGGATTTTGGTTTCCCTATGATGACATTCTCACCACATCCGAGAAGGAGATTTTAATAATGAGTTTTCTCTTGAATTTTGCAAAGATGGTCTTTGAAGAAATATTAAAAAAATGTCAGTGTAGGTGTCTGAATGCAGTAGATGAAAGAAACTGTGATATGAGAGAGGCACATGCAGACAGAGGAAGCATGTGGAGCAACCACCCTCCTTCTGTATGTCCAATTTGTCATTCTGATGCTAGATGTCTTTTAAGAAAGATGTTTATTAAGAATATATCTCATTCTCCCTTTCCACACCACAGCAAAACCAATGTGTTTACATTCGGTTGCTTGTATAAGTGTGCTGGATGTGTCTGAATGAGTATTACTGAACTAGTGCATAACCTTTGGGGGCTCTTGCTGTGAAGAAAGACAGGCCTTTGACGTTGTAAAGACAGCCTGAGTGTGAGTTTAGGACGAGTTTCATGAGGTGAGTTCTGCCTGCACAGGGCAGAAGCAAGCTCTGCAAAGCCAAAGCAGCTACTGCTGCTGCTGCAGAAATCTTGAGGTGATCTGTGTGCATTGGATTCAGTCCATTGTGGAAGGGCACCCAGTTCACCCCTGTCTATGGAGGAGTGCTCCTTGGACTCTCTTGCCATGTGGAAATCTTGCTGGTCTTACCATTGAGGACTCTGCACTCAACTTTTTTAAAAAGTCCCTGTTAAACAAAAATGCAGACAGTGGGAGTAAGGATGAGGAGACTGGGAACAAAAGTCCTGAAATATTTCAGTGTGTTAATTTTTTATTTGTTCCAGTTCAAATCGCAGAAAAGCTGTTGTCATTTTTTTTTAGAATTGGGTGTTGTTTTTTTAAAAATGAATGAACTTCTGCAGAAAACTACTTGCATGCATAAAACCCATTAGCACTGCTAATGTACATGCCTTATCGGCAGCCTCAGTGAGAGGGTCTAACRGCAGAGCTGCAGTCTCAATCTGACCATGGTTCTTCCTCAAATGTTGTCTGTGCTGCTTGTGTTGTACTCACCTGATGAACAGCATTCTCCAATACTTTCAAACCAACCTCTGCCAAAAGCACTATGTTTAAGTCTAAAAATTACATGGAATTAAATACAACCAAATTCCAGCACTGTACAAAATATATGCTCTGACAGTTATAACCCAAACCATTCCAGATGTAAATGAAGTTTGATTTTAAGTGGCTATAACTTCAAGAAAGCTGATACGGTTTTGTTTGTTATGTTATTTTAGAAAGCAAGTGCAAAATGTTTACTTAACTTTAAGCAGCTCTGAAACTTGCCTACTGTAACCCATAATCCTCTGATATTTTTAGAGAAATGCTTTTAGACCAGACACCATGAATGCAACAGATTCTATGTAGCCTTGTGTGGTTTCTTAGCATAAAAATAATCTAGGACTAAACAAACAGTAAGGGGAAAAAAAACCCCAACAAAACCACAGAACAGAACTATTTCTACAATTTGAAGAATTGTGTCATGATGTTAAAAAAAGTTCACGCTTTCATTTTTATTTGTCATACGGAACTTTTCTTAGCAAGGATCATCTAACATTACTAGAACTAATGTGCCACCTTGCCTGTATGATATTAAAATATCCCTGAGTAGCTAAGTACAGCTGCTTCTCACAGCGATTCACAAAAACACTGAAGTGGATCCTTTATCCAGCCTACATTTTAAAAAGTCTGGACTTGCTCCCTTGAATGACAAGAAGAATACCTAGCAAAATAGGACAAAAATTTATGAAAACACTCTCATTGCCTATAATGCCAAAAATGTGGAGATGCCATCAATAACTGTCATCACTGACACGAATCAACAATTCAGAATATTAAAAGATACTTTTCATACATTTCTGATCATTAGTCTTCTATGCCCTATTATGTATTTTTCCTTACTTGAAGTTTTTTGTTCTTTTCCCCCCTGCTTCGCAGCTCTCAGAAATGATCCAGTCATCATAACAAGCACTTTTTTTTTTTTTTCCCCTCCAAAACCTGCATTTCAACTACAAGTTTCCTGGATCCCTTTAGTCGCATAATTAGCTGGAAGTCTCTTTTTTCATTTATGAAAACAAAATACTGTTTCTGCTCATTACGGTTGTCAAAGACGTCTTAAGAATATAAAACCCAAAGGCTATGAGTCCAAAAAGAATATTAAAAAAAATTCCAAAGTTCAAGAATTCTCRTGTTTTTAAGCCAACCTTTGTATGTTAAGCACCTTTTACTTATGTTTTGAATGTTCATATTTAGTGGTACTGCACTCAGCAAAATTAAAGGTTATCAGAGGAGCAGCTCTATGAGTAAACATGAAAAAAATGGAATGCAGAAACATATAGCTAGGGTTATATCAACCCTGGGACCTGGAAAGGAGTTTCTTTTTTCCCCTCTAGATTTCTGTTTGGGAATCTCCATCCTCCAGAAAAAACAGATGTAGAAGCAGAAGGCACTCTATGCAGAAAAAAATTGCTTTCTAATTTAATACAACTATTTATCTTTGCTGAATTTAAAAGCTACCAAAGATGTGGATCAGTACATACTAATACAAAAGAAAATCCAATAATACATACTCCAAAAAGGGAGTGGAAAGCTTTCCTTTGAAAAGAGAAAGTATGAACAACTCTATCAAATATGTAGAACTGAGAAATTGTTTTATTACTGTCTCATCACAGCCTATCTGTGTGGCATAATATGCATCTATAAATAACCTCACTTATACTGCTATTGTGTATTGCCTATTTATGTTGAAATCTCCCTAGAAGGGCCACACACAGTTTTTCTGCTTCACTGTCTAAACCATGCATGATTTCATCTTTCAGTAATATTCACAGGAAACACACATTTTCAGTATAAAACGGGCCTAATGTACCTCTTCCATGCATGGAGGAAAAATATAATTACAGACTTCAGGTCTATCATATGTAATGCAGTGAAACATTTTAATTTCAGTTAAAATATATTGGAATGCAATTCTAAATTAGGTATAAATGCAAATTAAAGGTATATAAGAAATCTTAGGTAGGATGATCATACAGTAGCATGTTCCGATTTTTACACGGTCACATGTTCATGGTATAGTTAGCAGAGGCCTGTAACACGGTAGCTGATTAAGCTGCCAGTACTTCAGTACAGTGTCACGTATCCCAAAGAACTGTAAGGTACTTCACAAGCTACTAAGATTCAAAAACCTAGTGAAATATATCTGCCCCTGGGAAAACAGAAGGCAGTGAGTGGCCATGCAGCACAGACACAACACTTCTTATTCTAGTGCTTACAATGTTGTGCACAACATCAAAAGGCTTTAATTGTTATTTCCCTGGAACAAATATTTTTCCTCATAATTAACTCCACTGGCTATTTAAAAGTTTAGCTTGATTTACTCTGGCACAGAACCAGATTCCACACAGATTTGACTGAACAATTACTCCCTTAGTTACCCATCTGGATTACAACAGTGTAAAGCACCAGCCGAATATGGATCAATACTATACTCAAGTCCATTCTGACGCTCAGCCTGACGACACAATGTATTGATTGAGCAGAAAACATTGACAAAATAAAGCAATTCATTAGTTTAAATCTTGGAATAAAATTTCCTGTGTCTTTCCTCTCATCACTCTCAAACAACTCACTTGTGCGTCTTTTCTGTGGAAGAGACTCAGATTCTCCAAAGTGTTCAGGTGCTAAAGTCATGGTGAGAAAATACGGTGGGGCTCTGGGCCCTGGAGCTCTTTCCTGAGCTCTTCCTATCCATAACCAACCATCTACACATAAAATACTAGAAACTCAAATAAAACACTTCCATTAGTCACATTTTTATTATGTGATACTGAAAATATATCACTGTAAGTTTGACCTGCAGAACCAAAGTCCAGCTCTTGTCAGGTCAATGTTTGGTTTGCTAATTATTTTTTCAATTAAATGTTCACATCAAGTTCTTAGAATGGTTTTAGGCCGTAGGACAGGAATTCCAGTGTACTCTGGAATACTGGTGAGGCATGTAAATGCCATTAGTAATGCTCTTACACTTACGCAATGTATTAAATTCAAAAGAATATACAAATAGATCATAAGTTTGTTTATTATGAAATTACTTGTTGACAAAGCATAGAATCATGTCATTTTTTACCTATTTTTTTTCTCAGCTGATATGGAATTCACATCCTTTGAGTTTGACGTGGCACACAAAATTGTCCCAAAGCGTTTAACACTGTTTATAAAACAAGGGAAAAGAAAAAAACCAAGATACTTGATATGACACTGTTATTCTGTGCTTGTTTTCAGTACTTGTGCATCTTCCAAGAAACAAGGAAAATAATTATTCACAATTTGGAGAGGGTGATGGCAAAATCCACCCTCAGTATGTCTTAAGATTTGACCACGTACTTTCAGTTCTACTAGCGTTACCTGTCTTTGGCTGTGTTGGAGCAGRCTAGCTTCATGACATACCCTGCAGCCCTGCCTCTGTCACCAAGCTCCTTTTGGTTACTGCCTGCCGCTTGCACATGGGTTTCCTCCGCAGGTAGTCAGGGTGCGAAAGGCCAGGAAGAGGGTGTGAGTCTGAACATTTTATTGGGTCAGCACACTGTTTGCCCCTGCAGACCTGGTGGCTGAGGAATACCCTGGTTCCAATAGGAGAGAGGGAGATTTTAGTCCATTTATACAAAGGCTGACATTTTTAGGACAAAGTAGCATCAAATCAGGGAGGAGAGGGATGCAGAGATACTAAGAGTCAAGGACTGAATGAATTACCAAAAAGCAATTAAGAAAGGATGACGATTACTATCTCCTGTTACTGAGAGATTATAATGGCCTAAAGACAGAGATTAAAAAAAAATGTTCACAGACTCTTTCCTTGGTGTGAYGGTGATTTTGCTGCACAGATCTTACTGACTCTAGTAGGAGTGAGGCAGCTCTAGGGTGTGGAGCTCTTTGAAGCAGTAGTTTACAGTCTCTCTTGAAATATGTGTAGAAACATATACTACAGAAATCTTGCTCTTGTTATATAATTTTAATGTTAAAATTGAGTAGTCACCCTTCTCCCAAATGCAATGTGACTGCTCTTTGATGCCTAAAGACCATCAGACAGACCAATGCACTCAGATGCTTTGCGTGAAGAATTCCTTGGCCACAGATACTTCTGTAATTACTGCCCTGCCGTAAAATGAGATTGTGCACACCTGTCTGACAYGTGAACCAAACACAATCTTCTTTGACTTTTCTAGGCCCTGATGAACAGAGACACACATACTGCTACAGTTCCCATATCTAAAGGATTAATGAGGTTATTTAGTAAGTGTTATGCAAGTTATGATTGATCTGGAAAAGTATCATAGAAGTATCACCTTATTTTGCAAGGAACAGGCTACGGCAGGAGCTTGGCTTGCATTTACAAATATTGTCTTTATTCTGTCAGAAATTTTCTTTCCATTGGAAATATATTGATGTGATAGGAAAAAAAAGGGAAAACTCTGACCTCATTAACGGTTGTAGCGTCATTGCCTTCATTATGAAAAGGAGGTGACTAAAGGAGGTATGACACAGGTCTCTAAAATGATAGATAGTTCAGAGAAAGCAGGTGGGCAGTGATCATTCACTATTCCTTACAGTACAGGGCTGCTTCTACACTCACACAATCACACAATCAAGTGACTTCAAAACAAACAAGAGGAGGTAGTTGTGCAGGCAATGCAGAGTGAATTGGTGCAGCTTGTTAATTCATGACATTGTGAAGACAAAGAACTAAGAGTGCCAAAGAAGGGACTAGACATTCCTATGGGAGACAGGTCAGTCAATGGCTATTAAAAGTTTTTTCAGGTGCAGTCTTCAGCTTGGGAAGTTCTTAAATGACTGGTTAGGAAGATGATTAAGTATTTAAAAGAATATTTAATTTCATAACTGTTCTTCTTGCATTTCTTCCCTAAATAAGTGATAATAGCCACTGGCAAAGAGAGGATAGTGGAGCTGGAGGGATTTGCAGCCGAATGTAACTGCCTTTATATCCCTTTCTCTTGAACTTTGTGGTTTTCCATAACATAAGCTGCTTGTAACACAGAGAAATTACTAATTTTCATGGCATTTTCTTGGCTTTTACCATCTGATGGGTTTCTCATTTAGACCAGCACATGGGTTCTCATTTTGCCTATGCACTGGCATTTGTGATGAGGTAGAGGGACTGTCCTGTCAAAGTCACTCTTACCTTGAGCAACTGTTGGATACTTGCAGTTCTAAAGTAAGTCTTCTCATAGAGTGAGAGCTGTGTTTAGTAGCAGGAAACACTGACTCAGATTAAAAAAGCCCACCTGAAGTGGGCTTAAATACCAAACTTTCTGCAGATGCCATGATTTTTAAATTTGTGCTATAAACTGGAGTCATTTCGTCATCACTTCTAATCCAGGAAGGTCTTCAGGATTCCTTCCTGTGATGGTGAACTGCTAGTGATGGATACATTTTCTAGTGTTGCTAGAGTAGATGGAATATTTTTTCCCACTTCTAAGGACAGCTCCATTTGCAGCTTAAAGAACTCTTTCAGAATGAACTGAATTGCTTGGTAGTTAATAATAGCTTAGCAGTAGGTAGTAGTAGGTAGTAGTTTTTAGAATGAGCAATGGCAGAAAAACTGAAGGGAAACTTGTTTTCACCTATAGGGCTTCTGCTCCCTGCTCCTTAATTTAGGTACAGAAAATTAAATGTTGACTGACCATGAAAATGTATGGTACAAGATAAACATTGGGTGCAGGCTGGACAGAAGATATGTTAAGTGCTTACTTCCTGGAAGGTCAATTTTTAGTAGGTATGCATGCTTAAATATGAAAGTTAATTCCTCAGCATCATACACTTTAATACGTGGATGACCTTCCCTCAAAGCTCCAAAAGCAGCTCTGGGTAGCTTTACTAGGTACATGTTCCCCAGCTTCAAGGTTTAACGTGAACCCAGCAAATGATAAATCTATGTAGTTACATCAATTTTGCATGGCCATTAAGCATTAAATGGATACAAGTGACTATAACTCATTTGCTGCCCAATTTATACACCCTGTATACAAAGTCTTTTACTGCATTTCTGTCACCACTGTATTTCTCCAAGCTTATGCTTATATTTCACTGATTTCAACAACATGCCAATAGAACAGAGCAGAGTGGAATTCTATTTGATATTGTGCCTGAGAGTCTGAAGACACGTTATATTAGAAAGCCATGGAAGAAAATCAATGCTGTGATCGGTAACTATACGCTATAGATTAATTAAGGCCAGAGGCAAGGGATTAAGCCCAGCACAATCCTTTATGCAGTTTGATTGCAAACACAGTTGTAAGCAAACTTCTCTAAGAGTGCTCAAAGTTGAAGGTCATGTTGTATGTCATTGACAAGGCCTTTTTCCCCCAGAATTTCAGAGAGGACTCAAATTTCTCTCAGTCTCTGTATGTAACAAGGTACTGGTGACACTGTGGCCATGTGAATGAAACCTTCAATGTTCCCTGTGCTGCTGTGATGTGGAATGGCATGTCATTTGTTTGGTCATTTTCTCCAGATTGGCAATTACCTTTTAGATATATTGTTTCTATCATGATAAATCATTGTTATCAATGCATAGATTCCTTATGAGGGAACCTTTGCCTGCTGGAGTAAGTTCTACAGTATTACTTGTCTATATGACTTCCTATGATAATTAGAAGAATAGTTATTAGCTAATTAAATAGTACCAAAAGTGAGAGATGGATTGATTTGGTTCTGCCTTGGACTGTAATCAACATAATCTCTCCTTCTGCATCCTACATGGAACGTCTTACTCCCATCTTGTTGCTCAGATGTGGCAAAACTACTTGCAGCATTGTAGCCCAATGATCAGTAATATTTTTAGCTAACATGGCAAACTCTGAGGTTAGAAGCTTTTCTTTTTAAATTAAAAACAAAAAAGAGTTGAAGACTTTTCCCAACTTCAGTCCCTTTGAAGCAATGCTCGGTTGGCAGAGTGGCCAGAGTCACTAGAGTAAGGAAAGACACATATGGTGAGAACATCATGAAAATTCTAATAAAGCAAGTAAAATCTCTGGTGCAAACACATGGCAAATCCTTCATGATTGACCTGATCATCTTCATTTCATGGAAAACACCAACTACACCAACACCGACTACAAATCTAGTTAATTATTATTATGGCAAATTAAAGTGCGTAAAGTCATCTATTGTTATAATCCCAACACAATTAGGAGTAACTTCTCTTTGGTGCTCTGTATGTGTAACATATTCAATGTCTTACTGAAAATTATGTATCTCAAAGCAAATGCAGTTCCCTAATGCTTGAAATGCAGCATTCCAGAATTGTGTTCTCTGCTGAAGGTTTTGGGTAATCGTGGAACCAAGATCTCTGATTTGAAGAACTTTCTTTATCAGCACATCCCTGTGTAACTTTAGTGCATTGCTCATCCTCCATATAAAATAGAAGCACTTCTATCTTTACACATCCCACATCTACTGTAGCTCCAGAATATCTCCCAATTTACAGAGCTTCTGGAATGATTACTCTTTGTACAGTGTTTTCCAGGTCAAACAGTTCTTTTTAAATAATTAATTAGCTCTKTTTTGGTTAAACAATTATTCTTGACCTAGTCTCAGTTTCCTCTGATTTTTTTCACTATTTGTAATGCTTACCCAGGTAGTACCACTAAAAAACTATGGTTTGTTTGGGAATCACTCACCTTCGCTGTGCTTTTTTATTGTTATCGTAGCTAGTCACCTAAATCGCATGGGATTATTTTTATTTTCTGATTAGGTAGTTGACACTTTTTATGCAAGTGTTTCACAAATGAGCTCTGCTGTGAAAGATGGGGATATAATTACGCTACTGTAACTATGGGGAGGCTAATAGTCACAAGCATTTAATTAGCATCCAGAAGTAGCTTGAATGCTTCAAAATAAGTAATTATTGCATGGCTTACTCCAAACAAAATACATTCTTTTGTTAAAAATGCATTAGCAAATTGAGGATTAGATCTGTGCTTTTGGGGGGAGGTTAGGGTTGTCAGTCAGACCTGTGACAGACACTAGTATCACAGCATTACTGTGTTGCCCAGTGATGTCTGAGGACAACACAGAGAGTACTGAACAAATTGTACCTGCAGCACAGAAGGTGCCAGAAACCACTCTCAGTGTAACTGAGTGCATAAAACCAGAAATTCTTRAATATACGGGAAAGGAGCAGAATAAATAAATAAAATGTTATTTCCTAAGAGAGAAAGTGGAATACATCAAACAGACTTTGAGTGAGAAAGAAACAATTATACTGTGGAATCTCCCAGGAAAAGAAAGGGAATTTAGCTTCCCAAGATTGTTCCAGTATATGGTGTTAAACTTTTATTATGGTACATTGTTTTACCCAGCTCTCTTCACAAGTGAATCAGCCCTCTACCTTCTTAGGATCCAGTCTGACTGATCTAGAAATACCCGTCTCTCGCGCTCTGTCTTTTTTTAATTACACAATGCGCTTGGCAGTAGTCATCTTCATTTACAATAGCTCACTGGAGATCAAGCACCATTAACATCCCTCTGCGGTTTGATTCCTGGAGCTTGTGTCTGTCAGTTTGGTTATATAGACTTTGCTGTCACTTTTGCAGTTTTGTTGGGCTGTGGCTCCAGGAGCCTCTCCACCTCTCTGCCCCTTTGCCTTTCCAGTCTCCAGCCACTAAGGAGCCTCTGGACTTCAGAATTAACTTTGCCGTGCCCCATTAAACACAGTTATTGTAATGTTTTTACTGAGTCTGTTTGCAGCTGATGTAGAAAGATCTCTTCAGATACTTGCTGATTATGTCCCGGTAGCTTTTCTTGGTTTGTTTAACTCTTAATTGTAAAGTCCTAATGTTGGGCCATGCAGATAGTGCAGGGCAGCTCAGGACTGCATCAGGACAGCAGACGGCAGAGCCTGTGCCCAGCTGGGGTCGTGTGGCCTTTGCGGCCAGGGAGCACAGCTTTCTCCTGGCTCTGTCCCCAGCCACAGTAACCAGTGCATGTGTGCACCTGGGTATCTCTGTGTAAGGCTTAAAGGGCATATGCTGTTCTTAATAGAGTGAAGGGCCCTTCTATGCAAGATTTTGCAATATTAGGGACTTGTCAGAAGTGTGAGGATGAGACCCAATTTGCATGTTCATCCACATAAATGTGCATGCATTTTCTACTTGCATGTACAATAATGGATACAGTAAAATTAAAGCTATTTAATGGCTTCCTTTGGAAGGTACCATCTGCTTCAATTTAATATTTAACGTTCAGGACTCTATTTATAAATGGGAAGAGGTGTAGACTTCAAAGCTGGATTTGCTCATCCCAGCACTATGGCCACCTCACAAGCTATATATATATATTTAACATGATACAGATATACAGACCAAAGCCTGTATGTTTAAGTGAAGGAACAGAACGTGAAAGTGAAGGCTTATACACCCTCCTCCCCAAGATTAAACTAGAAGCAATCAGTGGGTGATAATTCTTCTTATCGTTCTACTTTCATTAAATAATCACTAGCATGTGAAAATATATTAGAGAAATAGAAATTGCATAACTGCTTTGCTATGATACAGATGTATTTATAAATAGATACTGCAAGAGAATACCTATTATATTGATCTAACAGTTTAGCTTTAGTCTTGCCACTAAAAATTGTTCTTACTGCTCAAAAGATAAAATTGGTTGTCCATGACATGTTTGCACATACAGTATTTGGATTTGATCCAGTTTCTGCCTGAACCAAGTAGCCGAACCCAGGCATATGAAAGAGTGAAGGAACAGTCCAGAGAGGTTTATGGCTATCTGTCTGAGCTAACCCATGAAGCAAAGCAAGCCAGGGTTTGTCTGTTTTCTACATGAAGGCAAGAAAGGAAACCACTTAAAGCCAATACTTAATCAGTTGAGTAGTTTTGGTTTTGTATTATGTCTTTGTATTCAAATGATAAATTGTTCTGTGAAGCAAGGACCTTTAAAGGACACGGTCGTGGTGTTTGCTTCCCTACTTTGGGAAACAGCCTGCCAGATTACAAAGTGGTTTACAGTTAAAGGCAGGTTAACATATCCACTGAAATAGTTAGCAAATTCTTTATTTTTTTTAGTAATAATAATGATTTCTCAGAATCAACTTTTGTTTTTTTTCTACACTAGCTTTGAATTGGGAAACATAGCTATGAATTCGTGTTTCAAATACGATCCAAAGAAAAATGAGTAACTTGTAAGATAGGTTTACAAATAAAAAGTTGAATCTTTCATAACCATGCTCTCATGGTTGCCAGGAGTATCATCTGCCAGCAGTATTGATTTCAACCATCTTTAGTCAGACAGAACTCCTGGATCCATTTGAAAAGTTTAAGCTGTCTTTATTATGAGTTCAAATGGGTTGCAGATGTGAAAAAACCCCGCCTTTTTGATATACACACAAATAAACTTGAGATGAAATCTAAGTGCAAACAAATGGAGTACTTTTTGTGATAGAGAATATGAAAGCACAAATATCTGAATTGTAAATGTAAAAAAAAGTAAAAAAAATTATATCTCTAGAACTTATGTTTGACATTCTGGGCTGACAATGAAAAGTTATTTTGATATTTCACATTGAAAACTACATTCACTTCCTGCCATGGTTGGTTTACAGTGCTATCAGTGTGTACTGCATTTTCCCTCAGAAGGCAAGGTACAGTGTAGACTTTCTGCTCCAAACCTCCATCTCATTAGACCCATGAATATGGGCCTTTATGTGGATTTGGGACAGGAAATGACATAGAACTTCTTTGTTAAAATAGTATATTTTGATGGGTGTTTCATCAAAAACGTTACATGTACATTTAATCAAAAGTTTAAAGGGGAGAGGAGGAGAAGGCCATAAACTTACTCATGCGTGTGCTTGTTTTGAATGTCATTGGATTGCAAACCAGAGAAGAACAGGTCTGTGTTCCTAGGAGTTCAAATGTTAAGTAATGCAGAATTTAATCATTAAGATGAGGTAACCTCTCCACACTGCATATACTCTGTCTGTCCTGACTGAACCATGATATTTGATCAGTAACACATCCAGCTGTAAAAGTGATTTCCTTCAGCATGTAAATAAGGTGTGTATCTTAAAGACAATTGTGACATGATTAAAGACTATAAAATCATTGCTAAATGTGAAGATAATTGCCACCAAACTAGAAGATAGAAATACCTGTAGCCTGAAACTCTTCAGACTTACTTTCCATACATTTGACAGCACAGGTTATTTATTTATCTCCTATTTTATATTCCAGAATCGTGCATGTGCGTATGTTTATAGGTATGTACTTATCTGTTTATGAAGAATGAAAGTTATTTATTGCCACTAAGATGTACATAAATAAAGATGAGATCCCTGCTCAGTGACTTACAGGTTTTATCCTGCAAAGTTTTGAATGCACGGGAGAGATGCTGAGTGTCTCAAAGTCCCTCCCATTGAATCAGTGGGAGGGGATTTTTTTACCTGTCTTGGAATTTGCTCAGGATGTTGCAGATCCTGATAGGAAAGACATTAAGATCCATTCAATTCCACAAGTGTATTAAGTCTGTAGATACATTGGCTGAAGAATAAACCTTTGCACAGGTTGGTTTTTATTTGTCTGGTGATAGACATTAGTGAGACAAGGTAGGTGGTTGATTGGATTATTACAAATAATTTCTGAAGGAGATTTGAGTCTGCTGAGTGAGAACTGGGTACAGAAATTTTTTGGAAGAACCTTCTGCATACTATACATAATTTTGGGGGATTGTTTTGGCTTTTGTTGAAAAAATAAAAAGCAACAAAGAAAATGTTGATTGCATTCTGATAAGACATTTGTACTGCCTTTGCCTTTTCATTGCTAGAATCAGTGGAGAAACAGAATGTTTAGACTTGAAACATTTATACTAGAGAGAAAACAAATGCATGGATGTATAATTTAAAAAAAAAAGGTCTACAGAAGGCAGATAAAAAAACTTCAGTTTGCCTAGCCAAGGGGTAAGCAGGGCTCATTGTAACTGAACAATTGTAAATGCAGAACTGATGGAAAGACTGTTCTTTCCATGTAAATATTTCGACTATTGGATTTAGTAGTGGAAGCTACATTTGGGGTCAGCCTCTTTATCTGGGTACAGAATAGAATCTTTTAAAGTACTTAGAAAACAGATATATCCAGATTTACAATATTAAATGCACAGAAAGTACATAATCAACTCTCAAGTTTCAGAGAATGAATGAATTTCAAATAATTAAATTTTGGGAGGAATTTTTTTCTGGAGACATGTCTCAGAAATTGTCCACTGTGTACTTTTTTGCCCGTATTAATAGCAAAATACTAGACTAGATGGACAACAGTATATCTTGGTTTCTCATGGCCCAATGTTTTGAAGTAGATGCGTGCCTTACTGTTTTTAAGTACTTGGGAGTCTAACACTCTGGTGAGATTTTCTAAGCTGCTGGAGCATCCAGTTAATACCAAAATCAACAAAAATAAAAGGGATTGTTTTCTGCAGGTCTTAATGTTACTCCTCCGGGAATACCTAAAACCAGATTAAAAGCTGATGTAAATTACCAAAATACTATAAATTGGCCACAATTCCTGCTAGAACTTATAAATTACTTATGTTTGGTCACGGTCCTATTGTATTTAGATTTAAGCCTAAGGTATCCACATCCATACAAATATCATGCATCATTTTACTCAATTCAGCCCTTTTCAAATACTGCATGAAATCCTTTCCCCCTTCTGAAGCCCAGGGAAAACCTCTGACGCCAGTAGACAAGGAGTTTACCCAGTTCATTAGTGCAGGATTGCTACTGAATATGTAAGTTCTACTAAAAAAAAAGTAACTAGCTTAACTTGATCGTGGAGAGCACTTCATTCAGATCACCTGCAAACTTAAACCAGGGACTATCAGCTCAACTTCATGGGCAGAAAGCTCAGTTTCCTGAGGGTAGAAGGAAGAAAGCGGCACCCAGATAAAATTCTGGGGTTAAGGGACTGTATGGATGCCATCTTCTCCAGTGCTACTGCCAGAGTGAGCCCCTGCTCCCTTCCAGACTTAGACATATACATGCAGACATAAGTATAACACATAGGTAGAGGTACATACGAAAGGTTTTGTATAATTTGTTTGTATACCCAGCCTCTTCTCTTTTAATTGATACTTGATCATGAGGCAGATATTACAAAAGTTGTATGGTTGTAAATAATGATCAACTCATCTCAGTTCCACAATGATTACACTTCTAGGGTCTATGTACAGAAAGCATGTATAATTTCTCTCCATAATCACTTTTCCTTGCATCCATAGCTATCCTTTTTTTCAAGTTTTGGCAGTTGGGTAGCTGGTAGTAATTTAAAATGAGGACTAAGAAGTAATCCCATGTACAAAGAGACCTTAAGTAGAGATTTAAATCCGAAACACAGGCAGAAGGATGGATAATTCTGGCCATCTGTAATTTCTTATTTTAAAATGAAATCAGTTGCTAATTCAGTTTGACATAATAGGCCCAATCTTATCTCCCTTATTTACCCCATAGATGTGAAATGTGAAATCTGAGTAGCAATGAATGGAGAAAGGATAAGTTCTAGGTGAGATATTGTGCAGTGTTTCAGTCCATCTTTACCTGAAAGAGATGGTTATGGGCCTTCTATGGAATAACACAGATTTATGAACACTCTGTTCTTGGATTTATAGAATTATTCATATGTTTATAAACCATATTAATTAATGAGCATATTTATGAACCATATTAATTGATAAAAATGTTTCCTTGGGACAATATTATTTGCTCCATCATGTAATATGTTCAGCTCTTGCTCATGGTTTGTTTGATCAGTTGACAGTCACTAGCATGGGAGTGGACTGTAGCAGATGCACATTTAGTTTAGTTTTATAGCTGCATGCGCTTTGATATACAATTGGTGAATCTCCATTAAAACTCCTGATTGCTAAAGTTACAATACCATCTGATCCTGACAATTATTTTTGCAAACACTGGCCCTCGAAGCCAGGCAGCCTCCTCTGTCCTATCCTTTCTGGCTGCCAAGTCCCTGTTCTTTACAAAATGTTGATAAAACACTGGTGCTACTGAGTGTCTATTTAATTTTTGACTGATTTTCCTGCTGCATGAGATCACTGGCAACTGCTAGAACACACTCTTGCTTTCTCAAACTTCGTGTTTATTTCCCTGAAGATCTTGCCATCTGCTGTGCTCAGCTGCCCAAATAAGTAAAATTTTCCATGTCTTATAATTTTTTTCCTGAAAACATTATCTGTTCCCTCAATCTTTCCAGTTTTCATCAGGTTCGTTATGATCAGTTCATCTCTAAATAACATGTATCATAACAGGCCATGTTACCACAAACAGGAGTATTGATTTTGGCAGTAGGACAGAGGTTGCTGAAGCAACGTTCAGTAAGTAGCATTCCAGATACTATCTAGAGGTCAGCCAACAGATCTGTGGACAACAGATTCATATATGATGCTCTTCGTGCAGTGTATATTTTGTTGGCCTTACTTAGTATTTACACTTCATTTGTTCCAACGTGCTTACTGTTGCCAACCCCAAGTTTTCAGAATCATGAAATTGGCTTGAAAGCGATAATGCTTTAAGCAATAATACATTTAGAAGTTCTTAACCCAGAGTGCTTGCACTTTCAAGCATTTTCCTGTAGCTAGCAGGAAATGTGCTTTCTTGTGGGGAGGGCAGAACTGACACCAGATATTCACATAAAATATTGTGAGCCCCTCTGAGCTGAGAAAACATCAGATATCGCACCTTTGAGAACTCCTTCGTGCTGACTGAGTGGCTGAGTTACTCTTGATTTATACTAGTGTAAGTAAATGAGAATGCTGTATAAATAACTTATAAAATGACTGCATGCAACAAAAAGAATGTATTTTTTTCACCTGTTAGAATTTACATGATCACTGCCCCTCCCTACTGGTTCCATATTATTTCTCTTCAAGAATCAAGTAAACAAAAGCTCTTGGAGATGGAAGGGCATGCTGTGCAATTAAATAGGGAACTGAAGCAGTGAAGACATCCACGCTACCAGAGTGGTTAGTTCTCATGTTAATCGGTTTATGCCTATCATCTGTACCGCTCGACGATATTACAAGATCAGTCTGAGCACACCTTGGGTCAGCCTGAGCCTCGTTAGAAGTCATTGCATTATCAAATGGGAATTGGGCTCAACTGCATGAAAGTACTCTCTTCCTTTGCATTGAAACATGTTCGGAAATAGAAATGTGGCAAGGCAAAAAAAAAAAAAAAAAAGACCCCAAAACTTGAATACCTCACAGTCAGCTGTTTGAAAACTAGAACTGGGACACAGAGCAGAGATTTCTTGTGAATTTTAACTGAAAATCTATTTTGTCTATGGCTTCACCAAGCAAGCTTTTCACATTCTTATACCCAGGTCCTCATTTATTTTTCTCTCTTAGGTGATTTCTAGTGGAATGAGGCTGGGAGGTTGAGGGAAAGAGCAGAATGAAAAATGAATGAATGTTGCTCGCATGCGGATCCTGGGGACTCCCATAAAATCTAAAAAAGAAAGAGTGGAGGAGGATCTGGCGTGCTGCTGAAATGCTTTGTGGGCTACATCCTGCCTGTGGCTAGGCCAGAACTTGCACACCCTTTTTGTTTGTTTTTTGGTGTGTGCGCTAGGTCCTTAGACGACACTTGCTACAACGGCGTATGTATCTAATATAAAAAGAGAGACCGTGCCTTGGCACCACATCCTCACTGTCAGTACGCACATACTGTGCACGCTTGGTTTGTTAATTATCTGCTTCATACAGATAGGAAGCTAATGCGAACTACTGCGATGTTACAAGGAGGAACTTTCACTGTGGGAACCGTGTTAGGGTTTTTTCTCCAACACAATCTGAATTTTTGTCCCACAGTGCAGTGTTTTTCCCCAGCTCTGTAAAACTCCTCTGAAATGTCTTTATATCACTTCATGTAGTTCAGCAGAGTGTAAAATAACCTCTTGGCATTTTCTTTAGTTCTGTCGTATTCTGTTTACAAATTCAAAAGGACCTAACATAAATAGCTGTCAACACTTATATATTACTGTGATTCACTGACTTCACCACAAGAATTTTGGTACAGCGGCAGAAAGAGCATCAGTATAAAAATCTTATCTTGAAAGCCATTGCAGTTGTTCATCTCTCTTTCATTGAGTGTGCACAGTGAATCTAATTGTGCTACTTGAGATGTAATTACACAGTTGCTAGAACAGGACATCAAAATGGTACCTCAGTATTAGTGCGTGGGCCTGAACCACCTAGAGTGAAGGGCTTTCTTTTTCTTGTTCTGCTACAATAGGTACTGCTTTGATCATCTAGATTTAAAAACACATGTAAATAGGGGGAAGAGGGAGAAAAGAGAAAAAAGAGAAGAAATCAGTAAAATCAAAGCATGTATGTCTCATCTTCTTCTGTAACTTTTGTTTATTCATAGGTCAAAATTTCCTAAAATTCTATTGAATTTTTGGGGGGGATAAATTCTGACAGAGTCCTACTATGCAGTTTTCAGGCCTGAGGAGTTCAGCTTTAAGGAAAGACTATTTGGGGTCTCTTGTTTGTTATAGCTATTTAATATCTAGACAGAAACTAGGAAAAACTTGCAGCACTGATAGCTAGCTGCCTACCTGTGCTCCTGTGGCCTACGAAATCTCAAACCTTTCATGTGAAAACATTGCAGCACACAGCAAACATTGCAGACTGGGATTTAAATCATGTCTGCTGTGCCATGGGAAAGGAGAACAGAGAGACTTGTTGATCCACTCTTACATAACCATGCCATGGACAAATACGCACCTGGCATGTATAACATTTTGAAAAAGCACTAAACTCCAGGCTTTCCTTCTCAATTCTCAAAATCAAAAATGCAGAAACACTGGAGGAGAGTTTGTGTTGCAAAATGATGAACAACTAATTCATTTGTGGCTACAGGAGGTCTATGCAGGCAGGACTGTGACATCCCCAGCTGCTTCAGTTTAGCCTTACTGTCTGGAAATGCAGTCCCGGGGACCTCAGTTTGACATCTCACCTAAGAGGCCTGGTTTCTCTGAGACCACCAMGTTACCTCGCTTTGGTGCTGGCTCGGGGAGCTCTAAGTTGTGCAACGACTGTTCTGGGCAGTAAAAATATCCTAGGAGACATATTTAGCTCTTGTGGAAGCTTGTGGAGCTTCACTGAAATAAATGAACTAATTGAGGAGTAAGGTAAAACCACTGGCTTTAGTGGTTTTCATGCACGGGCTGAATGGACTGAGTGTTGTCTTCCCTTTTTTTTTTTTTTTTGATAAAATTGTAAACAAGGTGCATTTTAGGGCACAGTTCTGGCTAAAATGTTCCATCTAGCTAGTCTGATTGATGAAGTTCATCTGGCAATCAAATGGATAACTGGATAAAGTTGAGCAAAGTAGTGATGGATTATGAGCAATAACTTGTACTACTATCACTAGAAAGATGTCCCATTGGGTCAGTGCCATGAAGCAGTCAGGTAAGAGACTTTGTCACTGAGCTTCTAAGAAAAACAGTTCTGTGTTTTCATGCATTGTGTATTTTACTTGCCTACAGGTACTCAATGTGGAGTATTTAGGAAAAAGACTCGCATAGTCAGCAGGCTGAATTGATAAATTTGCTGGCATAAAATGCCATAAAGAACTTTCTGAATTAATTGGAGGTGGTAGGATGACACAGGGCATCCAGCATTCA
Source organism: Oceanodroma leucorhoa (assembly GCA_030449065.1). Classification (NCBI taxonomy): domain Eukaryota; kingdom Metazoa; phylum Chordata; class Aves; order Procellariiformes; genus Oceanodroma; species Oceanodroma leucorhoa. The sequence goes on along the minus strand of JASVER010000020.1, from coordinate 7,323,568 downwards.
AATATGTGATTCCCAGGAACAAGAAGCTGCCATGGATTCTAGCTCTTTGGATGGAAACCAAATTTTTATGCAAACCAACAAGGCATGAGCTGCGGAAACTGCTTCACTGCTTTCTTGCTGCCTGGTCTGGGTGACCAGTGCTCCAAGGGAAAGCTCCGTCAGTGGGGGCTGAAGTTTCTTTCTAGCAATGGCTGGTGAAAGCAGAGTGGAGTTTTTCTCTTTACTCTCTCTGACAAGGATTTTGCTTTGCAAGAGGCTAAGACTCTCTGCCAGAACTGTAATTATGCTCAGGTTTACTGTGGCTTATGCAAATTAAATGATGAAGACATATAGGTGTATCAGAAGAAATCCAGACTGCAGTGCCTTGGGAGTCTCAGCAGCTCGATCTTGGTCAATGCAGGGTTAGGCGGTGTGACTTTGGTGAGCTGCTACCCTTTTGTTCTCTAACTGTAGCTGGTCACTATGTTATTTTTACTGGAATTCAATTCTTCATTTTCAGGCTATTAAAAAGAACTGATTAAAAAAAAAATAATACATGAACAAAAATGTGCGAACACAGGGTTCACATTTTATAGGAATTTTGCTTTGGTTGCACTTGAAGCCACACTCTCTTCCACTTGTACACTTTCTGTTGTATACATTGTATATTCCAGTATGACTACTGCACCCACAGAAAGCTAATTTTAAGTTCAAGTGCTTGATATTCTCAGCAAAAGTGAATTCATAAAGAGTGTGCATTACCAGTATTTGTGCAAATTGTATTTTACGCTTGGCTGTGTTTCTGAGTATATTTCCTAGCCACTACAGCCCTTAGGACTGTCTAGTCTAACCTTCTGCAAAACAAGGCCAATGGTTTCTACACTGAGTTCAGTATCTTGCAATTGAAGCAGACAGCATCTTTTTATAGACATCCAGACTTGATTTAAAAGCTCCAAGTGTCACAGCATATTCCAGGGCAAGCAATTCCAATGGTTAATTACCCGCACTGTTAGAAATGTGTGTCTTGTCTCCAGTTTGAATTTTGCTAAGTTCAGTTTCCAGGCTCTGCATCTTTGAATGTGAAATGTGAAACTCTCTTGTTGTTGATTACTTATATAGCTTATCCGCACAAGAAAAGGAAACGATTCTCTGCGGTTGGTGATTAGGGTGGACAGAAGGGTGTTAGCATTCCTGCCCTTCTGCACAAGCAATTATGTAAGATGCCAAGTGGTGGCTTTTAAAGCCCTAAAAGGATAAGCCCTAGCAGGAAGTGGCAGGAGCAATAGGAGAGGCCTTGAATTAAAATAAATACATACTTTTAGTCTAGCATAAAGTAAGTGAAAGGCTAGAAAGCATCCGTTTACTGCTAAATACCAAGAAATTACCAACTTCTCTCTTCTTCCTCCCTCATTTGGGAACTCAGCATACTCTTAGGAGAAAGTCAATGTAATTTTTTTAGCATTAATTCATACGAGTTTTCCTATATGATCTTCATATGATGTGAACATTATATATGAATGATACACAAAATATGCAGAACTTCAGAGTAAAAGGCTGGTGTCTGTCCCTAGTGGGTCAGCAGCTTCTTCTTTCTCAGCTTTGTGCTAATATTTCTTTCATTGGCCTGCCTGATTAACTTCATCCAACATCTCTGCAGTGCCTCCCCACCAATCTTTTGATTATTGCCAAGGCTTAGCAGTTTCTGGAGTGATATTGTACAGCTTGTCTAGGAAACTCAATGCAGATGGAAGCTGGCTGCTATGTGTGTTACTGTTGGCAGCGACTATATATTTAGAGCAGTATTAGCAATTTCATTTTTTTTTTTAATGGGAAAACAATAGATTTACTAAGCTTACCTCTGTTTGTGAGTAACATATAGTCAGATTTTACCCTTATGTATTTAGGTAGGTACTTCAAAGACAGTGGCCAGAGAAAGCTTGAAGTCATTCAAAGTACACACTCTGATGGGGAGAAATTTGAGTCCACTTGCAATAATGGAGTTTAAGATTAAGAATCTCCATAATACTTTGGAAAGTGTTTCTGGACACTATGAGAGTATATTCTGGGAACGCTGTGAAATCGCTCCTTCCTGGGAAAGAATCACTGGAAAATGTCGCAGCAGGGACTCATCCATCCCTCCCTATCACTGGCTGCCATGGGCTACAGCAGAGCTAAGAAGATGAGGGGAAAGAGAAAAAGGGAGAGAGAAGGGGAGGGAGGGAGGAAGGAGGGAGTGAGAAAGACAGAGAGCGAGCGAGAGAGAGAGAAGTAGCTCTAACTGGGTATTACAAAGTTTTTTCTAGGAGAAAGGGAATGTGTATGGTACTGCAAGGTGTGGTCTACATCATTAAGAGGAAACATGCTGTTATAAAACTTTCCTGAAATATTTTTCCAGGTACTTCTGAAATGAGGGGGGAGGGGGAATAAAAAATCTGGAATAAAACGAGAGAAAAGAAGAGGAAAACAAAGGAGGAAAATTTTGAGGACACAGAAATGGAAAGAGGTGAACCAATTATTCCCCACTGCATATTCTCCATCTGAGCCCATGAATATGCGAGTGAATATCTGAGCAAACATTATCACTGACACAAATTTCCTTCCACAGCATATTTGTGTTGCGATGCATATGAATAATTGCATTAGTAAGGCAGGAGGTCTGGTTCCCATATTTTACATGCATCTATATTTTATCTGTGGCCATACTTTGCACTCTAATTATACGGTGCTGGAAACATCCACTTGTCTTGTTTCTTTCCAGTATGAAAAAGACCTTTTTTCCAGCTGACCCAATGCCTAAAAGAAATTGGAGCAAGGATAAAAGGTGTCAGCTCAAGCTAAGTCTGGACAAGACAGAGGCAAAAGGAAAGCATTTTAGTGAAGTGACGTAGGTCAGGTCATCTGCCATCTGGTAGGATCTCGGTGTATCGGCAGATCGCATTTAATTGTATATCTGCATAGCAGCAATTGCATCTGTCTTATCTCCTGCCCCTTTCTCTTTGATGTAAGCTTCATTACTAAAATAGATGGATGCATAGATGAGATGACATGACTACATCCTCTAGCACCCTGTTTCCCAGCTGGGGGGAACATGACGCAAGCACGTGGTGCTAGCACTCTCTGTGACTCTTGTGTTTGGCACCAGTCACAGTGTCAGGGATGCTCCTGGCCTTCAAGTCTCCAGGGACCGATGTATTGCAACGGCATCCAGATCCTCCACTGGTATAGTTGTGATCAGCCCTCTGCCAGCTGATGTATTTAAGTGGAAAACTCCTGAGAATCTGGCAGAGCATGCATCTTCTGGGCTACTCAATTTTGGAAGTCTCACCAATCCCACTCTGAGGTCAGGATAAGCCCTTGTTAATTTTTAACTCAGAGCAAACCCATTTTTGCAGATATTAGGTGAATTCACTACTGAGCAGAAGGCCAGCACTGTAGTACTTAAATATCACTTAAGTCTTATCTGAAGATTTTAATGGGACTTATTTGGTACATGATCTTGGCCTGGCCTCGGCACAAGGGTASTTTCACCCGAAATGAACTACTGAGGGGCTGACAACATCCTTTGGAAGACAACCAGCACGAAGTCATTACTCTTGGGATAGCTGTGAACTCCAGGAGAGTTAGAGAAATACTTCCTTCTTAGGCAGAAAGCAGTGTCATATAAAGCAACTAACACAAGTGCTGGGCTTACTGGCAGTGCTAAGATAGCAAAAGCAACTGAAAAATATTTACTTATGCTCAATAAGCAACATCTTCATAATTTTGAATAACGTTAATGTCTGTTSCTTGCTTATGGTTTAAATTATTTTCACAAACCATTAAAGTCAAGATGATGAAATTGTCCCATCCTGTAGAGCACATCTATTTATAGAATGGATGTGCCCTGTACCAATAAAGATATTTTAAAAGGAAAATACATTATCTGAGTGCTTTTCAACTGCGTTCTCCAGTCCTGTGCACTTGATTGTCATCATGTAGAGCCATACCAGCCTCTGGGTAGCACTTTTTTGCAATTCAGAAGATTTATGTGTCTGTTGCTGTGCTGAATGCCATTCTTTGAGTAAGCACAGAGCACTGAAACTTTCTTTTGAGGAGTGAGGGAGGAGGAGGAAAGATTAAAGCAGCTCATGTGCTTCTTACATAAAACTTGAGAAGCTGAAAAGCAATTTGATTAAAATATGATTGAAAGGATGTTCTGTGGCATGTCTGAGGCTGATGTTTTTAAATGACATAGGTGCAGTGTGGAGAAGGGGGGAGTTTGGTTGTTGATATTTCTGTTGTTTTTTTAAGGATATTAACACCTAATCTTGCAAGCTGCCCTGCAAGAAGGCCTTGTGGGACTAGTAGGGCACTGCTACAGTGAAGGAGTCCCTTTGCAGCAGTTGGTTAAGACAGCAGCCCTGAATTTGCATCCTTGGTTGAGAATGTTTGTAGTCAATTAGAAAGCTGGTTCTGCCTCACATTAGGGCTGCTCTTCATCACCCCGGGAATATAAAATGGATTTTAAGTGAGTGTGAGTGTAACTTATAACCATTATAAAGCAGCTTTGCATCTTACAGCAGTTTAAAGCCTTGGGGTGAGTGAGAATCTGGATTCCCAATGTATAAATTATGGCCAATCTGACTGAAAATTAATTGAAGATTTTTATATTTTGTAATGCTGCCACTAAGCCAACTTGAGTAAGTTAGTTACATTTAATTCAATATAGCAATTGTATTCATTAGAGCTCCTTAAACTGTACGACAATCTTCAGGTTTCAGTGTTTCGCTTTGTAAATACCTGGGACTTTTACAGACACACATTCAGAGGATCAGGTTGTTCTGTCCTTTTTTTCTATTCCAGAGTTCCTAGGAAAAGACATAGCGCAGGAGGTCAGTATGGAAAACACATTCTAGTCCATTGTTCCTTTTCATATTCACTATGCTTCTTTAAATAATACATCACAAGACACTTTATATTCTGAGAGTTTTTGGCAATTAAATTAAAGTTTTCAGTGTTTGTTCCTTGGGTATTAACCTATTGTGATTAATTATGTCACCCCTAACACCAGTCATGGTCTGTTTGTTACCACTGAGCTCTCAGTTGGCACTGATGGCACTTGAATAAATCATTTACTCCAGGATGTGTTCCATGCATGTTACCTTTAAAGTAGCAGGGATTTAATCTATACTGTTTTCTGGCCATAAAGGCAGCAAAAATAAATAATAAATCGTGGCACCTTTATGAGAACAAATAAGGCTCTACTCTTGCAAAAACAATTACACACATTCCTCTTTGTTCTTGTGTCTCTGACAATGGCATTGCTCTTGAAAAAGGAGGCAGAAAAGCATCCTGGGTATTAAACATACTGAGTATCATGTCTTACTTCAGGATCTGTTCAGCTGCTCCTGCCACTAGTATTTTTTAATACCACACCAGAGTTAAATTAGCTATATATTAGATACCTATAATACAAAATGAACATGTATATTGTTATTTTGCTGTTCCCATTTCCTTCAAGTATTGTTCCTTTCTCTCTAAACAGGCATTGGTCTGTCATGACGTTTGCTACTGCAAGAACATCTTAAAAAAAGGAGTGAGCTTTCCTTCCATTCTTTTCTTCATTTATGTTTTCTGGAAGATTTCAATATTCACTGGGATAACATCTTAAGGCCCATTGCGAAATCTGTATTCTGTAACYTCCCATTAAAAGCAATGTCTAATTAAGAACCAAAGCCTGCAGGATGAACTCTCTGTGAGAAATGACTAATTCTTGATAGCAGGACTGTGGTTTTAAGCTGTTGCCAGCATCTTGAGAACAGTTCGATGCTGGAAGCTGCTCCCAAGGGTCCTTTCTTGCAGTTTCACAAAGTACTGGCATAGGGGAAGCAGACAAGGTAGATGCTCCTCGTCACTCTGCAGAGGCTCGGGGATGTGCACACCAGCAGGGGGAGATGAGGGGATGTCTTTCCACTTCTGGGAGCCTTGGCACTGTTGCCTGCATTCAGATACATCTATTTCTTCTACACTAAGGCATTTCCACTGCACAAACTTGCAGTGCTTAATTAAAGCTATAATTCTAAACACATTTAAGCAAATCAGTGCAGTGCTCTACTGGATACATAAGTTGAGTTAAATCTGCTGCTTGCACTGGTAAATTTATAGGGACAAGCTACTCCTCCAGGTTGAGTTTTAAACCAATGCACACTTATCCACACTGCTGGGCTCTGCCTGGGCTACTGGCCCTGCAGCTGGATGCAATAGGGCAACTGGGACTGTGACCCAGCTGTGCAGGAACTAAGGCTTGGCTAATTTCCTCTAATAGCAGATGTGTCAGGCAACTCCACCAGTTGCTCTTGGCAGTCTGCAGTGCCATTTGGCTGTAGTTTTGCTTCTGACTCTCTTGCTTTTCATTCTTGTTTGCTTAGTCTTGATCCCTGGTTCCTGTCTCCTTTGTGTTATGCTCTTATACCTCACCTTGTTCCAGCCCTGACTTATCTTATAATAGGGACTCTTTGGTTTTCAAACTTCTGGCTCTATGACTTTCTGACTATGCTCTTCAGTTGGGTATGACTCTTTGTGTCTCTGGTGTCTTGATTTATTCTTATGCTGGCTTCGTTACTTGTCTCCAAACTTCATTCTAACCTGGTCTTCACCTTTGGGCTTAATAGGGTAGTCTGGAGAAAGCACGTGCCTCTTAAGAAATCTGAAACTGCAGTGTAGGAAACTTGCATTACCTGGCTTCTCAGCAGTATTGGAAAGGGGGCAGATGTGGAAGTCCCTTGAATGATTTCTCTTGAGTCTGCATGCTGCTAGGGATTGCAGGCATAACTTGTGGATCAGTTTTGCACTAGAGGCTTAATCTGAATGCAAATATTMATTCACAGCCTTAGATGACCATAGTTATGCTTCTTTTGTATTGAAACCTGTTGTAAGCAGGCCAGTTTTGGCAGGGGTTATAAGTATTTCCAGGGTTCAAGGTTATTTTCTTTCACTTGTGTTCTTTTCTTTTACTATCTGTTGACTTTTCAAATGTCAGTCAAGCTCTGTATAATTGCTCATGGCACCATTTGTTACTGTTTTCCATGTTGATTCAGCATCTTGGTATTTGGAGCTAACTGCTTTCCCTCTCCAGTATTCCAGATGCCATTGCTTGCATTTTATTCCAACATAATTCATTTTGGTATCATCCGTTCCATGACTCTCTGTAGAATTACCTATTTTGCTTTGCTTTCTAAACCAGGCATAGTATCATTAACAGTGTGTATAAATTCTGCTAAAAGCTTCAGGACCAAATCCAGAACCTGTATAAATAGCTGAGCCAAAAGCCTAACAGATGTATGCAAGGAGAAAACATGCAAAGCTCCAGAGAGGCTGACGATGCAACAGGTTAAGTGCCCGCAATGGATGCATAAAGACCACATGTAGGGAAAGGAGAGAATACATTTGGTGATGAATCATGTGGCTATATTTTGCCAGCTGAACTTTCCTTCTCCTTGCAAGCATAGCCGGAAAGCATTTGGATGATAGAAAAGAATTGTTACCTGCTACAGGCCCTTTATCTAGCTCCCTCTTGTGTACTGAGGTAGAATGTGTGGGAAACAATATGTCAAGCAAATCCTCAGACGGTGCCCCTTAATGGTGATCTAAATTGGTATATGGTCCTTTGTATAGGTTCTCTACGCTGAGTGAATTTCCTCTCTTGGATATGATGGAACCAAATGGCATGTGGAGTACTGATAAATTATATTGGCTTTCCAAGGCTAGTATACAGCACTTGCTCTCAAATTTATTTTGGTAGACAAATGTAGTTCTTTTGGAAGTTTTAGGTGCTTGTAGCACCTCAGCGCTGTGAGGGTGGGTTGTAACAGAACATTGATTCCACTATGGAGCATCTCCTAAAGACGCACTGTCAACGTAGACTAGTACGTAGTGGTTTTAATCTTGTAGATAACTATGCTTGACCAACTTGATCTCCTTCTACGACCGGGTGACCCGCCTAGTGGATGAGGGGAAGGCTGTGGATGTGGTTTACCTGGACTTCAGCAAAGCCTTTGACACTGTCTCCCACAGCATTCTCCTGGAGAAGCTGGCGGCTCATGGCTTGGACGGGTGTACTCTTCGCTGGGTAAAAAACTGGCTGGACGGCCGAGCCCAGAGAGTTGTGGTAAACGGAGTCAAATCCAGTTGGCGGCCGGTCACGAGCGGTGTTCCCCAGGGCTCAGTTTTGGGGCCGGTCTTGTTTAACATCTTTCTCAATGATCTGGAYGAGGGGATCAAGTGCACCCTCAGTAAGTTTGCAGATGACACCAAGTTGGGTGGGAGTGTTGATCTGCCTGAGGGTAGGAAGGCTCTGCAGAGGGATCTGGACAGGCTGGATCGATGGGCTGAGGCCAACTGCATGAGATTCAACAAGGCCAAGTGCCGGGTCCTGCACTTGGGTCACAACAACCCCAGGCAACACTACAGGCTTGGGGAAGAGTGGCTGGAAAGCTGCCTGGCAGAAAAGGACCTGGGGGTGCTGGTCGACAGCCGGCTGAACATGAGCCGGCAGTGTGCCCAGGTGGCCAAGAAGGCCAACGGCATCCTGGCCTGTGTCAGGAATAGTGTGGCCAGTAGGCGGAGGGAGGTGATCGTGCCCCTGTACTCGGCACTGGTGAGGCCGCACCTCGAATACTGTGTTCAGTTTTGGGCTCCTCACTACAAGAAGGACATTGAGGTGCTGGAGCGTGTCCAGAGAAGGGCAACGAGGCTGGTGAAGGGTCTGGAGAACAGGTCTTATGAGGAGCGGCTGAGGGAGCTGGGGTTGTTTAGCCTGGAGAAAAGGAGGCTGAGGGGAGACCTTGTCGCTCTCTACAACTACCTGAAAGGAGGCTKTAGAGAGGCGGGCGTTGGTCTCTTCTCCCAAGTAACAAGCGATAGGACAAGAGGAAATGGCCTCAAGTTGCGCCAGGGGAGGTTTAGATTGGATATTAGGAAAAATTTCTTCACTGAAAGGGTAGTCAGGCATTGGAACAGGCTGCCCAGGGAAGTGGTGGAGTCACCATCCCTGGAGGTGTTCAAAAAATGTGTGGATGTGGCRCTTCGGGACATGGTTTAGTGGGCATGGGTACTGGGTTGATGGTTGGACATGATGATCTTAGAGGTCTTTTCCAACCTTAATGATTCTATGATTCTATGATTCTATGTTGTAGAGATTATAGGCCTAGGCAATGGACTTAGATACGCAGATGTGAAGAATCCCCATTAATTTTTACACTGAAGGGAAGTAAACTGGAACAATTACAAATCTCTCTTAAAAGAAAAATCAGGAAAATAATCAGTTAAGGCAGCACCAATATCCAGACTAACCTCATTGCACATATTTTCCATGCAGCCATCATAATACTCAAGAGCACTCTCTAACTCCCCTTTACTTCCAAGATRCTGTCAAACTTACATTTATTACATGTGAAGCCAGAACTTCCAGAGGCTAAAAGCTAAAGCATGAAGGACAGACTCCCTGTAGTTAGAACAGTTTTTCTCTAATAATAATGATTAAAATTTTAAATGCTATCTCTTACAACCAATACTTTAAAACAGTATCTTAATTGGTTGAGTCAGTCTGCAAACATATGGTTACATTTCTAGAAGATAACCTTCATCTTGCTGCTGAAATGAAGTCCAGGCAACTTGATTGCTAATTTTTCATGGGACCTATGACAAAGTTTGGAATCTGTTAGTCTGTATGTCTTCATGAAACACTGGCTTAAAATTACTGCCTTCTCATTCTATGGGTATTTATTCCTTCTTCCACTTCAGCTGGATGCTGCTGATTTCTGGAGCTGCTGTGTGCTTAAAAAGAATTGTCATGTCTCAGCTAAAATGGAAAAGGAATGCCCATCTGAGGCAAAGAGGTGGGAACTGACTTATTTTGGACTTGAAAAAATTATCTCTCCCCCAGCTCTCACAGACCTTGTCTCCAAAATATGTGATCAGAAGTGACTGCTCTTCAGAAGGTCAGAGCTTCCAATGTATCATGCTGGGCTTCTATTCTACTAGGGGATGGAATGATTAACGATGGTACTAGGGATTGGTGATGCAAGAGGTCAAGTGTGTTAGAATTTTCCCAGAATCCACGAACTGTGTTCTTTCCATTCAAAGATGTGATCTTCATGTTCTCCTTCTACTGTTAAATGATAAAAAGGAATCTAATAGGACTCTCATCCCATGAAAAAGAAATCCCTCTATGGTAAAGGAGGTCTTTGTGAGAAAAAGCTGAAGGACCACCTGTGTAGATGGGGGAAAAGGGCAGATTAAGTAATAAGGAGTAGTAATAAGGAATACAACCTTTACTGCTAACATAGATCTGAAATATACAATTTTTCTAGTCTGTTACCATTACGAGAAAACAAAGAAGGTGTTTGGTGATTTCTCTCTCTTCCTTTCCCTCCCTCATAGCAAGGATAAGGATTTTGCAAATGCTCCTGAAACAAGTCATGGGGTTAAGATTGCACCACACCATGACAGAGTAGTCATGAGGTCTTATACCTGTGATCTGAATCTAGGCCGTATATACCTTGCAGAAGTGGCATGATAAGTGGTATTTGGCAGTGGTACTCACCTTTGTCTTATGGAAGCTTGTCTGAAAACTCCAAAAGAAGAAATTACCTGAAATGGGAATTCTACCTTGTAAAAGAAGACTAAATGCATTCAACAGTTGCATAATCAAGACCCTCCACAAGATAAAATGAAAGAACTTTACCTAGCCTGGGTGGCATATTATAATTGAAAACCTAGAAGCAAAGGAAAACTGTTAAAAAAAAGTCCTAGATACAAACATGCTGGAGTTGTGACACTGAATGTTCTTATATAGCAGCAACAATAATTATACTTTCTTGTTAAAAAATCAGAGCTGAAGTCTTGTCCTGTGACTAATGGGGGAGCAAGCGTAAGCTGGAGAGACCCAGAGTCTCTGTTACTGCAGCCTATCAAGAAGAATCCAGATGACTCATGCAAACAGCCTGCAGTCACAGAAGAACGGATCCAAACTGGTCCTCTGCGTCTCATGAAGTTGTGGCCCACAAGGTGTAGGCAATACCTGAATTTACTGGCCATACTGCATTCCTAACATGCTGCTTCTCCTTCCGTGTCCAAGCAGCGAGTGCCGCTAAGCAGCGCTGCCCAGCAGTGGGGATGAAGATGTAGGGTTTTTTCTGTCCAGATTCTTCTGTGCACTTGGTGCTTCATGAAGTATGTCTAACATATGGGGAGCCTTCTGCATACTTGTCATGKGCTTCAGGATTTGTTTGGGCATATATAAAATACCCTTGCTTGAGCACTAGCTCTGCTTCATATTCTTGTGTTACCATCGCGATAGGAATTTCAGATGGGAACTTCATTACCATGTGCCCATGGAACAAAAGGATGGTCACACCACATGGAGCTCACCATGGTTGTCGGAACAAGCTGAGAAGTCATGCTGTTGTACTGAATGTCAGTTGCATACAGTGTCTTCCCATGTTCAGTGAAAATGCCACAAGGACAGCCAACAAAATGTCCCCTAAAAATGTCAGGCAAATCAAAGCAGAGAATATGTGTCATAACTGCCATCTTATTTTCTTTGTGGCTTTCTAAAGCAATAGTATCTGCTAAGCAAGCAACTTGTACATCACCCTGGAGGGAAATGGGAAGCCAGGTTAGGTGTCTCTTGATTCTTGGCTCATCTACACAGAAGTTATTCAGCAACAACTCTGTAAACATCCCTCTTCCAGAATAGGTGTGCCCTATTTTCCTCTTTAATTAAAACTCACAGTGTTAAACTAAACCGGAACAGCTCAGCCTTATTCTGGAAATTAGTCATGAAATTAGTCAGGAATAGCTCCTCCTGAACAGCTACGTGTATAAACAAGCCCCAAATAGTATTTATGATGGGGGACACCATCACAGTTGTAAATTACTTTCCAGTCCCTCTAGAAACATGGAGTTAGAGTCGTCGTCTTCCAAGCGGGGACAACAAACAATTCACACCCCACGTTGGACTATTGCGTTTGTCCTTGCTGGACAGTTTGAGGACACGGTGGGGCTGGACGGGCCCCAGCAGCAAGGCCGAGCGCTGCAACCTGCGCCAGCCCTTTCGGCAAGTTGACCTGCACCAGGTGCGCCGGGCAAGATGGACAGTTAGGGGAGATGGATACTTTTTTTCTTTTACCCGTAATGGAGAGTCTCTTACCCGGCGGATGTGTTAGCAACCCCCCCGACTGCAGGCTGCTATTTAAGCAGTTTCCCTTTCGTGCAGGCCAGCCCGGCTGCGCGTGCGTGGGTGCCTGTGCCTGCCTGTGACCGCGCCGGGGACGCCCCCCCTCGGGGCAGGCGGCTGGAGCCGCCGGGGCTCGGCGGCTACCCGCGCCCCCGCCCCAGCGCCGGGCGGCCCGGCACGCGGGCGCGGCCACCGGGCGCGGTTCCTCGGCGTGCGGCCGCCGCAGCCATCGTGAGTGACAAGTGGCGGCCGCCCCCGCGGCCGCAGGCGGGCTCCGCCGCTCCGCCTACGGCCCCGCGCGGAACCGCGGCGGGGCGCTGCGCGGCGTGGCCCCAGCGGTCCCCACGGCGCGGGTGGGCGCAGGCGGTGCACCTGGGCGGTGCGGCAGCGCGGAGCGGGGCTACCTGACAGTGATTGGCAGCTCGGCGGCAGCCAATGGCGGCGCGGGGGAGCGGGAGCCGGGAGGGCGGGGCCGGGCGGCGCGGCGGGGCGGGGGGGCGCTGCGCCGCGGAGCGTGTGCAGCGCCGCGGGGCCGCGGCTGGTGTCGGTGCGAGTGAGGGGAGAGACCCTGCGGGGGGCGGGGGGGAAGACACGGGTCCGGATCCCGATCCAGTGCAGCGGCCGGTGGCGGCGGCGGGAGGAGCCGGAGCAGCCGGCGGCGCGCCGCGGAGGAAGGAAGCGCAGGGCTGGCCGCTGCGTGTGCAACCTGGCTGTTCCTGCTGCCCGCGTCCACTCGCGGCTTTTCCTGCCGGCGCTGCCTGACAGCCGCCCGCCGCGGGTGCTGTCGTCGGGGTCTTTGGCGGGGGGGGGTGAAGAGCGAGCCGTCCTAAACAACACGGAGGCGTGATTGAAACCGAGCAATAATTAGCTGGAGGAGGAAGAGGAGGAGGAGGAGGAGGACGGGGGTGGAGGMAGACGAAGGAGGAAGGCACCGCGAGGCAAAGCCCAGCCGAGCCGAGCCAGCGAGCGGCGGCGGGACGCGGCAACTTTGGCCGCAGCGGAGGAGCCGGAGCCGTGACCGCAGCGGCCGCCGCCGCCTCAGCCCGCGCCTGCCCTGCCCGAGCGGGGAGAGCCCCGCCGCCTCCCCGGCCGCCGGACATGTCGGAGCATAAGGCCGTTGATCCCAAGTTATCGACGACGGACAGGGTAGTGAAAGGTGGGTGCTGCGCCCCCGCCGCCCTTTCGGCCGGGTCGTCCCGCCGTGCCCTCGGCTGGGGCCGCGTCCGTCCCCCCATTCCTCGCTCCGGGCTGGTACCGCGGGGCTGCCGGCGGCACGGCCGCTGGAAGCCGTGGGCTCGGCCCGGGAGCTTGCGCCGGGCCCCGGTGGAGGGTTTGCGGCTTCCCTCGCCTGCCCGCCCGGCGCTACATTGCAGCATTTCTCCCCCTTCCTCCCCCCGCCGCCTCCCCCTCTCCGCCTTGAAGGCGCTGCACAGGGCTGGCGTGAGAGAGAGGGGGAGCCCCAGCTTCCTCACCCGCCCCAGTGCTTGGGGGAGAGGGGGGCAGGGCTCGGCTCCCTCCCCCAGCCCGCCTGCTCCTCCGGGCATCCCCCCGTCCTCCTCCGGACTGCGCTCCCGGGAGCCCCCCCCCGCAGGCTGCGCCGCCGCTTGTCACTGCCGTTCAGCTCCCCGTATGCAGCAGGATGCCTGGAAACCTCCCCGCGCCGACAGCCGGGGCTCCGCTCCCCCCCAAACCAAACCGCCCTGCTGGGGGACCGGCTGCGCTGCCCCGCTCCCCCTACGCCAGTTCCCCGCAGGGTCGCCCCCGCGGCACCCGCGGCGGGGAGAGCCGGGTCGCCCCCGCGGCACCCGCGGCGGGGATGCCGGGCGCGGGGGGGGACATGGCCGTGGGCGCAGGGGGGCGGCGGGGCGCGGGCCGCGGGCGCTGTGGGAGGTGGCGGAGGCTGCTGCCTCCTCCTCCTCCATCGCCGTCTCTTACTGACGGCCCGGCCTGCGTGGATGTGAAGTTATCCAGCAGGCGTACCGTGGCCGTGCACCCGCGTGTGCGTGCAGATGTGCGTAGGGGTGCTCGGCACAAACACGTATCGGCTCCATGATTTTTGCTCGGTTTCGAAGGTATGTGTGTGCTGCGAGCCTCGGCCGTATAAACAAATTAGGGTTTGGATTAACAACACATTGTGCCCTGCAGTACAGACCAAGGTCTTATTTACTGGGGTAGTGCCTGATTTAAATTGCACATGTGCATTTCTTGGTAGGTATGAAGCGCGTGTGTATTTAGTGGTTTGGTTTTGGGGTTTTTTTTTTAGTTCCCCCCCCCCACTTCTACAGTGACCACATAGCTGGATACACTTGGATACAGTGTATTTCATCCAGTTAGGTTGTAACCACTGTACCAATACAGAGTGTTATGGTGGAAAGCACAAACCCTAGATAGCGCATGCATCCTTCCAGAACCCAGGAGGCTGGAAATTGAAATGGCTTTGGAATATATACACTTTTGTATTTACATAAGTGTACACTAAAACTAAACACTCAATGTAAATATTATTTGGAAAGGCATGTTATTTATATTTTTGTRTTTATATTTACACTTACCTTCATAGAATCATAGAATGGTTTGGGTTGGAAGGGACCTTAAAGATCATCTAGTTCCAACCCCCCTGCCATGGGTAGGGACACTCTCCACTAGACCAGGTTGCTCAAAGCCCCATCCAACCTGGCCTTGAACACTTCCAGGGATGGGGCATCCACAACTTCTCTGGGCAACTTGTTCCAGTGCCTCACCACCCTCATAGTGAAGAATTTCTTCCTTATATCTAGTCTAAATCTACCCTCTTTTAGTTTAAAACCATTCCCCCTTGTCCTGTCGCAATAGGCCCTACTAAAAAGTCTGTCCCCATCTTTCTCTTAAGCCCCCTTTAAGTACTGAAAGGCTGCAATAAGGTCTCCCCAGAGCCTTCTCCAGGCTGAACAACCCCACCTCTCTCAGCCTGTATTCACAGGAGAGGTGCTCCAGCCCTCTGATCGTCTTTGTGACCCTCCTCTGGACTCGCTCCAACAGGTCCATGTCCTTCTTACGCTGCGGGCCCCAGAGCTGGACGCAGTACTCCAGGTGGGGTCTCACGAGAGCAGAGTAGAGGGGCAGAATCRCCTCCCTCGACCTGCTGGCCACGCTGCTTTTGATGCAGCCCAGGAAGCCCATGGCTTTCTGGGCTGCGAGTGCACATTGTTGGCTCATGTTGAGCTTCTCATCAACCAACACCCCCAAGTCCTTCTCCTCAGGGCTGCTCTCAATCCATTCTCCGCCCAGCCTGTGTTTGTGCTTGGGATTGCCCAGACCCATGTGCAGGACCTTGCACTTAGCCTTGTTGAACTTCATGAGGTTCACACGGGCCTACCTCTCAAACCTTGTTATGCCTTTTCCCCCTCTTTTTTTTTTTTTTTTTTTTTCCATCTGAATGAAATTGTAGATCTTCAGATGTTGTAAGAAATGTAGTTACAGGCATGATAAGAATTTTTAAAAAATGACTTGGGAATTCACCTTTACCTTCTAATATCTGGAATCTTTGCTGCTTGTTTAAGTAGTCAGTCTGTTATATCACACTAAGAGTAGGCTTTAGAAGCCTACTAAATAGCTATTTTTAGCTGATGCTTATCTTCTGTAGAAACAACAAATGACCATCCTATTGGGAAGACTTCTTTGTGATTATGGGGTGTGTAACTTTTTTTTTTTTAATCTGCCTTGGTCCTAACACATGACCAAATGTCCTGATCTTTGCTGTGGCAGAACTTCCATTGGCTTAAGTCAATGTTCATCATGAATAGGAATTATCTCTATATTTACAAAACCCTCAATGGTTTCAGGGTGTCTTAATGTGTTTTGTCAGTAATTGCTCTTTGCTTTTTTCACACATCTAATGTCTCAAACATCTGAAGGCACCATTTCTAAGAAAACTTAGCAATATGTGTAGTTAGATATTTTTATAATGCAACTAAAACAGAAATCAACTTTATTAAACTCAGTTAAAGTATTGAACAAAAAGAAGAAAACATACACGCTGCTTAGGTGTCCATTTCACCTGGTAACTGTTGTCTCATAATGTCAGTATTTCACTGGAGACGTGAAGATTTAACTGGTTCAGTCCTTTATTAAATATTGAAATCCTTTTAAGGTCTTAAAATAGCATCTGAAGAGGGTAGTACACAGTAAACTGATTCTTAATAGGATTATTCTTTGCTGTATCATAGGCACTTCACACTGCCTTCCTATGGACTGTAAGGAAACCTAGTAAGAAAACAATTGGTGGTAATAATAATAGAGATATGAAAAGATTACTTCGTTGTTTCTTTCTTATAGGACATGATTTGTACCTTGAGATGAACAAATGAAATAGACTTGCGATGTTAAATGGATAAGGAGTAATTAAAAAAGTAAAAAGGCACCTTGTAAACACCTATGCAAGTCGTTGGAGAGCCTTGGTATTTTAGAGAGGAAAAACAGATATTCTGATGTTGGTGAGATGTAACCTGTGAAAACAACTTTTTATTTTTTTAAGTTAGAATATCATATAAAATCTTACTTGGAAAGGAAATGTTTTTAGAGTATGGATGTAGGCTCTGGATTAAACTCTCTTCTGTTTTTTGCTTGTTTTTATTGTGTTTGGTTGGCATTTTTTTAAACCCTTTCCATTTGCTGGTGCATGACAGGAGGTGTCTCCTTCTAACAACAGTTCTGGGCTGGCTGGTGAAAATCCTGGCTTGGCACCGTTACGTAACAGCGGGGTGGGTTTGGGGGGGTTACGGTTCCAGCAGCTTCGTGCAGATTGCTTGTGGCTGAGAGCTGCCTCTTCGGGGACTTGCTGTGGGCTTTTTTTTTGTTGTTGTTGTTGTCTTCTCATGCTTCAAATCCTCAAATATGCTGAGAAGTGGGGTATTTCCATAGTTGAGGACTTCATCTCGCACTCATTTTGCTTTGCTTATTGAGTTTTCTGAACTGTGCTTAAGCTGATTTGAATCAAAAATAAAAYGTGCTTTTGGGAGAAGAGAAAAAGGCTCAGGAGCCCCTAATGCTTATAAGGTCCTGGTCTTCTCCCACCTCTGTTATGCAGCTTGTGCACAATTACATTTGACGGTTGGAGTGAAATTTTTGGATCTGACACTGTCGTGCAATGAGCAGCGTAAAGAAGAAATTCAAGTCTGCGTGTAATGTTAAGTTTTCAGAAGCAAGTTAACTCTTGGTAAAGTTCACAAAATCATGTTCTGCTGAGTTCAAGGGAAAGAAGATCCTGTATGTGAATCCAGAGGATGCAGTTACAGTTTGAGAAGTACTTTTTTGTTTTAGTCTTGTGCTCTCCTTAAGGTGGCACGTATGTTATGATGCAACTTAGGCAATTCACCTTTACTCTCTGGATTTTGTGATCCTGTAGCAGAGCAACACTTTGAATGGTCTGTTGACTGCAAATAAGATAACCTGTGCATTCAGAGGTTTGCAGGATCAAGGCTCAGGACAACTAATGGTTGCAGCAAATGCTGACAATGTATTTACAAATTGAAATTCCTTGCTTTTTTGTTAGAGGTATGACGCAGCCTTCTCCTGGACAGAACTGTCTCTAAGTTCTTGTTCTCCTTCAAGACTGAGAAAGCTACTCCTTATCCACACTGCTTTTAACTCCTGAGACTTGCCAGCCAGAGTGTGGGCTTGGTTGTTCTTGTGAAGGTAGGAATACCTGTCCAGGAAAAACTGGACTGAGGATACTAGCTCATTCCTCATGGGTCACATAACAGCTGTCTGATGTCAAGAGCTTTTGGTCACTACTGACATTCGCAAGATTTTAACCCCACTGACCTGGAGGGAAAAGCTGTGTATCGTGTTACTTGACCTCCTCAAAATATTCAGTGTTGCATTACTGCCTTCTAGAAATACTGCTCTAAAGCAGTGTAATCCTAAATAAAAACTTCGAGAGTGAACTGGAGTAGTCATACAAAGAAGTAAAGGCAGTATTTCTTGGAAATCTTGCTGTTAGCTAGGCACAATGATTGTTTTGATTCTTCTGAGCAGGTCAGATGGTTATGTGCTTTTGAGTGGTTTGTTTGTAGGGGTTTCCCCCCCCCCCCTTTTTTTTTTTTTTTTTTGAAGAAAAGAGGAGTTTTAATGAAATCCTTCCATCTCAGCTGTTTAGATGGGCTGCTGCCATGGCTCATGAACTTGGTGTTGGCAATCTCCTTTCCTCTTGTGTGTTGCATGTGGAGGTGTACACAGTTATATCAACAATTGACAACACCCAAAAACTACACACCAGTCTCTGCTGTCTCTGAATTTCAAACCGTGTCATTGTTAATGGTCTTCTAATGTTCAGGCTGTCGGTTGTTGGTAATATAATATGAATGCCAGCTCATGATCAATGTTAGCCATCAGTGTTAATTTCAGATTTGTGAAAGGTAAAATTGCTGTCAATAATGGGAATTAGCAATGAAGTTTAGAGTTTCCATTAGTCCAGGGAGACTTGTGTGTACTTGCCAAAGGCTTGTGCTCCAGGCTGGAATTCAGCATTGGTGTATTGCAGAAGCCTGCCTCTGTCTCTCTGTGAATCAAATGCAGTTTTTCCAGCGTAGATGTATATTGCAAGTGCTGGGCTGCCCTTCTGTGGTTTTCGAGTAATTGTGTGATGACCTGAATATCAGTAGTGTTGGTGAATYTGGTATATATTTTGGTGTAAACTTGAGTGTTGGGAAATGTATGACAGGGCCAGTGTTACTTGGATAGTCATAGCTGTCTAATGACAGTAGATTAAATGGTTATGTGCCCCTCTTCTGGGGGTGCTGAAGATTCAGTATCTGCCTGATCCTCATAAAGGAAAGGAAGGAGTTCCTTTGTAGCTGTTCCTATTGGCATAGGAAAGCTGACTCTATTTTTCTTTTAATTAATTTATCCTTGTAGTACTTAGGAATGTACTCGCTTGCTCTGGGGAAGCCTGCATCTGGGTTTGAGGAGTGTTATTAACTGGAGAATCCACCTTCAGCTATGTCAGAAAGATGGCACCGGTACAGCTGGGGATTATCTGCTCTCCTCCATCCACTTTCACCTTCCTTTGAAGGGATGGGTGTTTCTCCACCTCAGCTTTGTTAACTCTGTAATCACAGATCCCCTGGTACCTTCGTGAAGCAAGCCATATGAGATGCAGCTGAGAGCAGAAAACAACTGAATATGCTTGCATAGGCTTTATGGCTACTTAGGAAAGAAAATGAGGTTGGCTTGTTATTTTCTTATATGTAACCACTCTGTTCTTATCTCATGGTCAAAACTAAGTTAATACTTGTAAGACCAGTGGATTCTGTCAGCTGGATGCTGCTTGGGTATTGCAGTTTTTTGTGTGTTTCTTACACTGTATAAACCTGTATATATGTGTGATGGGTGTATAACACTTGTAAAGGATTGTGAATGTAGTAATGAGAAACTGAAACAAAACCAAAGTACAGTGCTTGACAGTTATGCTTGTGTAATAAAGTTGGTGATTTATTTAGATTTGTGAACTCACTGAGCCTCTTAGTCATTAAATTCATTTTGTAAATAAGGCCTTTAGTGAAACAAGTCTTTTGTGTATAGGCATAGGGAAAATATCATGCTCACGCTGATGGGTGTCTTTCTGATGTAGTTATTAATGCACTGCATAGGTGGGAGGCTTTTCTCATGCTCTGTGTTATGGAGGTGGCTTGCTGAGTGTGCTGAGTCTCAGGACTGATACAAGGTGAGGGACAGAATTGCCTCATTTATGCGTTAAAAACCTTTTGTATGCTTCTGAATTCCACATTGGCTAAAGCTGTCTTATGTTACCTGCTCTTTTTGGCTGAGCCTAACAAGAGAGCTGGTGCTTTTGATACCACTGGTGGTGGTGAGAAACTTGAAAGAGGAGTTCATGCTGGATGTTATCAGCACTTAACTTCATTGGAAAATATGAGCCAGTTGAGGTCATTTTCCATAGGGCGATATTGTAGAGAACAGTTGTTTCCTCTCTGCTATCCATTCCCAAATTCTACTTCCATTGCATACATCCCACTTAGAGATGGTAGATGTTGCATGGTTATGCTTGCTTTTCTGTGCAGGTTATGACAGGAAGATCAAATGGAAAATATGTTTACCTTTGGTTACATAACTTGATATTTTAAATTATTTTTTTGTAGTCCCATGACTTCCAGAACTCTCACATTCCTTCCCGTCTGGTATTTCTAAAGAGATTTTCTGTCAAAAGTAATTTTGGGTAATGTCAATAAGTGAGTACCTGTAGCTTGGATACTCCAAACTCATCTTCTTTTTTTTTTTTTAGTTTCTTCTATTTTACTGAGTGGCTCCTACTTAAAGTACAAAAGCAGGACTATAATTGAAATTTGGTACTCCATGTAGATATGAATATTAATTAGTCCAAGGTTTCCCAGTAATGTTGAAGCAGCATGTTTTGGGGGATAGTTCCCTCTTTATAGCTTTAAAGAATGTGGATAAAAATACTTCCTTAAGAGTATTTTAAGATACAAAGATACTGCTTAACACTTTTCTCAAGCGTGCCATAAAAGAAGCCACAAGTTTCTGAAGTAAAAGCCACTTCAAATCATCTTCATGAAAAGGTGCCGCCTTATATTCTTTTGTATGTGGTTTCACGAGTCAAATGCAAGTTACAATTGCATAATGTTTCTTCAGTTGAACACTTAAATAATTTCCTGCTCTGATAATCAGTCATTTACCTTGACTTTCCCTCATAAAAGATCATTTTATGGCTACTCAAATCAATAATGGTGGAAAGTATCATCCCAGTTCTGAAAAATATTACAGCATATGTGCAGCTGTAAGTGCGTGGCTCATTGAGCGATCTGCCACCCAGATTGTAGATTCTAGGTGTATTATTGCTGGAGGTTGTACCCCAGGTACATTCTTGTTGTTTTTCTTTAATTATTGAATGGAGGAAGAGATGGAGATCATGTGTGGAGAAACAGGGAGACAATAAGTGCTATGATGGTAAATTTTACTTTTAAAGATAAAAATCTGAACTACTTATTCCTACCCTACTTACTCCTCCACCAGAAAGCTGCTACTGTTGAAATAACACCTCCAGAGTAGTACCTCCTTGACAGTCATTTACGTGCATTTTAAACTGACTATGATATCTATTTTTATAAGCGAGGTTAGGCATGTTAATGTTGATATGGCAACACTGTTGTGTGAGGAGAACATAACTGTCTTATTTAAGATTGAATTATGATGCCAACACCATCTCCAACTAATAACATTTATGTTTGGCGCTGGAGAGGGGAAGGAACAGAGTGGAGAGGCACAAGAGGTCAAAAATGGTGTTTTTAGTTAAATTTAATTCCTGGGTGTCTGGGGGTTGCATGTGCTTAAGGTGTAGATGGAAATCTTTCCTTTTAGGGTGTATTTCATGCAGTTTTTGAAAATATTTAGTTTGAGGATTATCTACCACTTAAACCTCTTTCTACTTAGAAACAAAGCTGTGCTGTACTGAACTTCTGTTGCAGCTTCCTTTTGTTTTTGGCGAGTTGTTTGGKKTTTTTTTAATACTTTCTACCTCTTGTGTTTCAATATGCCCTTTCTTTTCCTGTCTATTCCTTTCCTGCATTTCTGCAAACTTTTCTCTCCTTATTGCTCTCATGCTTATTGCTAAGTATGTTGAGCAGCCTAAGTGCTGCCTGGTAGCTGTGATTTGGGTGCACATACCTAGTGCAAGAGGTTCACTGAACACTGAGTCTTTTCTTTGGTGCATCTATAGGCATCCGTAGGTGCCTGGGGAAGCACGTGATAATAGGGGAAGTATATTCTGCCTCTTCCTCAGACTTCTGTTGTAATTCTGCAGCCAGCTGCTGACTCTGTAGCTTTCTTTTCAGTGAATAGCTCCACTATCAGTGTGCTGCTCGAGCTCTACCCCACTTGTCACAGAAGGATGTCTCTATTTTGCAGTTCAGCTGCTGCTTGCAGGTTGCTTAGCAATAACTTTGAAAACTCACAGCGTGACTGCTAGTTTTAACTCATGTAGTTTGCAGAAAGCTCTGAGGGCTAGCATAGACGGTGGTGTTTTTTGGTTAACTTGAGAAGAGAAGTGGTAGAAGCACTCATGCTTTGGTGTCTTTGCAACCAGACACAATTTAATTGGCAACTGAAGGGAAGATTTGGTGAAGCTGGTAGTGCTTGAAAAAAACCTGAAGTTCACCACAGATGAGTGAACTTTAAAGCCCCCACCTTAAACTCTAAGCATAAAAGGTGCAGAACCTAGTCTGCAAAGGCAAAACTATGCTAAAATATGGTTGCATTAAATCTTCCAATAGTAGTAGCTCTTTTTCCATCTTTCAGATGGGCATATATAATAAAATAATTGAAGTCTGATGCATTACAGGGCTTTCAAAATTGAGAATTGCTGTAATGGGACTAAACATGTACTGATGGATACAGGTATCGGTATAACAATGCCAGTATTCTACACTATATTCTTTTTCTCCATCTCATCTTTTAGAGGCATGCAGCTTAGGCATTTTATTGCATCAGATTCATGTTGGCYGAAACACTTTCCTTGAGTCACCCTGACTGTTGCACAATGTAGAACTGATGGAGTGGAGCAAAAAAGTATAACTAACGTGCTATGGAGCAAATTCTGCTATAATGTTGGCTCTGGTGCTTGCTAATTATACAAAAATATCAAGCCTGTACAGTGTTGCCACAAGAAGGGAAATGCACTTTGAACTTCTGATTGGAATGGTGAAAATAACATGTGTTAATAATGGGTTACGCAGATGTGATGCTGCAGACAGTCTTTAACACTCACTCTGGGCATTGTTCAACAGGCTTAATTAATAGAATCCAAACTACAGGTTTTTGGCCTAATTTAGTGTGTGATTAGATTTTAATTCTTAATTTAAGCTTTTGTGAGTGTCTTTGAAGGTAGGTTGTGTAATTTTTTTTCTTTTTTTTTTTTTTTTTTTTTTTAAACTTGCTGATAGAGACAGCTCAGTAATTGTGTGGCCAGATAAAGCAAAGTTCCTGAGTTGTTCATGTTTTGAAGTAACCTTTATTTGGAAAGAAATCCTCTGTAATCTAGATAGATGGCCCAAAGTGAGAAGAGGCGGCTCACCTTCTAACATGTTTTCCATTGCTGTTTGGTTATAAGTACATGTTTAACAATTATTTCTCTCTGTCTTTGGATAAGGAAGCTTCGTTTTTATCATTCTTTTGCTATGGCTGTATTTGTTACTTGTTATCGAGTTGCAGACTGGTTCCTGTGAAGATGGGTGTATGCTGTGTATGATTAGATGGTAGTCTTTCTGAAGTGTTTGGAATTCCTTTGGAGGTGTTTTCTGTTCTGAAGTGGAGAAACTGGTAAAATGAATGGTAGTTTTCTTAATAAATTAGTGATTTCTTTGATAACTAGGAAAAAAAAAAAAAGCAGTGCAGCAGCTTGTGACTTCTTTCTAGTCTATAGTTCTRTATGGGTAATTTTGGAGGGGAAGGCACATGGCTGGAGAGGAACATATACTCTTGTATTTTCTCTAGAAATGACATGAGATTACTTGAAATAGTATGTTCCAGGTTCTGTGGAGATTTTCTGTGGGAATACACGCTAGCTTTTTCTCCATCTGTCAAGGAATAATGYTCCAGTAGAGCGCTGTATCTGAAAATTCTTTCTGCATCTATATATGTGGGTTTTTTCTACTTCAACCTTTTCTTTGCATTTGTGTTTTTGAATCCTTATGAAAAATCTGATTTGGTTCAGATATAATACAGTTAACAACAATTAAAAACTTCTAGATGGGGAAGCCCACCCTGTTGTTGGGCTCCAGAGAGAAGGTGTCTCATCATCCACTTTGGACTTGAGATAGTTTTACTCAGCACACCTCTTTTCAACAACAAATTTGGGTTTTCCTGGCTGAATTCTGCTTTTATTACTGGAAAAGACAATTTTAGTAATTTAATACCTTTTATTTACCATCATTTTTTAAGCAGTTTAACATAATTGACAATTTGAATGAAGAACCATTCATACAAAATCCCTTCCTATCCCCCCAAACACAAAAAACAACCCATGAACAGAAATTAAAAAAAAAAAAAATCAAACAGAATTTAAATAATTTTTTAGTCTTTTTTCTATGATGCTTGCCAAGTTTTGGTTTGATGTAGATTACAATGGTCATACTGTGTTACAATCTTTGAAAAAGTGCAACTGGTCATTAGCTGCAGTGACACGAACAGCTGTAGTATTTTATGATAACAGCTGGGAACAATCTAGTTCTCTTCAATAACTTTCTTTTATTGTTCCTTTCATGCCATTTTTAAAATGAGAGAGCGAGATTATTGTATTTGTTCTCTATTTTACACTAGGGATCCCTTCATAGACAGTGGTGGCAATTAGGTATCAAAATACGGCGTTGCTGTTTGTGACTTGGAACATTTCCCTCTGCAGGACCTGTTTCATAACCTGCTGAAATCTGCGGGAGTTGGAGTCTTTTCATTAACTTGAGTAAACTGTGAATCAAGTCATCATCCTAGGATTTATAATTTTGGCCTTCCTTGTCAGTGCATGATTTCTCTTTGGTTTAAACTGCTTTGTTATGTCTGATCTTATGCAGCTTAGGACAGGACAGCGTTAGCTCTTATTTTAACACTGAGCAAAGTGCACTTCTACTTTGCAATGCTCGTATTTAGCAAGTGAAAAGGGACCTGTCTGTTTGTAGGTGGCTGGTTTCCCAAGAAATAGTTTGCTGTTCTGTTGCTGTGTCTTCAGAAATGTAGTCTAAAATGTTTTCCATGTGTGTATGTATGGTTGTTTTCTATCATTGGAAAAACAAGTAGCAGCCTTTCTCATGTATAAATTTTTTTTCTGTGTCCCCTTACAAATGAATTTTCTTCAGTAATGAACACATCTGGGTTGCCTTAAATAAAATCTGTTTAACTTATTTTTCTGGTGTAATAGAGTAAGTCTTAATATTAAAATCACACTGGTAGTACTAAAGATGTACATACCAGATCTGCATAGGAGCATTATTTTTTTCCCTGAGAGACCTGCTGTTCTGTGTCGCACAAGTGRTGGTGTCTGTGGTTACTAGAGGGAGCCTAATGGCATAACAAGGTATATTGGGGGTACAGCTGGGGAGTTTGGGAAGAAGAAATGAAGAGCACAGTGGGCAAGGGTGCGTGTTTTCAGTGCAGTAAAGAGTTACTTAGGGAATTCTATCTAGTTTAGAACAAAAGCAGAGAGCTGTTTTAGGACTGCTTTGCCTAATGAGTTATATTGGCTCAAGTGAATATCTTAGAGCTGTCTGTGCAGCGGGGTGGGAAGCTGTGCGGTAGCTACAGGGGAGCTTGACTCTATCAACAAGCAGAGAACTGGCAAAGGCAGTTGGTGAAATTTTTAGTTACTCATATACTCTGTGTGTGTAACACTAAGTTCGGTTTAGATTATCAGTGAATGATCTTTCTGCATCTTTTTTAAGAAAAGTTTCCTGAGATAAAGTGCTTATACTTTCTGCTAACTGTAACAACTTTAAGCTGTTTGTCTTTACATTATTAGTAATGAGGAGGGGAAAATGACTTTAAGATGCTATCTTTTGAGCATACTGAGATGAGGTTACTTTTGGTAGAGGGAGGAAAAGAGGAGTGAACTCAAAAAACCATATTTGTACTACAAAAGGGGGTGAACCTGCATTCATTTCAGTTGGGAGATTAGTTTTAGCTTCTGCACGGTTGAGTACCTTAGCAGATATGTGGTTTTTTTTACTTTATCATTTAACCTTCTGCTCACCACTCCACTGGAGAAATAGTGTATCCTTAATTTTTATAAATGATGTATCAAAGTCCCTTTCTCAGTCACTCACAACTAGAAAGTATGAGCTCAGACAACTTCACAGAAGCACAGAATGGTTGAGGCTGGAAGGGACCTCTGGAGGTCATCTGGTCCAGCCCCAGCTCTCAGCCTTTCCTCATAGGAGAGATGCTTCAGTCCCTTAAATCATCTTAGTGGCCCTTTGCTGGACTCTCTGCAGTTGCTCCATATCTCACAGTTTCTGTGTGAAATTTAAATGTAAATAAAAGTTAATTTATATATACAAAGAACTTGCACGTTAGGGAGTAGCACACTTTTACCCTTTTTAACAAGGTACTGCTGTTTCCCTGGAGCTCTGAATCTCAGGTGACGCCTACTTCACATGTAAATACTGTCTGTTTACTACATAGAAGATGAGGGATATCACTGCCATTAAGGAAAATGACAGTGCTTAAATGCTTGTGAATTTTTTGTACAGTATTAACCTCACATCTTGTATCCTATTGTCACAGACAATACTTCACTGTAGGATATTGTTTGTATAACCTAGGCTAATCTTAGAAGTACTGCCAGTCAGAAAGATACTCTGCAGATACCTTTTTGGTTATAATCCAGTTGCTATGGCTTCTGAATGTATGTTATACTCTTTTTTTTTTTTTTTTTTTTTTTTTTTTTCTCCTCTTTCCCTGCCCCTGATTTATGGGAGTTGAAGGAGACAGAGGCTTTTATAGGTCATCTTAGAGAATTTGCCAACAGCCTCCTGGGCTGCATTAGGAAAAATGTTGCCAGCAGGTCGAGGGAGGTGATCCTTCCCTTCTCCTCAGCACTGGTAAGGCCATACCTGGAGTGCTGGGTCCAGTTCTGGGCTACCCAGTATGAGAAAGACACYGATATGCTGGAACCAGTCCAGTGCAGGGCCACAAAGATGACATGGGACTGGAGCATCTTTCATATGAGAAGAGGCTGAGAGAGCTGCGGCTGTTCAGCCAGGAGAAGACAAGGCTCAGGGGGATCTCATCCATGTGTATAAATACCTGGTGGGAGGAAGTGAAGAAGGGGGAGCCAGGCTCTTCTCAGTAGTGCCCAGTGACAGGGCAAGAGGTAATGGGTACAAATTGACAGCTGTCATGCTAAGTGAATTTTCTGGTTTTCAAACACTGGGACAGGTTGCCCAGGAGGGTTGTGGAGGCTCCATCCTTGGAGACATTCAGAAGCTGTCTGGATGTGGCCCTGGGCAGCTGGCTCTAGATGGCCCTGCTTGAGCAGGGGTGTTGGACCAGATGACCCCCAGAGGTCCCCTTCCATCCTCAAGCATTCTGTGATCATCTTTTACCGAACTCTTTTAAATGGATAATTAAAATGCTGTTTATCAACTCACATACCTTTTGACCAAACATGAAATACAGAAATCTTCCTTGAAAAATGAAAGGTTATGTCTGCTGATGAGGTATTCTACAGGAAGAATGCTTTGTGTGATTATGAGGATCCACCATACAAATACTTATTTTAAAATAGCAGCAAGATAAGTTGCATTGGGAAATTATATTTTTTTTTTGACGCATCCATGTGTAGCTGGTACTGTTGCTGGCAAAACATTTGCACAGATCACTCTTGACAAGTTTCAGAATCTCCTGAGCATGTATGGCTCCAGAGTTTGGTGTAYCTTGAAAGCAGGGACAGATAATATGCCCACTGTACTTTGCTTTTGACAACTGTAAAACAAATGGAAAAAAGCTTTTATATAAATCTTTCATAGTTATTACGAACGCTTGTGACGTGACCATCAGAAAGGTCCATTTTCTAATTACTGGAAGGAAGTGGTTGTCTTTTACTAGTCCTTGGTTCATCTGGTTTTTCCATAGTGGCATGACAGTTAAAACTGAGGGTGATGGCAATTGTCTTTCAGCTCCAATACTCTCTGGTKTATTTTTTTTTTTGCTGCTTTCTCATGCTTTTTTATTTTGCTCTGAAGATGCACATTGCCCTGTAAAGCTGACTAGCAAATACCTGAGTATTGCACGTGTAAAAGTAAAATCAAACCTGTGATAAGGGGATCTTTTGATGTGGGTGACAGGGAATGAAAATAAGCTTTTGGAAGAGTTTGAGTGTGACAAAAGTATGCTGACTGCTTCAGAAAAGTTAGTAGAGCTACCACACTAGAAGTTTTTAGCAAGTTCTCTAGGTGGGATCACCTACATGGATAATTAATCTGGATAATGGAGATAATTTTTTTGTAGTGAAAATGCAGCTTCCAGGGTTGCTCAGTTGACTAGATACATTTGAGGAAAATGATASACAGATACTGTAATTTAAAGTGTGAGTTGCCTTGTGCTCATATAAATCATACTGTATAATAAAAACCTGGGGCATACATACATACATACATCCCTATGAAAGAAGTTTAAATGCATTTACTGTCTTTGCAACATAGTGAACAACAACTGGGAAGAGGACTTGCTAGTGCAGCTAATAAGTCTTTGGCCTAATTATTTGTAAGTAGGAAAGTGTATGTCAAAAGATCCCTTGTTCTGGAGAACTTCTGGTTGCAAAAAGGCAAGTAGAATGTTGAAGAGTTGCCTTAAAGATACTTAAAAACAGGAAAGAAAAAGCGAGGTTGAACATAGATATCATGACCTGGAAGGCTGTTCCTGGCAATGATACACATCAAAGGAGCTGAAGAGGTTCTTTGAATAAATGGAAATGAAGAGCAAATGAGAAAGCCCAACAACCTGCRGGTGCTGTTAATAGCATATGTTCACCTACCTGAAGCATGAATGGCTATTCCAGGAATATCTCTTCTAGCCATGCTGCAGGGCACTTCTTCCTAAGCGGCTCTGACGGTTACGCCATCGTCTCCTGCTCAGGTACAGGCTGTGCAAAAAGAAGGCTTTTTAGCACAGTGGGCAYCTGTCATAGTCACAAATAAGTCACCAGAGAAAATTGTTTCTATGGATTATATTAATGAAAAACTTCTTGAGAGTGACCGTGGAGGAAAAGTTGTTGTACAGCTATTAAAATATGTCTTTATGAGGGAAGATATGTGATGCTGGGATTTGTTGAGAATCTACTGTATCCTGATGCTCTGATATATTGGGCAAGATTAAAAGCTGACTTCAGTTTGTGCCATGTTTTATCTGAAACGATGATGCAAGCTGCTTCTAATAAATAATTTTATGAGCAAATATTAACAAATTACCATGGTTTCGTAAGGCTTCTAAAATTTTTGCCTGAAGTCTTAATATAACAAAGCTGGCAAAACTAAACCCTGGTTCTATCATGATTCCCAGAAAATAAAGGGCTGTGTGAGGGCAGTGGATTCTTCCCATGCCTTGATACAGGGCCAGAATTTTAATGGCCTTCCTAAAGGTTTAGCAGAAACATTTTTGGCTTCAAAAATGCAGGTTTTATCTTTGTTCAAAGATAACTGGTGGCAGTAATAATACTTTTTCTAATGTGCAGAGCAGCTGAGTGAACTTGAAGAGTCAGTGAGATCAGATGGACTGTCTAGCCAGAGAATGCTACAAAATCCTTTCACAACTGTGTTTTAACTACAGAGTGAATTACCTTTGCCTAAGTTTACATTAATCCAGTACCATGGATTATCTTGGTGAAAACCATTCCTTTCAAAGTGTTCCCCTTCCCTCCTGAGCATCAGTCTTAGAAAAGCTACCTCTTTTAAAAAGCATAACAGAGCATTTATAAACAGTAGTCTATAAACATGGGAATAATACATGGCAACCAGTTCATTGCTGGACTCCTTGTTGAAAGCAATTCTTTTTTTTTTTTTATTTCACCTTCTGGACATGCAAAATCATATTGATTATTATCTGCCAAGCTTTGTCAGATTTATTTTAAGTAAGGTGAGTCTTCTGAAAATTTCAGGGTAGTAGGGACCTAGGGAGGAGCAGGCTGGGTTAGCTCTAAAACTTTCCACGCTGTAGGAGGCTGAGAAAATAACAGGCTGAATTTATTACTGGTGCAGTACACAACAGCAGTCAGAAAGGATGCTGCTCGGAGCTAGGGAAAAACACAAGTGGAGTTTGAATCACCTTTCCTTTTCTGCATCAGCATTTGTATGAAGCTTATCCTTATGCCTGCTGTCTGCTTTGCTGCCATATTACTAACAATGTAAATATTTTCTACAAAGCTAGGAGGCCCTGCTTTTGCATTTTTGAGTTAAAGAAGAAAGTGGCTTTTGTACTAGCTCACCCTGGAACATTCTACTTGGGAATTGTGCTATTGAGCGTAAACTTTACACTTAAGTAATTCAAAGGAGAAATCTTCTCATTTGGTATTAACTTCACTAGTGAGGAGTGCCAAGTATGATAAATGGACCAAAGAAGATAATTAGTTATTTGTATTTGTGTATCTGCTGCACTGTAGAAGTCTCCGTCAAGGGGCTGATTTCTCTTGAAAGAAACCACCAGAAGAAAACAGGTCCRTATAGGTAATGTGTTTGTACGTGGCAGGACTGTAATATCCTACAAACCTCTTATTGAGATCAACAGGTGCGTCCAACCTCTACTTCAGAACTGGAAATAGAATAAGTTTGGATGTCTGCTATTGAACGGTAAATTCCAGGCATGCTACTAGTTTGTTTCTGATAGAACAGCATCCCCAGTCCGTGTATGTGTACCCATTTCTGGTTCACTGGCGCTGCAGCAGAAGAGGCAGTATTTGAACCAGAACCAGAGTATAAGGGAAAGGTAAGTGTTAAAAGCTTTCTACCTGAAATGCCACCAATTCCCTTTTCAGCCTTTAACTTCCCGTTTAGATGGGGAAATAACTGTGGGCAGTTGTGTGGCCAGGTAGGTCTTGCAGAGGTAGTAGCATTAATATTTTGTGCTATGTACTGGTTAGATTTTGATGCTTTAGAAAACTTTTTGCCTTTTTTCACCTCAGAAAAGTCTTAAGTCCCAGTTGCTAAATCTTACTGAAAATGAATGAGTTTGTTCTGGAGTTAACCCAAATGAATGCCTTTCGAGTCTTTTTTTTTTTTTTTTTTTTTTTATAAAAACAAAACCAAGCAAAAACCCCAAAACAAAACCAAACAAAAACTCAACAAAAAATCAACAAACACCTTAGAAAAATGTATGCATCTGTACATGACTCTTTTTTTGTATGCAAATTTGTACTCTTCATGAAAAAGAGGATGTTTTCTTGCTTTGGTGACCTAGCTGCTTTAAAACCTGTGTTAATATGGCCTGTCTAATGTCATACCCTTCTATACCAAGAAAATTGTGATGACTGGAATGCATGTCATCAACTTCGGTAATCAGGGTACTTGAAATATTTACAATACTGTGATTACTGTAAAACTTCTTCTATACACACACACACTGTAACTGCCTTATATATTTTTGCCTTTCAACTTAATGTCCTGGTTTGTCTCCTATTCTTGCTTTTTGTTTTTTAACTCAAGGTGTTTGGCAAAAATGAATAAAATACGAACTTCTTTGTCTCCCGTCTGAGGTTTGCCATGTAGACGCTTATAAAATATCCTAGTGAAATGAGCAGGAGGAAGGAGCAATTGTGCAAAGTTTAAAGCTTTTTGCAGGCCAAAAGCAAACCCTCAAGCATCTACTGAAGCTGCCAAATTTTGTATCAGGGGGGTGTCTRTCAAGAGACAGTATCAGAGGGTTGTCTGTCGAACCTTTTAATGCATCCAGAGAATGGAATTGGCCGGCAGGGGGATAAATCCTGGAAAGGCCTCTGTTTTTGGAAGGCCACCTCAAATGGCCAGGACCAACCTATGAATAACTGCCCACCTGTGTTACTTTCAGTAGGTACGAGATGCGGAGGAGTTTCAGTGCAAGACTCGGCAGTCCGATACATAGTTCTTTTCTATTGCGTGCAAGAGCTATGAACAGTTTGTGCCATCCTTGGTTGAAAAAGCCAGTGCATTGTAGAAGCAATTTCTACTTCTTGTTTCAGACCCTGATAGTCAATCCAATGGGAAATAAAAGGTAGCCCAAAACTATTACAGCTGTAATATTTCCTGCATGATGGGCAAAGTTCACAGGAAACCTTCTAAACCCTGAATTACAGACTCATTTAATTGAATCTCATATTTTAAACTGGGCATATCTTGGATTGAGTCCAGGGCATGAAACTGGAGAGGATTTGGTGGCACTAATAGATGATGTTCTCCTGTAACTGGATTGTCAGGCATCTGTTGCCTGCCCAGGAGGAGGCAGCATGAAAAAACGTGCCCACTCAGCAATAGGCAAAGAAACTTCCCTCTTGGATTGCTCCTTGCTGAGGATCTTATAGATTCTTTTATGCTGGAGCCTAGAGCTCCAAAATGAGGCTTTTGTAAGTCATTTTGCTGCTCAGGGACAAGGGAAACATCTACAGCAAGAGGATATGGGTTTTGCTTTATTGCTGGGCTGAAATTGTGGAATGAAGTACTTTTTCCACTGGGATGAAGGGTGGTCCTAGATCTTATGCTCTGTGCACCTGTGTAAGACGTATTTATCTTTGACCTTTCCTTTTCTCATGCAATCTATTGTCTGTTTAAAAGCTGGGTGGTTTGATGTAACTCCTGCCAAAGTGAAGCTCTCTTTTTGCTTGCCCCTCTCTCTGTGGAAAGGCGAAGAGTTCAGACCTCACATTGCAGATGCTGATGATTGTTGTTTAATTCAGTTCAGGTTCCCAGGCAAGAAGGACTATGTAAGAACAAGCAGTGAAGAGAAAACAAATATTGATAGAAACAAATCATGCCTGCATATGTGGCCGTGTAGCTTTTGTCTTCCTTCAGAGCTGAAGACTTCTCTGTTCATGCTTGGCTGACCACCTGGCCTACACTGCCGGGCTGTGCAGTCTGCCTTCCCTAACAGGTTTTAACAGTTTTTTTTTTTTTCCACCTCTGTCTGAGAATTTTCCATTTTGCAGGCTTTTTTTTTTAGGAGTTCAGTCCCCTCCCCCAAAGGTTGTCTCTTGATTGTTGATGCACATAAACTACCTCAAGGTTTTCTTAAAGAATAGTGGAAGTAAGCCCACTAGTCCTCCCAGGAGGAAAGCRCAGTGAGGTCAGTCGTATTCCTTTTGCTTCCCTTTTGGTTTTGTTCACTCCTATGCCTTGTAAAACAGCCAGGAAGACTTGTCATGAATCACCTTTAATTTCCTCTTGTACAGAATATAAGCCAATATGGACTTTTATTTTTCTTAYAATAAATCTACCAGAAATTGTTTGGGTTTTTTTTAAGGCTTTAAAACAAAATACAAAACCAACCAACCAACCAAACCAAAAAAAAACCAACCCCACCCAAGTGTTACAAACATATCTTGGGCATAAGTTCACTCAGACCATTTCATTATTGGTCTCTCATTTGTTTGAGCCCTATGTAGTTAACGGTTATTGACTCATGGGATGTGTAACTAAGGTTCACCTTGCCTGTATAGCCTTTGGTTATTTTGACTTATATTTAAAAAAAAGGCGAACCACTATATTCTAAATTTAAATGACTGTTACGAACATCTTCACATCTGTCTGTGGACTGTTATTCAGGTTTTCAGGTGTTGGAGGGTTTTATGGGGGGAGGCACATCATGACATTAGCAAAAGTGCTGCAGGGAGGGGTAATCTGCAGAAAGGGGGAAGAGTGGAAAGCGGGGGCAATACAATATTTTGTTCTCTACTAGCTTATTTTCTTTCCTGATGGCTTTCACTTGAGCCCAGGCCAAGAAGGGGGAATGTTACTTTTTTTTTTTTTTCCCGGTTACTGTTGTGTGTTAGCATCCTCCTCCTGTTCTCAACATGAGTTACCGAAAGGAGAAATGGATCAGGTGGCCTGGTGGGAGTTAACACATGTGCTGAGATCCACAGCAAATTTTCTCTCTGAAAATGCACTGTGAGTTACTGGAGTTTGCTGCATGACATTACACACCAAAGTAAATGACAATAAAAATGGTATTTTGCTGTGCTGGTACTCTTGTTTACATGCAAGCTGTGTTTTTTTTCCATTCTTTGAGATGCAGAGAAGAATTTAACTTGCCTCTCCGAGACCACAGCTGCTCAGTGACTTTCCCATGGTATTGCCGGAAGCCAGCAGCAGAGTCAGGAACAGCATTTTAGTCTCCTGATTTGGAATCCAGTGCCCTAGTCTGTTATATCAATATTGCTCTCAAAATAGTGCCACCTGGTGCTACCTGTGTGATGAAAGCATTTGGTCTGGCATACACAGCTATGTTCTTGTAATGCTTTGCCTTTTGCTTAAGTTAGAGCCTGCATATTCCCTCCCTCCCCCCTCCCCGGTACATGATCCTTCTCTCTACAACTGGGATTCCAGAACAAAAGTAAGGATTAATCTTTAAATGAGAATATGAATCGTTACTGTGAAGCCTGGACTTTAAATAGTCAGTTGTCCTTGTAGCAAATCTCTTCTCTGTCTTCTCCAGAGCATTCACAGCTTCTCCTTTCCCTCTCATTTTTTAACTTGGAATATTTGCTACCTTTTAATAACTTTACTTGAATTGTTACGGATGGAGAGTAGTTGAACTGCTCGCAGCACAATATTTAAAGATTTACAGTGTATATTATGAGTCTGTTGCTTTCATAGCACCTTTTATTTTTGATTTCTCTCTCCGTTCTAAATTCATCAACATCCAGAGTCTCTCAGGCACTGGGAAGTAAATGTGAAAGGCCAAAATGTCTCATTCGGACRACGGCTCAGATGTGCAGTCACTCAACTTTCCAAAGGCTTTGCTGTATCTTAAAACAGTGTGTGCATCGCTCTGGTATATCCTCAGACCTTGAGGATGTTCTTGGGCACTGAGCCAAATACAGATTATCATTACTCTTGAAAACTGGTTGGATCCCAGTATAGTTTGCAGTACTTTGTTTTTATGTAGCAATGACTAATTAAGACAAATATTCTGTGAAAAGCCTCTTAAAATTTTAGAAAGAAAAGGTCTTATTTTCTCTAATACATACATTCCTAAGGCAAAGTGATTATTCTATAAAATCTGAATCTCCTGTGGTGATTTTTCTCCCCCAGGAAAATCTATGTGAAATTCATAGAAGAGCTGTGTATAGAGAATATATTGCTCTCAGCTTCTCAGAGGGAGAAAGTGTTATTACAAATTGAAAGCGTAATAAATTTACAGCATTAGGGAGGGCAACTAAAAAATAATTTTTGATGTTTTTACCTTGAGYGGGTGACAACAATTAAAAAGGAATTTGCAATTCAAGCAAAAATTGACATTGCTATTCATAATGGCTTGTGACTTGTGCATTCAATGAGAAGAAGCAGCATGAAGATTCATCCTGTCTGTTTTTGGAACAGCTCATTCTGTGGGTTAGAGATGCTGGCTTGCAGGGGAGGTGTCATTGTCCAGGGAAGAAACCCTGTCCCATTTTATCTTTCCTTCCACTTTTCTCCCTTGACTCTTTTTGTTTTTCTTCTTTTTTTCTTTTTAACTGAACTGATTTGTTGATTTGTGWCATGATCGGAAAGACAATGAAAACAAAGTGTGTTGACAGGTTGGCATTCTTTGAGATCTGGTGCCAGAAGGCTTTTGGAAAAATACCTAATTCTAGCATGTACAGAAAGTCTGATCAAATGTTATATGAGAGACTGCTTTCATTTTGGTCATTACAAAAGAGGTACAAATTATATTCTTATAACAATGTTCTAGCTCAGGTGGGCTGTCAGAAGTATTGCCCTTCTGGGGACATTCGCATACAAAAGTAAAAAAGGCAGGTTGTATAGTTCTAGGATGGGATTCCCTATATATATACACACATCGCTTTTAAATTATGGTTATTTTTATATGTAAACTGACTTTCCATCTAAACTCACAATCAGCTGAAAGCAAGCTGAAGGGGATATTTGTGGATATTGGTCTACATCACTCCTAGTCATACAGAAGTTTTTCAGTATTTCATACCAGAGCTGTATTCCTAAGCCATCATGTACTGGACTGGCAATGAGTGGAAAYGGACCACTGTCTTCAGCCTTGTCTAATAAAGTATTTGCTTTAGCTGTATGGAGACTATGTTTTGCCTTTAATTCAACTAATGTAATAGCCAATGAAAGCTATC
This sequence comes from Oceanodroma leucorhoa, assembly GCA_030449065.1. Taxonomy (NCBI): domain Eukaryota; kingdom Metazoa; phylum Chordata; class Aves; order Procellariiformes; genus Oceanodroma; species Oceanodroma leucorhoa. The sequence goes on along the minus strand of JASVER010000020.1, from coordinate 7,287,560 downwards.
AAGTGGATGGATATCTGTGCAAGAAGCAGTGGTCTGGCTGCTGAGCGTGCAGAGCAGTTGCTAGGTAGGATGGCTTAGCACAGCCCCGGCGTCTCACCCGTGCTTCTTGCAAGAAAGCCTCTTCAGGGAAGGGYGACAAGCTTCCAGTTGAGTCTTCTCAGTTCACAGGCTTGTTCTTGAGCCAGCTTATTAAAGTGGCAAATGCAGCCATTTTTCTTTTCTTTTTTTTTTTTTGGTTATTTGCTAATGCTGGTTTGCAGTATGGCTGAAGAGCCAGTTCCTTATAATGCCTAGCATGCAAGTCAGCTGCGGTGCTCCCTGTATTGGCAGTCGGTACTGTCTTAATGTATCAGATAAGCATAACAGTTTATAGAGGGCTGAGGAAATTCACTTAAGGACTGGTGAATACTGTTTGCCTTATCTCTGTTAACCTAAACATCTTCTCTAAATGGCTGGTGGTAAATGATCTTGACTAAGTTCTATGAAAATAAAGTATTTAATTTTAAATTAGTTCAAGAGGCCAGCCAGAGTTTACTTGTCTGTGATGGTAAGTTCTCAAATCACAAGATCATCTATGGGTGGTCTTGAGACAGCCTAATTAAATATATTAGGAATCTTAAACTCAAATTGAAATACCAAGATTTCTCTTCCTTAGTTTTTTGTTCTTAAAAGGTTAGTTATTTTTTTTCCAGAATTATATAATCCAGTGTCTTACGGAAGTTGTTACCAGAAATTGTGAAAGTTTCAGCAGAAACTCAGAATTTCATTCCCCTCAGAATGATTAGAAGAACAATTTCAGTGTAGTGCTTTTGCAAACATCTGTAAGAGGCTGGAGTTTGTTACTTTGTCATTTTGTAGAAGCGGGGATGGATCAAAAGGCTTTTTCTTGCTGACATCTCATTTGCTGCTCCATGGTCAGCTGAAAGGACAGTGAAGAGGCATGGTGTCTTGGCTGTGAGGGAGATACAACCCTTGACATTTTCTTGCAAAGGCTAGAAGATGACCTGTTTTCTCAGGGTCTTGCCTAAAGCCAAGTACGGAGGGCTTGTTCAGAATCTTAATGATGTATTTTTGATAGCGTTGCCAGGTCTTGTTCAGCTCATGTTGTCTTGCTGATTAATATAAAAGTTGCAATTCTTTTTAAATTTTGTCATCCTCTTGCTTTACCTTTGTGGTATAAAACACTAGGAACATCTCTGAAATCTATTTAGTCTTGCTTTGCTTGACCTGTGAAATACTTTTGATTTTACAATTTGTAAAAAAGTATGTTTTAAACAAATTCTCCTGGCACCTATCCTTCTGGAAGGGGTGGAGGGTGACTGCCCAGGCTTTCTGAATGACTCAGTAACAGTCACCTCTGCTTGCCGAGGATGTCTTGGTTGCTGTTAACCTCCATGGGAGAAGAGGAGATGCTGCTGGTGGCCTGTTTCCTTCTGTAGTCACCCACCATCTAGACAGAGCAGGTTCAGCATTTCTGGTGCTGTTGCCATGATCCCCGTAACATAATGCAGGTCAGGGGACTTCTCACCTAAGGGTGGGAAGGGCCTGTGATCCTCTGTATGGTGTAGGATTCTTCAAAGCCTCTGTGAGAGTTTAAAATGTGTTTCTCTCTGTAGAAGGAGGAAGGAAAAGAAAAGCTGAGAGTCTTTTGATCCTCCTTTTTTCTTTCCAACATGAAAAAGCTCATTAGCTGATTGCTAAAACTTAGAGCAGTTTCATCTGTGATGCAAGACAAAAGTCACAATATCTAATTAACTAACTAAATAACTAACTCAAGTCACTGTTAAATATCTATTTTAAAATGAGTAATCATAAGAGCATTTTGTAGAACATCTGAGATTACACCTGGAGGTCATAAAGTATAGCTATGGATGTGCTTGTCCCTTAACTTCTTTAAAAGGTTTCTTTGGGTTGAACATTTCAGCTTTTTAAATGACCAAACACAGTATATGAACTATGATGTTCTCCAAAGGTGAAGCATAAGAAAGAGTCACAAGCATTTTCTAAAATCAGTAAAGGAGTAAGTAGGCTTGCTATAATCTAGATTTGCCTTTCAAATCCAGCATTCTGCATTTTTTGCATTCATACAAAAATCTCTCCCCTATGCTGGAAAGTCCTGAAGTGATGCAGAGCTGCGCTTTGTCCCTGGGTAGGGAATTTTCCTTGCAAACCTCCTTACCAGTGTTGTTCTAGCAGAACTTTTCTCTAGCCATGTGCAGAGCGTAGGCTCTTGTGACTTTTAAAAACAATCCTTACAGTTTATGAATGCAGCAGTGAGAGTGAGGCCTCTGGAAATAGACCCAGATCCATATTTGTGGGTGGGAGCATGTGAGTTGTGGTTTTTTTTTTTTGTAATCTGATGTCTTGAGACAAGCATCTGCAGTGCCTTTAGCATCGCTCAAGGGGCTGCAAAATTGAATTAGCCAGATGTGCTTCTCTTACTGATATTTAGAAACTAGTAGCAACCCTGACGTTGGCCATGGTCAACTGAATTTCCCCCAGTTGGAAATCTCAGTGCTGTTCTCTGTTTGTAGCAGAGAAAGCTGAGCCACTGGCCAGACTGTTGCCTGTTGACCTTCCATGGTGATTTCCGCCTTCCTTGGGGAAAGCTTTCGGGCTCATTGAGGGCTGAAGGGTTTGGCCCCTTTGTTCGTAGGAATTGTCTGTAATCCTGACCATCCTGACTTAGAGGTTAAAGAGTGGAAGAATATAGACCTGGGCTTCCAGGTTGGGCTTTTTCACATCCATCTCTTTTCTTTGGGACTCAAATAATGCAGGCTGAACAAAAGTTACATTAGGTCTAATGATTTGTGCCTCATTAGAATTGTCTTTTTTTTAATATAGAGTCTATACATAACTCATATGTTGGAAATATAGCAAGGGAAAACTATAAAACTCATAAGTGGAAGACCCAAAAATGAAAATATTTAGCTATTCACAAAACAGCTGACCAAAGCACTGTTTTCTACTGGAATTGCAATGCTGGGAAAACTTCTCCTAGTCTCTGTTTTTAGTCACTGACTCTCTTTCCTTTGAAGTCCAGAAAAAATAATGACAGTACTTGTATGTCTACAGGTGCAGTATGAATAAATTTCATATAATACTTTAAAATCTGCTAAGTTTTCTGTGGTAACTTGTCAAGTGGTTTTTTTTGACGCTGTATATAAAGACAATTAGATAGTTGATCGCTAAAGCTTAAAAGATGGATAAAACACCTGTCTTACTCCTTTACTTATTTCTGTATATAATTGTTTAAAGATCCATTGGGGTGTGTTAACAGCAAAACAGAAACTAATATGTTTGTCCCAGGCTAATGTAGAATCAGCTGAATATACAATATATTGTAATCTTCCAGACTAGCATGAAAAGTGCAAAACTCCTGAAAGGCTGGAGGTTGCACGGCAGGCACGGGATGGCGGCTGCCTTCCTCTGCGTCCCAGCGCTGCCTGCCAGTCCCACCGCGGGGTGGGAGGCTCCCCCGGGGATGGCACATCAGCTGTCGAGCACTGCCGGGCTGCTTCCAGCCATCTCCCACCCACCTCTGGAGACCGGGATGTGCTCTGGTCAGAAGGCTAGGCAGAGGCTTTTCCCACACCTTGGTGTGGGTGGTGCCTCAGTAGATTTCCTTGCTCATTTTTCTTTAAAATGTGGAGATATTTGCCCGGGTCACAGAGTTGAAACTAGACCATGTCTCTTGGGACGTGGCCCCAGTGTCTTCTCAAGCTGCGGCTATGTGGCTTTAGTTATGGTATGGAAGCAGGAGTAAGGGAGGGAGAGTTGGTGCTCACATGCAGTGTAATGTAGCATACTGGTCATCAGCCGTGCCAGTAAGTTAGGTGCGTTTTGCCTTTGGTATTTATGCCAGGAGGTGTCAAACTGAAGGCTGTACCCCCCAAGGGCAGGAGCAGGACAGTGACAGTGGCTTATGGCTGTGCTGGCAGCACAGCAGAAGGCTCTTACCGCTCTTGAGGGTATTTCCAGTTACCTGATCTACTGAGCATTTTGTCGTTCGGCCTCTCAGATTAATGCAGATGCTAACCTGCTCTCAGAGCAGTTTTGGGTGTTATTAGTTTCAGACTTGTGAAATCCTTCTGCTCGATAAATTTTTACTATGTGCGTTTCACAACTGGGGTTTAAAGACCAGACTCCGATAGTGACAGCCTGAAGGGAGCCTTGGCACTAAGCATGTAATGAATGAAAAACTTGGCTTGATCAGAAAGGTGGGGTTTGCATTTCTTTTGGGATGGGTCTTTTGTTGTTCAGCCTGCATAAATATCAGATCTCACCTTTACTGTGCCCAATAAAACCTGAATAATTCATGTAACTCTGACTAGTGGTTGACAAGAAGAAGCAGCAGCAGTGCTCTTGCAATTTTTGTGATTGCTGAGGTGGCTACTTGTTAAGAATTAAAATGAAGTTCCTAAAAACTGAGAGTAGAAAAATTATTTCAACTGGAAGCATGCTATTGTTAGATATTTTTTCTTTTTTGCAAGTGGACTTGCAAACCTTGTTAAACAGAAGCATAGCGATAAGAAATAGAAACCATTGAAAAGGAAGACAGTATTCATGTGTTTCCTGTTTTATCATTATTTTGTGTTTAACTTAATTTGGCACTGGCAAGATTCACATGACCTAAAACATCCTTTTGAAGCAAATTTGCCAACTTGTATGACTGTGCTTATTAGTTCTGCATTTTGAAGAAATCCTGAGTGTGTTCATGAAGAAGCTTACTTTCATTATGATACAATATATTGTGAATTATCAAATACTGCTTTATTTTACTTCACTTGCAGGAAATGAATTATGGATCACCTTAAGTTATTTAGTTAGTAGTAGGTGGTCCTTGTACTTTTTGGTATTTAATTTATAGAAAAAACATGTATGAACTGAGTGTGGGAAATGTGCATATCTCTTTTTGTATGAATAAACAACAAGGCTTTAATTGCTACCCTAAGGAGTAGGATTTAGTTTATAGATGTAGCCCTCCTTTTAGAATGTAACATATATTACTATTCTCCCTTGGTCACTCTTGCATGAAACAGGAAAAAAGAGGCAAATCTTTCCTTCAAACTACAAAATAGCTACACTGTATAAAAGCTGTCCAAAGCACCGATGTGACCTGTAAGTTCATGTTTTCTTTTGAGAACATTTTTGTTAAGCAGTCTCCAAAACTATGGGGAAGGTCTAGTGGTGAGGTAGAAGAAGGAGATGAATTGTGCTGGGACTCCTCCGAAGTGGTGGGATCAAGGAAGCTTCCCAGGCCCACATACATGTCCCAGTTACACTGTGACTCGATCTCAGGATAAGAGATGACATCTAGCATCTTTTTCCATTTCCCAGGCTCTCTTCCATTGTATTTTCCAACATGAGGAAGCTTGTGAGTGGCGTTTGGCAGGGTGCCTGGGTGCCATGCAGTCGTGCCCTGGCTGGGGGTGCTGGACCCTGGGTGGGCTGCAGAAGGCTTCTGCAGCTGGGCTTCCTCATGAGCTCTCATTGAAGAAGAGGTGCCCGAGTGCATCCCATGCAGGAAACGAAGGGTGTGAGGGGGTTTCCAGGTAACATGTTGAACTGAGGGAAGGGATATTACTCATCATCTTGTTTTAAACCCAGAAGCAAATCTAGGGGGCTGTAGAGTTAAGAAATTGGACCAATAATGGACATTGGAAAGAAGAGATGAGCATTCATATGCAGAACAGAGCAACAGGAAGATATGCATAGCTCCTGAGAAGGCTGGCACTTATCCTACTGAAGCGATCTGTATAATGTTACAGTAGACTGCTGACGCTACAGAATTTTGATAGATTAAACTGCAGTTTGTTTATATAGATTTTTCTCTAAGGTTCAGTAATTCCAATTGAAGATGTAGGTCTTTAATTAAATAAAATTATTTTCATCTCTGTTTACAAAGCTTGTATGGTGTTCAGGCTGAAGAGTAGTTGCTATTTTGGGACTTAAACAGTAAGCTTTTTTTTTGTATAACTTTGCAAACATTAAATAGCTCCACAGTCAAGTGAATAGTCTTCTAATCTACATAGATGTGTTCCTGCTTTATTTGAAGTACATGGATCATTTAGCATAGTTTTATTACCTGTGTCTTTTATGTGCTCGGGAAGGGCGGGTGGTTTTTGTTTTGGTTTGTGGTTGGTTTTTTTTTTCCCCTATTTAGGGGAGCACATGGTTTCGGGAGAGTTGCCTTACATCTGAAAACTTGGCAAGCAGTCTGCAGCTCATATAGTTAGTTCCATTCCGAAATAGTGACTTCTTTTCCAGATATCTTTTTGGTTCCTGCTTAATTATGTACTTTTGGCAATGAGAATGTTTTTTTAGGACAGTAAATAGGTATATGCATATAAAAATATGCATATATTCAAACTGTTCAAACTCTGACCACCAAACTAAACGTTAGCATTTAAAAGTCTATCAACAAACTCAGTGAGGAAAGAAACGTTCACAGTGATGAGATAAGATTAGCTTGATTAAAGGAGATGCTGAAGAAATGATTTCTTTCCATGGCCTGGCTGATGACAGGCAATGCTGCAGTCCACTGAGAAATTAGGCTGAAATGTTGAGCTAGGCTCAGTTGTTTGCTTTGCTGTCAGACTATTAAGTTAATTCCTGGAGGAGGCTGGCTGAAGTTGTTTACTAGTCTATATTCTCGTTATTCATCATCCATTTGTTACTGTCAAAGAGGATAATTTGAGCATTTTTGGGAGACAAAGTGGGAAGGGATTATAAACAGTTAGGAGGACAGATTTAGAATTTCAGATGATAAATTGGAAAAATGGTCTGAAATCGATGAGGTGAAATTTAATAAAGGCAACCATAAAGTGTTACACTTAGGAGAAATCAAATGCGCAAATATAAATGGGCTAGGCAGCATGCTGGCCAGGAAGGACCCAGGAATCGCAGTGGATCGCGAACTGAATTTGTTGTGGTGGGGGGTGTGCATAACACTGAGATTTCGTTAGGGCTGTATAGGTGATGAAACCTGTCAGATAAATAGCAGAGAAGGTAATTATTCTTCTGTGCTTAGCACTGTGCTTTTAGCTTCTGTTTTAGACTTCTTAATGATGAAGGATGTGGTGGATAAAGGGGGCAGGGTCTCAATGGCACCAACAAGGCTAGGACACGAGGCTTGAAAAACTCAGCCTTTGGGGAAAATCTGAAGGCTTTGAGTTTCTTTAGACTAGAAAACAGAAAGATTGGGGAATGCCTAAATCTTCAATGATATGAAAAGATGGTGTAAGGAAGATAGAGAACAACTATTCTTCTTTTCTACTGAGGCTGAGGCTAAAATAAATTATTTTAATTTACAGTGGTGGAGCTTTAGATTACACAGGATGGAAATTTTCCATACTGACCACGTTTTAAGGGCTGAAAGAAATTCTCCAGAGACTTAGAAGAGATAGATGAAACACTGACACCATTGCAAAGATGCACAAATAGAAGCTGGCCTAAGTAGGTAACCCCCTTGGTCCCCTAGCCATGGTGTACAGCATAGGAAAGGAGATTGTAGCTGGACTCTGAAAGCAACAGAGCAGCAAGTTAACCCCGTTGAGAGCTGTCAGCTCAGCCTTAGAGCTGTACTGAYGTAACCAGGGATATCTGGTTCTGTTCATGTAGCTGCCTGGGATGCTTCTGCAGAGAAATAATGCTGCGTGTGGTAGAGATGGCCTAAAGATGCCAGAGTCTGTCCTGGAGGCAGGGACTGGTATTCGTCAGGGCTTCTCAGCTTTTCTAGTCCATATCCAATTTTTCCTATTAAAAATTCTTGTCTCATTATAGTATGTGGTTTTTGGAGTGGGGAAGGGTCTTCATGCCTCACTTGTTTTTTGCAGTGTTTCAACAGTGAGTTACACCTTGCAGGTTGGGAAGAACAGGCTTAGATCATTTCCGGGGGCTATTTTTTGAGTTCTGGTTTTCTGTCATTTGCTGTTAAAATGATCAGCTCTTTGTGTAATTCAAGACTGTTTGCAATTACTTGAGCCTGAAATCTTACGTCTATCTCATTCCGTTTCTTTTCTCTGTACACTAGCTTCTTTCAGGACAGCAACTTTCATCTACCTAGTATTAACACTAGTAATATTGCTTTTAAGATGTTGTTAACATTTACTCATACACTTGTGTACAAAGATTATATTCACTTTTCTCTCCAGTACCCTCTGAACTGTGTTTGATAAGCTAATGTGATGCATAGTTAGCTCTATACTCTTTGAGGTCAATCTTGTGTTGAAGCTATCCAGGAAAAAATAGGCTGCTTTATTTCTAATTATCCAGATTGTGTAGTCTTGGAATTTCAGGTTGTTGGGATTTGTGTCGTCTTTTTAGCTTTGGTAAAGCTGTATGCAACTATGCAATGAATTGACGTTCTGTAGCGAGTGGTAGCTTTATTGCTTCCCTTTTTATTTCTGAAAAGTACAGCGTGTACTTCTGGATTCCCTCTGTGTGTGTGTGTGAATGCTTTAATTGGATAGTTTTCATGTTCTCTAAATAGTACCAAGTGATTATTTCTTGGATGTTTTTCAGTTTTATCTAAAGGTGCATTTCAAAGTTAGGAAAATGAATACATGAGGATTAGCTTGAGACTTTAAAACAAGTCTTGGATTCGTAAGAAGCCTTTAGTTTAGCAGGCTCAGAAGCAGGTAAAATAACAGAGCGGGCTGTAGCGTACACATCTGAGTCAACGCAGGGTTAGCTTCTCAAGCCGGGTAAATTTGCCTACAAGACACTCTGTGCTGCAAGGGCTAAACTGGTTCTTGTACCTGAGCTAGCGCGTTGAGAAGTGGCTCGGGAGTCTCTGCAGCGCTGACCTACCTGATTCTCAGGCATGTTCTCCAGCCCTGTAGTTGTGGTACAGGGAAAAGCAGTCTTTCCTTTGCTCTGTATTTGGCAGGACTACTTCTGATTTTGAGCCAGCCGGACTATGTTAACTAGTGTGTTTGGAGAATTATTAGGTGGTAGCTAGAGTCAAAACGTTTTTCTTTTYCTGTCCGGATCTATCTAGCTGCACGGAGCACTGGACTCCGATAAATTGTTTACTTGTCTTTTGCTGTGACTTGTAGTAAGAGCTGCTTGTACTGATGAATAAGTGATTTTTTTTTTTTTCTTTCTTTTTTTCTTTCTTTTTTTTCCACCCCCCACTGGCCTTAAACAACAGAGCGGTAGATTAAAGAATTAGTTATGCTTGAACATCATGGGGGAAAAAAAAATCCTGATTACAGATCCTAATGACACTTTTGCTTTTTAAATATGCCTGCTATTTTTGAAATTAGTATTTTAACTTTTCCACACAAAAGGGGGGATGAGACAATTTCAGGGAAAAGGAAATGAACAGTGTTTATAGAAGTTGTGGAGCTCTAGTTCAGGGTTTTACTGGAGATAGGCTTTTGAGCTCAGTGAAGTCACATTTAAGTTAGGTGCTATTGCAAATGAGAAGAATGCTTATTTTTGTAAGTTAAGGAAGGAAGATTAATCTGAGCCTTCTGTGAAGTGGTTTTATTCTTGAGGGTGGAGGAAAGTGCATAAAAGTGAAATACGCTGTGAATAGACACATTCAGACAACAAATGGGCTTTTTAACTCTGATTATGTAATTTGCAGAGGCTAAAATTTTGAAATGCCGATATTCATTTAAATTTGTCACTTTATAAGGGCCTGATTTTCAAAGTGCTACAAACGTGAAATTCGTGCCTTTCTATACTATTTTATTTTGGTCAAGTGAAAGGGTACAAAACCAAAACATTGGCTTTCAACGTTGAGGCCATTGACCATTTATGTCAATCTCGGGGAAGTCGAGTTAAAATATCATGTACAGAAGGGACACATGTTCCAGATGATTTACAGGAGACGATTATTATAATTTAGCACAGTGTAATTTCCAGGCTGCTCCTGTTAATTCCTTGTTCAGGTGCTTCTTGAGGAGATGGGAGCATTTCATTTGGAAAACCTTGTTCTTTGGGCAACTGCACCTGGTGGTATTCAGACTTTGTGACTTCTGGTGTTAATCCCTATAGTTTCTCTTTTTTGGGGTGTCTGTATCTCTGTTGCGGATCTGATGCAACACTTGATGCAGTTGCCTCTTCAGCTGGTTTAAGGATTGTGTTGGATTAATGTCTTATTGCTCAGAGTAAAATTAATAGTGTAAAGATCTTCCCAGGTAGTCCCTAGATCTGTTTTGTGGCAGTCATTGAGATGCAGATTAAATGCTAAAGTGACAGTAGTCTTCCAATGAGCTCTTTCAGTGCACTTTGTCAGCAGCGAGGCTGGTTTCACTTGAACTGACTCCTTCATTTAGCAGCTTGCATTAGCCTTGTCTGTTTTAATTTCATTTCCTTCCTTGACAGAATACCTACAGAAGTTTCTCACGCAGTTTTTTCTCAAGTGAAAATAGCTTTATTAATTGGCAAACATCACCATTAGGGTTCCCTTTGCTTCTGGTCAGTTCTTTTTTCTTCAGTGTGTGAAAATATTAGTTTCACTGTTCACCATAGTATAGAAATGTTTTTTCAGAAAAACTCAAATATTTAGACAGCTGTTTCCTTTATTCAGTACGGTACTGAAGAGGATATTTTTACTACCCTGACACTGTGTTCTTAAACTAACTCATTAATTCATTTGGCTTGTTGTTTTGCCTTCTCTGTGCTAAGACAATTGGTTTATGATAGTCTGTTCTCTTATTTCTCTGTGGCGCGCTCTGCTCTCACTGTATGAGGCGCAGCAGGTATTTCATCAAGGGATTTGGCATGTGTAATATCAAACGGTATTGGAGATGGGACTCGACTTCCCTGAAAACCTAAAGTAATAATTTTCTGTGTTGTAAATTCAGGCTTCATAAAATATTTTATACGTATCTGAAATAGGCTTGTTGCACTCAAGTGTTCTCTTACCAGCCTAGGCAGAGCTCAGCATGGGTTTCCGCACACCAGCACTTCTGAAAATCCCCCCCCAAGCACACCAAATGCTTTCCATGCCAAGTGAAAGGCATTTGTTATGTATCATGCGGTAAGATTTTACGTACTGGCAGTACCTGCTACTTCTGCACAATGTAAATACTGCTTAAATATGCCACATAATTTAATATACTGATTTAAACTTAATACTTACCTCAGACACGCTTTGTATTTTCAGCTGGCACATCTCTGGGCATCTGAGAGTCAGGCAAATCTGAGGCACCTCCTGGCAGAGGTTTGCTGAACTCCTTTGCAAGTGGCATTTACTGTCAGTCCCACTTTGGACATCATGTACTTAATCACAATTTGTAGTCACCAAAGCAGTTGCAKAGGAGGGTTTTTTTACCTGTAGTTCTATGTAGGCTAAATAATTCTCTGCAGCATGTATTCTAGGCTTTCTGTATTACTAAAATATTTTTCATATTTTGAGAGAAATATCCCCATGTTTACAATTCTATGGCACTTTCAAAATACTCTTTATGGCACGCAGAACTAGCGTTTGAAATGTATACAGTGCTGCGAAAACAGTTTAGCGCTCCCCAAAACAAGGCTTTCGCAGTCTACAGCTTTCTGGGTTGCGAGGTTGTGAAGCATGGAGTGAAGTTGCTCAGCATGCAGTATCTGTATTTGCCAGAGATTGTTCCGAATAGCAGATTTGTATGACAGAAGCACATCTATATGAATATAACCTTGTATATGTCCACGTTCTTTTCCACTGCTCAGATAATTTTAGGAACAGTGGCAAATTTGGATAATGGGCTTTGTAGGGTTACCGCGTAGCAGAAGTGTTCTCCCAGTGGTTCACTCCTTTTTGTAAGAATCTTAACTATTGGTGTCTAAAGATGAAGAAACAGTATCTTTAAAAATATTTTTTTAAAGTCTTCCTCATTTTTTGTTTTCCTCAGAATTCCTTAACGATCCTTGTTTTCCCCAGATAACTATTTATAGCCAGTGTCTCTGTTGCTGGGAGGACTCAGCTGGCAGGGCTTGGGGGGGATTCCTGGAGGTGACATCATCTTGTCTGCACAGCAGTCTCCTGCTGGCATGGCAAGGAGGGAAAAACCCTTTACTACAGATGAGATAAGAGAGCTTGCAAAATGCCTTTTATAGAGAATACATGCGAAGACATAATACCTTACCTGCTTCTTACTGCCTGAAGAAATATTGCCTCAAAACTCTTGTTGCAGGCTTGGTCTTGAATTTTTAAACTGTCCACCCACTCTTTTCTGTCCTGAAGATTCCTTATTCCTTTGTATTTCTTTTCAAGTGGAACTTAAAAGCTTTTTGAAGCAAACAGAGGAGAGAAGAGATTTTTATTTCCTTGTCTTCCAAGTGGTGGAACACAAATCGGATGTAACTTAAGAAGCTTCGTTCTGACAATAAATGTGCCTTCAGTGGCAGGTAGGGCTAAGGGGGATATGTGTTTTATTGTCTTTTTGTCCTCTCGGATACTCAGCATCCCTCCTTTTACATATCCAATGAGTAGGTAGTATCATCAAGAGAAGTGAATGTACATGAGGCACATATATGGCTCATTTGCCACCTATATTTTTTATATGAGGAAGAAAAAGGCTTTCTGTGGGGAAAAAGGGAAATCAACATTTTCTCCTATTCATGGCATGCAATAAAATATTTTTTGACAAGAGGTACATATGGACCTCATCTGGGAAAGTCTATTAGGTACTTGAGGAGGGAGGATAAACCTTCTTGTCCCATCTTGCAGATAAGGATTTGGAGTGATATGGGCGCTTTTTTTTTTTTTTTTTTTTGAAGAATAATTCTAAAACCCCAAATGGCATGGGATCCAGCTTTCTGCATTTGAGGTTTGCCTTTGCTGCAGCCCTAAGCCCAGGTAACAGAGCTAAGCAGAGAGGCAGTGACCACGTAGCAAAAGCAGCACTCGGGCTCCCCAGAACATTTTTTGGTTTGCAGCACGGCAGGACTGGAGCAGCAGCTGATGAGCTGTTGAAACTTGAGCAGCTCTGTCCCCACTTCACTTGCCTGAGTGCTAGAACATTTGAACTCCAACCCACCTTCCCCTTTGTTGTCCCCCAGTGGTCCAGCAAACTCAAGTTTAAGGTACTGCTTGCTTTAGAGATTTTAGTTGTGGTRAATCATGTTAGGGATAAAGCTGTAGCTAAAATGCAGAGGAAACAAGTTCTTTTTAAAATAATATACCGACGTGATGACCTATGCATTTCAGAAATGTTTGTGTGAGAAGACAGTAGTTTGGAGGAGGTGCTTTTTAAAAACAAACTGTTCATTGATATGATTGATGTTACAACATTTATTGTTGCTGACAGGACCGGAAGAGTATAGATATGTATCAAATGGAGGTATTTAGGAAGTTACTTAAAATGGCAAGTATGACTCCCTGCTTCCCTCCCCAGTTTGGTTCCATTTTGAGGCACGAAGTGATCTGCTTAGCTAGGCAAAAAAAATATATGTTTGTAATCAGGATGTGTTTGCAAACTTGAAAATACTTGGGTATGTTAATTTCATTTACTTTAAAATGACTGATTTTTGCATCTTGATTCTTGTGCAAGTCTCCAGAGCAGACAGCTAAAGGTGTGTAGGGGAAGAGGTGGTCAACGCAGCAGCTGGAGGGCTTCTCCTGCTCCTGTCCTTGCTTTACAAAACCAAGGGGGAGAGAAAGCCAATTTCTTGGCTGAAAAAAATATACTGGGGCTTTCTAAAGGCAAAAAGATTTCAGCCTCAGCTGTCGAAAACTGATCCTGAGATAYCGCTGATAATGCGCTCTTCTGTAAGAAGCTTGAACCCTCTCGCAGGTGACAGCTGACCTACTTAGTCAAGCCCGGTTGAAGAGCAGCGGCCAGCCCTGGTGCCCACGAGGGACGGGGACGTGCGGCTGCCCCGCCACCCCGCGGGGACCCTGCCTGGCCGTCTGCCCTACAAGAAATCTTCTGTCTCYTCTGTGGCATTAGTGGCAGTGTTTAAACCAGCACACTGGCAACAGTTTGGTGTTTTTAATAAAAGTCCTTATCCAAGGGAGGAGAGAGAAAAGGGGCACGGTTTGCAAAATGCCTTGGTGGTTTAAACTTGTGTAAAAGGAAGGTGTCCGGTGGCTGAGTGGTTGTAGAAGGAAGGAAAGCTTGCTGTGTAGATGGTAACACTTAACAGAGTGACTTGCATATCCTTTAAAATATATATATTTTTAAAATGTCAGAATGAAAATCTCACTTTGCTTCATCCCTTTTTAAACTCTTCAAAATAAGATTTAGTTGCTTCAGGTGAAGTATGTGTTCAGACTCTTGTACTACCAGTCATGATTAACTCTCCTCTCTTACCTTGCTAATTGCTTCAAAGAATGTATTAATTCCTATCAAATGTTAGCAGAGACCTATCACTCTGGGATCCTAATTTACTTGTTTTTGGAATTGCAGTGGGAGGGAGGGAGAAGGACCAGGTGTGCACATCAGTAGGAGTTTTGTTATTGGTAATTGTGTGCCCATCGTTTAAGTCAAGTGAAATTGGAAATGTGTCGCGTGCCTTGCACTCTCTCTGGCAGCCATCCTGAGGAAGGAAAACATCGCTGGGCCGTGAGTGTGTGCTTGGGACTGAGTGCATGTTGGAGTGCTTTCTTCAGCCGGGGCCATTAGTCATACCGTGCAGCTCAGTCATTTTCTCTGTGAAGAACTGATGTGTTTATGAACCTTAAAATAAAGGGAATAATGGCCGCGTACAGTGCAGCTTCTTAGAATTTTTTTGGTTAGGCTTTTATCTTATTTCTGTGAGAAGAGGTAAAGAAGAAAAGAGAGAAGAGACAAATGCAACTGCTCAAAGCACAGCTTTTACTGGTGCGAAGGCCAGCGTTCCCTAGCTGGGGCTTGTGAATGTGTGGGAACGAGGTAATACTGCTTTCCGGTAAAATAAAGATCTCTCCCTGTGCATGTCTCTATTTATTTATTTTAAAAATAGACCCCAATGTGTATATGCAAATAGATCTGAAATCTTTGCTTCGTTAAAAAATGCTGCTAGGGACCCTTTTGTCCTTGAGGGCAATTTTGTGGAGTCACAATTTTGTGGGTTTGACCAACTTGAAAACAATACTAATATAAGGCAGGAGAGAAATGTATTTGTCAATTAGAAAAGGAAGAGGAAGAGGGCTAAATATTTTCAACACCCATTAAAGGCAGCTCTTCATGGGAGTTGTTTGAGTTAATGAAGACATTGTGTCATGTAAAGCAGCTCATGTTGGTGTCCAGGTGCACGCTGCTGGTCTGGATGCCTCCGAATTCAGTCCTGATATGGCATATTAATTTCTGACTGTTCAAAGGGTAGATCCCCAGTTTGGAGATAATACACAGGAGGATTTAAATTTCCCAGTTATTATAGTAATGGTATGGGGTTTTTTTGTTTGCCGTTTTTTTAGCATGATGTTGGGGATTGGATGATGATGGGAAAAACAGAATAAAACAAGTAGTAATGGTCAGCATATCTGAGAATTAAGGTTGCTTTTTCATTGCCATATCGGTTTTGGTGTGAAAGTTCATATTTTGCTTTTATTTTAAAACAAATGTCTGCATGTCGTATCAGGACTTCAGGATCGTATTTTGTGGATGAGAAGTACATCACAGGCAGCAGCTCAGACGTGATACTTGTTTGGTAGTCCTGCTTCCTTTATTTTGGTTGACTTTCCCATGTAGCTGCCAGGCTCTGACAACATGGGAACGAACTGAGAAATGTTTGCACCACGGGTTAACTTAACACTGGCAGTGCTCTGGTTCCCGGGGTTGCCATGACTCCGGTAAGTGTGTTCGGTCTTCTGAATGCCAAGATGTTCAAACGTCCAACACGGTGTAGACAAAGCTGCGGTAGAATTTGCTTTAAGCTTCAGAAGGTGGCCAGCTACAGAATAATTCTTGAGGATTAATTTGTTTGCGATGAGTTCCCAGTGGGTCCACTCCCCATGGCCTCGAGCCATCCTGGTGCCAGGAGTCAGTGGCATTGTGATAGGTGTGACAGGCCATATACTCCTGGTTCAAGATCATTTAAAGATGGTAAGTCAGTGGTTGCATCTAGGTTTTTCTTCCCAGCAGCTCTGACTTGTCTCAACCCCCAGAGCAAAACACAGGAATAGAAAGTAATTGAGCCGATGAGGTTTAAGAGGCGAAGAACAAAGTCCTAACCAGTCCTGTCTCATTCAGTCACCCAGAAGCTGCCATTTTCTTCTGTGGCAGTTGAATGCCATGTGTAATATCAAATATATATATTTATGGGAGGTGGGAAGGAATCCTTGGGTGACCCAAGCTGTCGCATCCACATCATTCACATCTCTAATATCCCTCTTCACAGTGGCGTCATGTCATGAGGTCTGTATGGCTCTGCATTCAGTGTTTGACTACTGCAAATTCCTTGTACACAGTGCAGCGCTGAAAACCAATAAGCTGTAAAACTCTTAAATCTTAACATCATTTTTCAACCTCCTTCCTCCCATCCTATTTCTTTGAAAAGTAAGGGATATTTTTTTCAGCAGAGCTGTTGATCTTACATAATGTTGATTATGTATTGTATAATGCAGACACAAATAGTTAATAGTACTGAGTAAGCTTTTAAATATTATTCCTAAGTGTCACTGTACCATCTGCAATATTGAAATACAGTAGTTAACTTCTGACCCTCAGACATCTTTGTAGAGTTGGAATTTTTTTTTTTTTGGTGTATGTGAGTCAAGCCTGCTTTTAGTCAAATAATAGCTATATTTGAAGTCCTGTAGTCATTGTCAAGGCTCTGGCTTCTAATTTTCCACATCCTGTAATAGTGCATCCTGTAATATTACATTAGCCTTGCAATTTGTGCTGGAAGGTGAAGATCTTCCACGAAATTTCTGGTAATTATTAGCCCACACATTTCGGACCATCAGGAGTAGCCTTCCCACCTTTCAATAAGTATCTTCCTGCGGTTTTGAGCATATTGCTGAACATACACTAATCTGTAAAGAATATTATTCTAATAAAGAATAATAAAAAAGAATAAAGAATAATATTCTAATTGCAACTAAGCTACCTCTATTTAAGAAGTTTATTATTATTCTTTAATGAGTTTTGTTTTGGTTTTAGTATCTTGCCAAATTCAATAACTAGCAGTTGAAAGTGTCGTAAAGAGCAGAGCAATACATGTTAAATATTTTCTTTCTAGTTGGGCAAAATTGGACTTTTGAGTGCAGACAGGGCAAGGTTGGGAGCACCTCTGTGACAGTACTAGTGCATGTGGCCCTTCTGAGATCAGGTTTTGGGGTCATTATGACAGCGGCTTCATTGACAGTAAAAACAACTATAGGGAATGATGTTAGAGTTTTGGTACAACTATTTTGTATTTGAGGATTTGCAACTATAGCACTGTACACCTACAGTATTCAAGGAAAAATACTTTCTGGAATTTTTGCAAAGCACCAGGTTTTATTTCCCCGAGGAGCGAGCGCTGTTTCAGAGTGCATTGTAGTGGGAAGGGGGATGTCAGAGAGCAATGCTGCTGCTGCTTGCAACAGCATCCTTGAAAAACCTGCACAGCCGAACTGCCAGCAGTTAAAAATTGGCAGAGGTGGGGGGAGAGAGAGGATATTGCTTACCTTGACAAGGACATGAACATTGTCTAACAGTGCCACCCAGTGATGTCTGCCATAACAGCACGGCAGAGCAAGGCACTCTGTGTGTGTGGGAAGGGGGACAGGCTGGGGGGGTCCAAGCCCCATGGAGACGAAGCACTAAGCCACATGCGGTATCAGTTTTGCTGGTGCTTATGCTATCTTCTATGAGTTGCATATTCGCAACGAGGGAAATAAAGCTACCTGTTGACAAGATGCATCTACTTCTAGCTTGAGGGGGTCCCTTATTTAAATACGSACATGCAGGATTAAGCTTTGTAGCTAGGTCTTGGGAGAGATGATTTTTGGAGTGTACAAAATGCATTTAGTTTCATATGCCTTGTTCATGTGCGGTAATATTAAACTGACAGTGCAGTYCTGTTGCTGTAAATGTGGTAAGAGCTTGGTGTAACTCTTTGACGTGTTTGTAGTCCATATGTACTAAGAAGACAATCATTTTGAGACCTGGCTCAGTGGCCCAATGTGGCAGTAATTGAGCATAACAGGGCTGTAGAATCAAATCACCACTGAGTTTTTCTTACTGATCTAAACTGTAGATCAGTCTTTTGCAAACATGCTTATCTTTCGTGTTTAAAAAAAAAMCCCAAAACAAAAAAATCCRAAAAAAMCCCAAGGTCACTTCTGAAGTCTTATGAGAAAGCAGATAGACTGTATAATATCAGCTTTAACTGGCATCAGTCCTCCTCTGTCTTCTGCTGTGTCTTCCCAGATACTATGCTGGGAACAGCGAAATCTAGAAAGCTGGAGTTCAACTTGGAAGTGCTGAGTCCAGTGTTGGAATTAGGCAGAATTGTAATTTTGAAGCTCTGAAAGCCACCTGGAGGGGTGGGAAGATGACTGGGCTCTGCACAGGGAGGCATAGCATTTTAAGACTGTAACAGCAGCTATTGCATTTTTTAGGAAGGTAATACAGACAGATCAGGGCGTTTTCACAAACAAACCATTTGTATTCAAAACTATAAGTGGAGATTAGGTGAAGTAAAAGGTTAATGTGTATTTAAAAGAAAAAGACACTGTAAAAGGTTAATGTGTATTTAAAAGAAAAAGACACTTAACAGTGTGGTTGTGGTCTGAAACTAAAAAGGATGGCTTTTATTATTATTCAGCACTCCTTTAATTTCAAGCCAGATATAGTCAACAAAAGTCACTGCAAGGCTACAGAAAGATGAGCTGCTGTCTGTTATGGTTTACATGTTTTAATAGTGTCTGGCTCCAAAGCATTTTGGAAAAAATGGAGGAAAGCRTTCTGAGTACTGATGATATCACTGGCTAACTTATATTACTTTGCATACTTTAATATATGAAATTAATTTGTTATTGCTTGAAACTGTAAAAAGTTAACATGCATTTTAACATCACAAGTAGAAGTTGAATGTTCATCTATCATGCTTCCTAGAAATACTTTGAGGAAAAGAGGGATAAAGTGGATACTTACTTTTCTCCAGAGGTCAGTGGTAAAGTTGCCAATAAGAATGTAAGCTAGCAGTGCTATTTCAGAAGAATGTGTTTGATTTTTGGGGGTGTGTATGTTGATAATGTTAAAACAGATAAAACAAATACTCTTGAAAAAGGGAGTGATTTTTTTTTTTTTTTTTCCCCTTGATGATATATATCGAGTTCTTTAAAAACTCTCAAAACTGGAGTCTGAAGGCAGGTGCCTTTATGTAGATCAGGATTTTCTGCATCCAATAAAATGTCGGCACTGGCACTTAATCTCTAAAAACTGCTTCTTAATAAGACAGGACTAAATCCTCAGTTTTGTTTTGTAAGCTATGCAGAGTGAAAGTAAAAGTTGCTTGTAGGCTGCCTTCAACTCTCCCACCTTTTGAATTTCTGGCTGGTGGCCAAGACCTAAAGAGATTTCTTTCCTATTCTTGTCTTGGAAAATCTGCAGGTATAAGCTGAGTTTGGCTTTTGTGTTGTCTGCTTGGAATTAGCTGAGCCCATTGACAAGTGGAGTGTCACTCTACAATTTCATTAACCTACCTTGGGACTGATGGGGCTGGGGGCATGCATGTGCATGAACTCCTCKTCTGTTCCTAGGGAGTAGTGGTACCACAGAGGAAGCTCCCCAGCCGAACGGGTTCACAGCGCGGCCTGAATGTGAGGCTGCCTAATCTACTGGAAGTGTGCGAGGAGACTGKCACTGTCTGACTCGCGGAGAGCTGCTGTGGACCTTCATATATTCCAATAAGCAGAATCTGACAATTTTCATTTAGTGCTCTTCTTTTGCCTGCAGTTGTGTTAGGGTGGAAGAGAAGGAAGAGCGTTAAAGCTCTGTATTACTTGGAAATCCAAAGGGATAACTGGGAGTGGCTCTTCAGTTTGCTTGGCTATCAAGTTTTTCCTTTATGAAATAAAATCTTAAACTAAGTGAGTGCTAGTTGTATTCTTGTCTATATAAGCCATTTTATTGGGGATGAAATTAAGTGGAGTAATTACTACTTTAGATGTTAAAACTTTCAGATTGGTTATTCACTCTTTTAACTTGGGCAATGTAACTCGATGTAACTAGCAGTGTTGCTGCTAAACTTCCCCATTTGACCTCATTTGACATAGCAGCACTGTTTTTACCCCCTATTAAGCTTAGCAGTGGCTCCAAGAACTGGTATTTGTGTTTTTTTTACTTAAAGTTAATGAAAAAGTGATGTGACTTTTGCATTTCAATAATCAACTTCCAAAAATACCCACTGCTGAGCCTTTTTGGGATGATGGGATCTCCTCTATACTATCACTGGTTCCTCTTGACTTAAACATTTGTTTCTAATGATAGTTGATGTTGAATCTTTGGTGTATGGATGTTCTGTGGCATTTTGCATTAGTAAAGTCTGGAAAAACACACCATCTAGGACATATTGGCAGTCTACTCTTTCATGTCAAAGTACTTGGACCTGTTGCCGACAAAGGAAGATGTACTGAGCCATCTACGTTCAGGGACGCGTTACAACCACTGTTCCTCTGTGACAGTCAAAGTCTAGTACTGGTTTCGCCATAGTAGGGCCGTTACTCTGTGTGCTTTCTGGAGTCCAGTATTAATGTCTGTATATGTGCAAACGTAATGAGTGCTTTTCTGCAGTAAAGGCAGTTGTTCTTCTGTTTCTTTTTTTAATGAAATGTGCATGATGCTGTATTAAAATTTAAAAATATTTCCCTAGCTCACACGAATGATAGCTCTTTGTGCTGGGAGAAAAAAAAGATACAARCGATCTCTTAGTAATGTATTTTTTCAGAATAGTCTTTCACAGGAYCAAACATTTAGACTTCACTTAGTCTCACTGTCTGAATTCTGGTGCTTAGCTTTATTTTGGCATTCGTTCTAATATGTTCCGTAACCAAAGTTAACCAAGTTTTTTTTTCCCCTTGGTTTCTTAATGTCAAATTAGCAGTAACATGCTGTGCATGTACTAGGACATGAGTGTGTGTAGGTGTTTTGGTCTGTGTTAGTTCTTTACTCAGATAATTGTTAGCACTATTTAAGTATTTGCTTTCCTAGCTTAGATTTGCTTGTTCCTGTTGAGTTCGAAAAAAGTAGTCTGGTGCCATCTGTTAGTTTCAGACTGCTGTATGGCCTGACCTTTGTAATCCTTGTCAGATGTCGCCTTTGCTGGAAAGTATTTCACAAGGAGGCTGCTTCTCCTCCTTACCCATTTAAAAACAAACCTGGATGATTTCACTGTTTTGTGGGGTTTAATTGTATGTTTTGCAAAGGCTTGTCCCACAGAAGAGGCTTGATCAGTGTATAGGCTCCAAAATCGTATCTGTTTGCTGCTGCATGCAGGCCATCATCTTGGTCTGTCATTTCTTTTAGTTCACAGGACTGTCCAATATATAAGATTATATAGGAAACTTGTTCAGTTTGTTCTGCAGAAGTATGGTTTGTTTTCCTTAAATTGGTAAACCGCTAACCTTTTAACCCTCCACCCAAAACATGGAAAATCTTTTATTAAAAGTCTCTGCGCAGTCTTCCTACTGCAAAGTGAAGGAAAAAAAAAGGCACTAAAGGA